>BMAW01091807.1:202827-381937 GCA_019974015.1 Nephila pilipes | reverse complement strand
GTATACGATTCTCCCTCTCCCCACCTCCCTAATTTTATTTTCTAGCTTTGGGCTTATTTTGCCCCACAGTGCGACAACTTACAGCCAAAACTGAACACTCCACCCCAAAGCTAACTATTAAATCTTGTAATAACATTCTTTAAAATATAAAGGGCACAGACAAATGTAAACATATTGACATTCCGCATAGTTTCATTTTAAAAAGTATTTAACATTAAAAAGTATAACTCAAATCGCACAAAACAACAAGTCTGTACTAACGTAATTGGAACAACACAACTTTTATTATTTGTTAATATTTACCCCCTCCCCATAAACTCCATACGATGGACTTTGATAAAATCGTCAGGAGAAAAGGAAACAGAGCACACTCATGAAATACAGTACTTCCTCTATGATCCGGTACTTCACCTTTCCGATCCGGCCAATAAATCCGGCATTTTTACGTATATGACTTGTACTTTAAATGGAATAATGTAGGCTATCAATATAAAACAGAACATTTTTTTCCAGTTTTAGTTATTTTGCGTGTTAGACACTTTATTTGCGTGTGCTGTATTAAATTTAATACAACACACAACTTTTCCTACAGAGAGTAATTAAATTTTGGATTTTCCAGTAATCAGGTATTTTCGGTAATCCAGCGGTCTCTGACCAGATATCTGCCGGATTATCAAGAGTACTGTAATTATAAAACATTGGTTGAATTTGCAAAGAATACGGAAATATTGAATTTAATTTCAAAAGATGTTTAGAATGTCAAGGTCATCACAATTCAATAAAATTTAATTATGAATAAGGTTTTATAATCGACACTGAAATAACTGTTCACATTAGCTACCCTAAAAATAAAGTAAAATTTTTGTTCAACACTTTTGCATACTTTAAAAAAAATCAATGCATATGTATTTAATTTTTCCTAAGTATTGCATCATTGCAGGAAATAAACAACATCTAATGCATAATATTGAGTCAAAATGACTACATTCTTTTTAGTAACTCGTCATATGCAAGCCTATTGTAGAGTGCAAGCGAACTTGGGAAAAATTCCTCATTCAAAATCGGAATATTATTAAAAGTTAAAGATTACTCACGCTAAACTTCGTTTTCTATTCTTGTTTTTTCTCAATGGTCGTTCTGACATTTGGATTAAAATATTCCTAGGAGTCTATCGTTAAAATAACAATAAATTATGTTTATTTTTTTTAAAAAAAAAAAACAAAATCAACGTAACGAATTCAAGCAAGAGCTTCTTTAACACACAACTTTCTCTCGACAGCTCTCGCGGTGAAAAATTTTTGAGCACAGCTTTTTATCTTTCAGTCGATTTTGGCGCTCATTAGGGTTGCCATTTCCCATCATAGAAAGTTAATTTGTGGATCGTTTGGCGGAATTTCACGTTCATATCCCGGTTTCGTAAAAATGTTTGTTCATTTCTCGAACGCGTAAAAATTGTCATGTCAAAACATGGGAGGTTGAAATGTTAAATCTTGTGTTTTAGCAGCGTTATATCTTAAAAGGTTTCAAATATTGCAATTTTTGATTTTATTGTGTTAAAGTAGAGAATACTTTGCTGTTTTCATAGATGTACAGAGTTTGATAATTAAAACGTAAGAAAATTAGAATTTTATAACTCTTAATAAACGCGCCACACCATAGAGAAAAATATTATTATTTGCAATTTTCACAAAATGTTATTTTTTTAAAAAAAATGTGGAACATTTTTCCTCAAAGTTTTCTTTTTCCATAAAGCTGATATTATCCACATTATAAAATGGGGTTATTTACCATGCAATAAACGTAATTTTCTTAAAAATAAATCTTTACAAATTATAGATATGCCTAGCTCGGTATTTTTATAAAAAGTAAGGAAAATTTGAATTAATTCAATTTTTTTTATCAAATTCAAATTCTGGAATTATAATTATGTTCAGTGTATAGAATATTAGGTTCCAAAGTTATAAATGTGGTGGATTTTAAGCAAGATGTACCTAACAGTAAATTCACGACCAATGTGAGGGTAAATACAGCTATAAATGCATTATTACTTCTGTATGTAAATGTGATTTTCTTTGCAGGAACAGATACATAATTATAAAGATATTTCGATACTAGAAGATTACTTTTATTTCGCTTTAAACTTAAAAACGTGATGACTGTTTGAGCTTGGCATAAAATAAACTCGTTTTTCTTTGTCGAATACATCTTGGTTATCTTAACTAAAAATTTACATAAATCAAATTTTAATCTTTCAAATGTAGCCGCGGTAGCTCAGTGGTCACATGGTCGCTGCCGGCGGTTTTCATCGAGTTGGGGATTCGAGCCTTGATGCCACTGAAGATCCACTGTGTACGAAAAATCTATCGTGGCTCACAAAGTCCTCCCACTGGCTGGTGTGGAAGTAAGGAGAGAGAGGAGCTAGCTCATCCTCGTCATTTCAGTGAGTTCAACATTACGCGGTCCGTCGCCAAAACCCCTCGTGTTTCCTTTAGTGAGACGTTAATGTAACCAAACCAAATTTAATCTTTCAAATACTGAAATTTTTCATCTTTACATTCACCAAAACTGGATATATAAATTCAAATTTATCACACATTAAAACTCAAAAGATTAATTAATTAAAATACTAAAAATAATTGATCATAATTTCTACATAAATTTATAATTGAGATGCGTAAAAAAAAATTATTCTAACGTACTTACGTATAGAGAGGGCTGCGGTAACCTAGAGGTCATGGTCGCAGACTCACGGCAGGGCCGCGGTAGCCTAGTGGTCGAGGTCGTGGACTAGTGGCCGGCGGTTTTCGTTCAGTCGCAGGTTCGATCCTTAGCCGCCAAAGACCCGCCGTGTAGCCGGGGCTGATGCACGTTAAATCTGTTCGGGGCCCAAAGTCCTCCCGTTGGCGTGGGGGAGGGTGTTAGGAGAGGTGGGGTGCCAGCTCAGGTGTCGTCCTCGTCACTTGACCGTGGTTCAAAATTACGAGGTCCGTCGCCAATAGCCCTCGTGTTGCTTCTAGTGTTACGTTAATAATAAAAAAAAAACTAAACGCAGACTCACGGCAAGTGATTAATGCCACTAAAGACCCGCCGCTTAGCGCAGCTGATGCACGTTAAATCTGGTTGAAGTCTCATGTTCTTTCTGGTATGGTATGAAAGTTTTAAAAGGAAGGTGACAGCTCAAAAATCGTCCTCGTCACTTGAGTGAGGACTGCTACCAATAGCCCTCGCGTTGCTTCTCAGTGTGACGTTAATAAGCAATCACAGTTATGTGTGGAGAGAGAAAGATATAATAGTATTTTTTCAATTGCTTACCGAAGTCAAAATATGTAAATAAATTATTGAATTTATTTTGCTATTTTCTCGACAACAGAGCTAAATAGTAATAATTACTAGCTTTACTGAACGCATACTTTTTCATTAAATTTATAGTATTAATTTTAAGCGGGATATAATACTATGTTTATTTGTGACACTATTGTTACAACATATTGATATAAATTGTTGTATTATAGTGATTTTCAGTACCATGCTAGCGATAAAGCAATTACTACTAAGACTACTACAACTAACGGCCTAGACCTCATGGTCGCTAACGTACTCCACATACACGCCGCGTAACAGGGCTGGTGTGTTTAAATCTGTCGAGATTCCAAGTTCTTCCATTGGCATGGTGTAGAAATTTAAAAAGGGAAGTGCCAGTCCAAGTGTCGTCTCGTCACTTGACCGAGATTCAAAATTACGAGGTCCGATGCCAATAACATTTGCGTTGCTTCTCAATGCGACGTTAATAAACAATCGCAATTAAATATTTTAAATGTCATCTTATTAAAATATTTTTCGTTAATATGCGATTTCGTTACATATTGTAAAAATAGCGTTTTGTAGCACACAGTTTATTTACGTGTTATAAAAGTAGCATACGTAGCCATTTTCTCGAATGAACCAGTTACTCTGTAATTTGACGCGCGTGTTTGTTACACAGAAAATTCATATCGAAGTTAGAATGAATATAATTCCTCAATTTTTATTATTATTATGATTCGCAGTTCATTTAATCCGCGGATAGGAATAACCGCGTGTTAAAGGAGCCAGATTGTAATCTGAATTTACGAAACCAGATTTGAGTAAAGAATAATACATGCAAATGCTATGGTGAATTATTATAAATTTTGGAATAATTAACAAGTGTGTTTTTAAAAAAATGCCGGATGGTTTTGTATAAAGAAGCTGCTGGAAAGAGCATGAAAGTTGCGCATCAATAAAAAAGTAAATTTATAATTGATTCATTTAAAATATAATAATAATGCTTACGTTTAGAGAGAGGGGGAGAAAGGGTTTTTTTTGGGGGGGGAAGGGTTCAGTTTTTATACACTCAAAATCAAAAGACATGTTAATCTTTTTCTATTATTTTCTCAACATTAGTAATTAACGGAGACAATTTTACTACCTTTTATTTCCGTAAACAAAATAATTATATTCATTTTCATATTGAATAAAAAACGAAATTGGTTATTTCACAACTTTATATCGAAAACCTGATTGATAAAATAAAGAAAACGAGATTTGGAGATTGTTTTTGGAAAAAGAAATCGTTCGGGGAAAGGATCATCTTTCAATTTAAATCCTAGCATTGTTTAAAATGGAAGAATAACACGTGTGCCTCATCAATTATCGTGTCGTAATCAGATTGGTTACGAAAGGCTTTTCTTGTGATTTAACAAATACTAATATGAGCTGTTATTTTTTCAAAAAAGTCTTGGTAAATTAATACTGTTTTTTGTCTCCGCCCTTGGCGACGGAAAGTCGCGGTCGCGAGCTCATTGCCGTCCTTTCTTTCGAGTCCTTACTCCTATAAAGTGAATTTTTTAAAAGCGCCATAATGTATTGGTTGCCATTTGCTCGAACGGAGCTTGTAGAAAGGGTTTACCCCCCCCCCTCCATATATTTGCATGAGAAAATAAATATAGGGGGAAACTAAACGCAACTCAGAATTTAAGATTATATTTTTCTCTTTCGGGCTTAATTTTTCAAAATTTTATGATTTAATACAGTCCCAAATATCCGAATAATTTTCCTTTATCCCTATCTTTATGTTTGTTTGGTTTTATTAACGTCACACTAGGAGCAACACGGGCTACTCTCAACTGACCTCGTAATTTTGTCTCGGTTAAGGACAACACCTGTGCTGACTTCTCCCTCTCCTAACTTCCACACCACGCCATGGGAGGACATTGGTCCCCGACAGATTTAACGTGCATCAGCCCGGCTACACGGCGGGTCTTTAGTGGCATCAAGGTTCGAACCTACGACTCGACGAAAACCGCCGGCCACAAATCCGCTGCCTTATCCTTTAGGCTACAGCGGCCATCTTTATGTTAATCTTTGTTAATATAAAACAGAAAAAAACATACAGAGAAAAACTTGTTTAATTTAATTCAAAATGTCTTCCTTTTGGGTGTAATGGGTGAAAAGACTGAGTGTAGGGGGAAAGAGTGTCTGGAAGATTCTGAGTCGAGGGTACGCAGAAAGAAACCCAGGATCTGATGTATTTAAATCTGTCAGAGCTCTAATTTCTCACTTTGCCATGGTGTGGAAATTAGGAGGATAGGATACAATCTTGGGTGCTGTCCTCGTCAATTGACCGTGGTTTAGAATCAAGAGACCCGTTGCCAATAGCCCTCTTGTCATGGTAACAGTGAAGCTGATAAGCAATCAGTCAATCGGCGACGGGATAAAAAGTGGCGCCAAATTAATCCAAAAGCTCGTTTTCCAAATGTGTTGAAATATAGTAATGCATTGTGGAAAAATAATTGCTGTTTCTACTTCCCGTAGAGAGAGTGCTAAAACTTGGCTCAGTTTTGCGCCATTTCCTTCGCATCACTGAAGTTGGGTGTTGAATAGGATACAACTTCCTGTTCATTGAAATTAACGTAGCGTGGAAACTCAGTTGAAAATTATTGGCGACAGAGAATTGGAGTTACGATCACATGACGAGGACAACAACTGAGCTAGTACATCGCTCTCAAATTTTTAAACCATTTCGCATAAGGACAACGGAAAACTACATTCAAATTTTCAAGTGTCTTTTTTTTACCAATTGGGGCATTCTTAGAGGACCACTATCAGAATAAAACTTTAAGGTTAAAAAAATAGTTTAATGTTTCCGATAATCTGAAAAAAATATATTTAAATTTTCTTATAATTCTAAATACTTTTAAACTTCCCTATTTAAGATAGTTACGGTGCATTAAGGTAGTTATAAATGTAGCATTGATTTACAGATCGCAAAGTTTGGGATCTAAACACGACGCATTTTTTTACACTCATTTTCACTTTTAAAACATTGATTTTCTTACAATACAAAATTATTTTATTACCGAACTAAATAGTATGCAAATCACCTTCCACATTTTCTGGTTATTAGCTTATTCTATAATCCACCATTCAAGTAGCAATTTTTTATAATTAACAAATAATTGCTAATAAACCCATTTTTTTATAAATTTAGTACAAATTAAAATAAAGTACAAGGAGCACCTGAAATTTGGCGATATTTTGTTCGATAACGATTTTTTTGTGGAAAACTTCTTTTTTCCCCTAATTTTACTTTTTTAATTTTTTGGGTAACTTGCGACTGCTCTTTTCGACAACGAATGCATTAGTAACTGATCGGAGGGGAATCCGTTTTGGCATATATGTCAAGGTCATTGCTAAGACCGGGCAAGATTTCTCCTGACCAACAGATCGAGGAGTTAGATCATCACCGGGACTCAAGATCAACAGATCTATTCACCATGGGATGATCCCACTCCCTTCCAAAAAAAAAAAAAAAAAAATTGCAAACAACTACCCGCCAAAGTGGTGACCAAGGATTTTTACATTAGAGAGAATACTAGCCAAGAAATATTGGTTGCATGTATCCCCGATATGCTGGACACACAGTGAGTGAGTGAATGTAAAGTTTATTGGCGCAAGAGCCAGATATGGCTATGCTGCGCCAAACAAGATTAAACTGTGGTCTAGACGTGAAGTTGAAAAAAAGGTAAAAGGTGGTTGACAAGAAGGAGGGTCGAAAATAGAGAAGGATCGCTAGGATATCCCGGGAGTGCGTCACCCGTGTTTACCAAAGACAGTAAACCCCATGGGAAAGAAAAAGATCACTAAGGTGCCTCGGGGTCATGATGCCCGTACTTACCTGAAGAAGGCAAGTCCCTGAGGTCCCCTGATATAATCCCCAGGGGCAGGGTGCCCATTTTAGTCGCCTTTTACGACATGCATGAGCTACAGTGAGACTATTCTGTCATCCCCGGTCACCACACGGGTCATGCTGGGCACACAGAGCCAAAGTACCTCTGTTGTCTAATTATAAAACCCAAACATAATATCACGATTAGTGATATACCGGCTATGGTGCCTGCGCCAAATATGCCCATCGCTTACACTAGAGACAACTGATGACGTCAAATTGAAACTATTTAAAAACAATACAACAGGGAATGGATGAATATCAACTGCAGTGATGGCTGGAAAAGCAACCTTCTCTACAAATATTGTTCAGAAAGTTCCTTCCGATGAGAGGAAGCATGCGTCGATTCTTTCAACAACGACGAGTGATAAGGAAATGCCTTGATAACTAACACGATGGGTGAAACCGTTTTGACTTATTTGTTAAGGAGTTAGTAAGGCGAGTTTATTTTTTATTTTAGTTATGTTATTTTTATTTTAGTTATTATTATTATTAGTTTACTTATTTGTAAGGCAAAAGTAAGGAGAGTTTTCTTCAGATCCAAAAAAGTTTGGCAGTTCGAATCGCCTTCATCACTCGATGCCAACCGACCTCTTCCGCCATGGGGGAGAAAAAACATCATCAAAGTGGTGGAAAACACACGCCATTGAAAACACTTTCGATTATTTGCAGACTTTAAAAATAAGTCCCCTAAAAATCCGTAAATTTGCCAACTCGCACTTGATTTTATTTTAACCAACATTTAAAATTATCTAATGGAGAATAAATTCATAATGTAAATTTCTTAACAATTTTAGTTTAGTTTTTATTAAAGTCGCACTAGAAGCAACACGTGGCTATTGGAGACGGATCTTTTAATTTTTAACCACGGTCAAGTGACGAGGACGACACTTGAGTTGGTACCCCTCCTCTAACAATTTTTAATGAATTATTTGTTAATCATGGGAATGTATCATGAAGGGTTAATAATAAAACTAATTAATTTAAGAAATTCATATTTAGAAAGTGTGTGTGAGAGAGAGAGATTACGGTATAAAACTTAGGTGTACCTTTACTTTAGTACTAAACAGGAGAGTTCCAAGGAGTACGAGACGAAACTATCAATACTTACCTTTTTAGAATCCGTACTGATTTTTAATATTTAACAGTTTTTTTACCACAGCGATCTAGTAATAAAATAATTTTGAATTGAATAGAATTTTTTCTTCTTCTATTTATAGTGTGAAGAATGGAACGCGAGTCAACCTTTGTTTTATAATAGTTGTTCCCACAAAGATGCAGCACACCGTTTGTACCCGTAGTGTATCTGTGCGATTGGCATGACAAATTACAACGAAAAAAGAAATGGCGTTAATACAGATGTGCACAGCAATCTAGTTCTGAATAGGAACCTTACGAAAGTAGCGATGAACCATTTAATTAACCAATCATGAATCGAAGACGACGCTTCTTCTGGTAACCCACCTTCCTAACTTCCACAATACCAGAAGACATGTTCATTGAAGTTAAAAAGGTCTCACTGTCCTCATTGAAGCACCCTAGTGATTTTTTTTCTTTCCCATGGGGTTTACTGTCTTTAGTAAACACGGGTGAAGCACTCCCGTGTTACCCTAGCGATCCTTCTCCATTTTCGACTCTCCTTGTCAATCAATTTTTTCAAATCTGGACCACAGTTAAATCTTGTTTGGCGCAGCCTAGCCACATCTGGCTCTTGCGCCAATAAACTTTAGTTTTTTTAGTTTTAGTTTTTATTAACGTCGCACTAGAAGCAACACGAGGGCTACTAGCGACGGACCTCGTAATTTTGAACCACGGTCAAGTGACGAGGACGACACCTGAGCTGGCACCCCCCTCTCCTAACATCCACACCACGCCAACGGGAGGACTTTGGGCCCCGAACAGATTTAACGTGCATCAGCCCCGGCTACACGGCGGGTCTTTGGTGGCCAAGGATCGAACCCGCGACTGAACGAAAACCGCCAGCCGCTATCCACGACCTTGACCACTAGGCTACCGCGGCCCCGCCAATAAACTTTACATTCACTCACTCGCTGACTGATGTCATTTTCGTCATCGTGATTCAGAATTACAGGGTTCCTCGTCATTATCCCTCGTGTAGCTTTAAATCAAAATTAATTCAAACCAGTCAATTTTTCCGTGCAATTAAGACATAAACCTATAGCCCTCTGACCATGAATGACGAATGTGCTCCTGCGGTTTCTACATAATTCTTTGTAAACAGTTGTTCAGAATTCAAAAGAAAACCAGAATATAATTTAATCAAAACGCATAAACATGTTGTCAAAATTGCTCTATTGATTTAGATGTTTATTTTTAAATGTATTTTCGTATTTCTTTCGTGTCCGTCTGAACAAACGTCGCGTGTGGTTTAGTTACAAATTGAAAAATTCGATTATTTCATACCGATACGTGTTCACTTGCATCATATTGTGTATTGTACATTTTACGATGCTTCATATCTATAAAGATTATCTCCCACATGTTGAAGCGAACTTTACAACTGATAAATTCGATTATGCCCTCAGAGGACAAATTAGGCGCGATTAGATATATTAATTATATTTACTTCAATCAGAAAATTGTAGAAAAATAACCTCGAAATCATTATTATCTAATTAAAGAAATTAATAACAGACGATTCGTCTAATCAAAATATTTTGCTAGAAAATACAGGATTCTATTTTTGAAATTTTTGCTGAAATTAAAAATATTTCTTATTCTTTTATTACATTCATACAGTCGCACACTGACAACTCGCTGAAGTCGGGGCCCAAGATTAATAAACCGCGAGTTACAATATTAATATAAATTGAGCGATAATGCAATTCCAGCATCGATATGAATTTCTTGCGTTACAATTAGCCCTCTTTCGCTATTATTTTTAATCGTTACAGAAATCACTCCCGCAAGGAAAAAAAAAAAAAAAAAAAAAAATTTTTTTTTTTAAAAATTTTTAAAAAAAAAAAAAAAAAAAAGAGTTGAGCGTACAGCTAATCATCATTGAGACTACGAGATGTGGAAAATCATCTCTTACAAAAAGAATTCTAAATAGGAACATTTCACTTTCCGAGAAATAGCCATTTATAGGCAATCATAATCATCCCCCAAAAAATAAATAAAAAAAATTAAAAAAATTTGATCCTGTTTCAGCCCTTTACCTTCAAAAGATGCGTTTCAAAGACAGTGACCTTTGTTCATCTCTGCTGAACCGGATTTTCATCTTCTCTCTTTTGTGACTAAAGCTACCGCCTGCTCTTTACGATCAGGAGATTTGCGGTACTTACGTTTCCTCCCCTACTTACCTCAGACATTCAGAGAGTAGATTTCCCCCAGCTCTCTTTGAATCTTATTCGCATTACTTAGCCGCTTGCTTACTTGGATTGCGTATCCGATTTGATGATCGACGTCTCATTTTATAACTCCTTTCTTAAATGTCCCTCATGATCGCTCCGATTTTTGTTACCTTCGTAGCAGCTTTTACTTCACTGTAGGGTTTCTTCCAAGGAAAGCGACGGGTTTCGTTCCCTCTTCCTATCTGTTAGGTCTCGGCACGTCTATTTTTAGATGATTTTGGAGGTTTTGGTTACATTAATGTCGCACTAGAAGTAGCACGAGGGCTATTGGTGACGGACCTCGTAATTTCGAACCTTGGTCAAGTAACGAGGACGACACCTGAGCTGGCACCCCGTCTCCTAATTTCCACACCACGCCAACGGAAGGACTTTGGGCCTCGACAAGTTTAACGTGCATCAGCGACGGCTACATGGTGGGTCTTTTGTGGCATCAAGGCCAGAACCCATGAGTCAACGAAACCGTCGGCCACGAGTCCGATGCCTTAACCACCAGGCTACCGCGACCACACTTTTCGAGGTTCCCCTTGCTGCATCTCTTTTGCTGGTTTATTTTTTTAGTTCTGGGTCATAAAATATTCCTACTGTATCCCTGCGCTTTTTATAGGTGTGCAAGCACCATTTGAATTTTTTTTTTTTTTTTTTTTTTTTGTTTCTCATTCGGAGAATAAGTTTGCTACTACAAATTAAAATTCCATGGCATGTTTATCTCATGACACATAAAATAGAAAGAAAAAAAAGGTATTAATGTCTGCTCTTAACAGGAAATCCTGAGGTCATTTGAAAAAGAAAAAAAAAGATTAATCTATAACTCATCAAAAAAGTAGCCACGATAAAAACGCGCCCTCATCCGACTGTATTATGATACATCCTATTTCTAGTTTATTATCAGCAGTTGCTATATCTTATTGCTTCTTCGAGAGATATGTTCCCGGAATTCATTTATTTTAGTCTAATGTACTCTGCAATTCTTCGATATTGCTAAATATGAGTATATGTACACTCTCTGACAAAACAAAACAAAAAAAATAAATAAATAAACGACGCACCAAGAAGGAGTTGTCCGATGGAGACAAAAATTGAAGAATAGGAAAATTATGTACAGAATAGAAAATGATTAAAATTTCAGAAAAATCGAATGATTTATTTCAGAGTTACAAAGTAACGAGCTCAATAAGGTGTTGACCCACCTCTAACCTGGATGCAAGCTGCCACATGACGATGATAAAGCTCCCTGATGGTCTCTTGTGGTATTTTTTGCCAAATTTGCTTCAATTTTCAGGCTATATTTCCTGGTAGATGCAGTCGACTTCCCATCATATCCTAGACATGCTCGAATGCAGAAAGATCTGGCTGGCTAAGGAAGTGTTTGACAAGCTGTAAGACAGTTCATAGCAACACGTGGCGTATGTGGTCTGGCATTATCTTGCTGAAAAATAAGGCCAGGGTACTGCAAAAGAAACAATAGCAAAACAGGTCTCAGAATGTCGTCGACGTACCGCTGTGCTATAAGTGTGCCTCTAATGATGATCAAACGGATCCGGCTATCAAGGGAAATGGCACCCCAGACCATAACACCTGGTTGAGGGCCTGTGTGGAGTACAATAGAGAAAGCAGGATCGGCACGCTGCCCTGGGCGACTCCAGATACGTCTTCGATGATCGTCAGGACACAGTTGGAAGCGAGATTGTCGCTAAGCACAAAACGTCTCCAGTCAGCATCATTTCAACCTGAATCGAGCCAAGCACCACTGTAATCTGGATCGACAGTGTGCAGGGGGCGTAGCGGTCGATCAGCTGGAATTCGGACACTCGTGTGCGAGTAGCACGTCTAACGGTTGATAACGATGAATCGGGCGCTGTGACAGCTGATCTGACAATCCCCCTGTCCTCCCGATCTGTTGTGGCCCTAGATCGACCGCTACCATCATGACTCGGAAATCAGCCATTGTCCACCCATTCTTGCCAGCATCTTCTAATTGTCGCATCACTTCGACCCATATGACAAGCGATTCTCTGATTCGACCCACCTGCCTATTTCAATCCAATGATACAATCTCTTACCAACTCTGACAGTTGCTCGAATCCTGCGACGAGGCATTTTTTCAGTCGTTGAAAGGTACCCTAAATCGCAATGCAACAGAACATTTGACTATCAGATTGAGAATCGCTTCTTATATACACCTGCTGAGTGCGCAGTTCTGATGCTCTGTAGCTCCCGCTATTCATTCATTGGACACCAAATTTTAATGATTTACATTTCCGGTCGAAATGTCTTTGCATACGAAATTTCATTACAATCGGGCAACTCCTCGGTGCGTCGGAATTTTGTTGTTGTTGTTATAGAGTGTATTTATATGTGTGTATAAATTAAATAAACACGATTGTGAAGTTCGATATCAATTCATTTATTCAATTTTAAGTAATTGAATTATATTGTGTGAGATTAATTGATTTTTTTTCTTTTTCATCGCTGCTTCGTTTTTGATAGTTCTTTTTCGCCCCCCCCTCTTCAAATTGTCAGATTACTCGGTTGCACATGGCAATCAATTTTGTTGTACTTCGTGAATTTTTTGCTTTCAGTGACTCATGACATTTTTATTTTAGCAGAAATAAAATTAAATTCTATTAAAATACTGAGATAATGAACTTTACTATTATTATTTGCCTTTTCCCCCATTGTTATATAAACTGCTGTTTGTAGAAAATGCAACACCATGAAGGAATCATCAGAATCAAATGAAATTCGCAGCAAATGTCAATTATAGGATATTATGCAAATTAATAAAGTTTCAGAGCCATCGCGCTTGCGCGGCGCGCGCAGCGCCCTCTGAATTGATGCTGAAAGCGTATAAATAAAGTGCTGTAGCGGGACGTTGAAAAAAGTCTATGATTATTTGTTAGTGGCAAACGTTTAGTGAGACCTGAGTATGCCTCCACGACGGAAGAATAAGAAATTCAAGCAACTTACGGAGTTTGAACGAGGGAGGATAATCGGCCTTCGAGAAGGAGGATTTTCCTATCGCGCAATAGCAGCTCGTATGCAGCGGAACAGTTCCACAGTGATGCGAGTTTGGAAGCAGTGGACCGACGAGCACCGAACAACTCGAAAAACAGGCACTGGACGACAGAAGGTGACGTCAGAGCGCGTTGATCGACTCCTGCTCCGCATGGCGGTGAATGATCGCACAGCTTCCTCCAGGCAGCTGGCAGCACGTTGGTCTACTGCTACAGGTGTACAATTGTCGGCTTCGTCAATTCGTCGTCGTCTGCTGCGCCGTGGATTGCGTGCAAGGGTGCCTTTATACAGGATTCCCCTCACGGCGAATCATCGACGGCTGCGTCGGCAGTGGGCTCTTGAGCACAGAGACAGGCGAGCTGATTGGCACCAAGTTGTCTTTTCAGATGAATCACGCTTCAATTTGTGGACCCATGATGGCCGTGTTCGTGTTAGACGTTATGCCGGTCAACGCTGCCTTCCTGAGTGTATTATTGAACGACATAGTGGTCGAACACCCGGAGTTATGGTCTGGGGTGCGATTTCGTATCATGGACGATCCAATTTGATACGAATTGAGGGTAATCTCAATAGCAACAGGTACGTCCGTGAAGTGCTACAGCCCGAAGTCGTTCCTTTCCTTCAAGGCATCCCTGGAGCTATCTTTCAGCAGGATAATGCACGCCCACATGTTGCGCGGACTGTTCGAGACTTCTGTTCAGCACAACGCATGCAACTTCTTCCTTGGCCTGCTTATTCACCGGATATGTCGCCTATTGAGCACGTGTGGGATATGGTTGGTCGGCGTCTCGCTCGTGATCCGCGTCCTGCAGTTTCCAAAGACGAACTTTGGTTGCGCATACAAGCGATATGGAATTCTCTTCCTCAAGCAGATATTCAACATCTGTTTGACTCCATGCCACGTCGTATAGCAGCACTTATTGCAGCGCATGGTGGCTGCACCAAATACTGATTTCGGACGCTTAATTTGTTTCTTTTGTTTTGAAAATTTCATCATTTATTTGTATCAGTACAAGTCGTTTCTGCATTAAATTTCATTTGATTCTGATGATTCTTTCATGGTGTTGCATTTTCTACAAACAGCAGTATATAACATTATTTGTTTTATAAATAATTCTACATTAAAAACTTATTAATAAATTCTATAAATCACTTCTTATTTAATAATACAGTACTCTCTCACGTTTCCGGTTCTGTCAATAATTCATCGTTTTTATACAGACAGACAACGTTATTAGTATTATTACAAACGTTATTTTATGTCTTTTCTATTTCAATGGGTAGTAAAGACTATTAATGAGAAACAGTACATTTTTTTTTTTTTTTTTTTTTTTATTCCGTGTATTTTTTATTTGCGTGAAATGTAATAAATTTTAAACTATAATACATAGCTTCTGCTATTTCAATGCGTTATTATTGATAATTTTCCAGTAATCTGACGTGTTCTCTAGTCCGATAGAGTATTGTAATTTTTATTTAATAATTTTTTATTATAAATAATTCTAAGTAAAATCTAATTTATTAATTCTATGCATTTTTACAATCATAAGCTTCTTATTAAATAACGTTAATTTTGCCATTTATCATTGTTATTATTTATTTGCTTTCGATATTTTTCCAATTTTTGACGCCATACGATACTTAATGATAGTTTGGCGATTTATACCGCCAACTCGACCAGATACATAACTTTAATTGATAACATATCGGATATCTTTCGAATCGCTCTCTAAATGCTCCTCGCACTTTTAGATATTATTTATATTATATAATTTAATTCGGGGGGGGGGGTGATGATTTTTTGAGAAGAATTATTGTTTTACGCCATGAAATTGTGCCAAATAAAAGCTTAATTATGAGAAATACTGTTTGAAAATAGATGATGTAAAAAGCGCACTCAAATAAAAACGGTTGGCGATGGCAGCGCATCATGATAATGCCAGATCACATGTTGCTTAGGCGACTGTCAGAAAATCACAGAGCTAGACTGGGAAATTCTGTCGCATCCACTCTACTTCCCGGACCTGTCACCCTCCAATTAGCACCTGGAAAATTGTTTTGAAGGGGAAATTATTCAAAACGGAAACAGATCTCAATCAAACACTACTTAGATTCCTTGCCTCTGAACCTAAAGATGTGGCATTTTTATATCACCATCACGCTGCCAAGTGGTCATAAGTAACGAAGAAAATTATATTGCGCAATAAATATTTTTCAAAGCATTATTTTCTGTTACTTCAAAAACGGATAGAACTTTTCGGATGTCTAAAAAATACAATGAAACAGTGTTTGAAACGTACAAATTTCTTATCATTCTTTGTTTAATGTTTAAAATAGTAAAATAATAACAGAACACACACGAACATAAAAATATATAGTTAAATATTTTTTAAAATAAAAACAAACTTCAATCCAATACGGTAGTGCAGTTTTTAATAGAATTCGTTGCAATGACTTCTATTATCTTGTAACAATTCTATTTCCTCTCAGTGTGTCGTAAACCACAGATAAGCTATCCTAAACTTCTTGGTTTTTTTTTTATTCGTGTGTGATAAATTTTGCCCGCGCTATTTGAAACAGGCGTCACCCGAGCTCTAACGTGGGATTCGGATTTCAATTCATTTCAGAGCACCAGAAATTTTCCTGCAATGTATGCGTCATTCTGCGAAACGTAAGGAAACCAAATATTCCGAAACGGGAAGCCCGAAAATTCGTGATGAATCTTTTGATGACTTGATCAGAAGTGTTAACAATAGACAAAAACAATCATTGACGAGTGTATTGCAACTTTGCGACACCAGATCTGAAGGTTGCAAGTTCAGATTACATCCGTGCCACCAGCTTGTAGAGTTTTATTTTGCAGTGGATAAAAGTCATTCTCTACAATTATACATATTCTATAAATGAATTAAAACAGCATAAATTGGTATGTATTGCTATGTAAGAAAAAAAATATATAAAAAATTGAAAAAGTTCTATGCAAATAACAGATTTAGCTACCTAAGTTGCGCTTTTTTTTTTTAATATAATTATTATTAAAATACTCAATTAAATGTAAGAATTAAAGTTAACGATGAAATATCGAGAAATGGACAATAGTAAACTTTTCCGATACTAAAATTAAAGCAAACGATAAATTATTAGATTGAATATCTTATCAGCTTCACGTACTTAAAATTAAAGTGAACGACAAATTATTAAATTGAATATAGTTAAGCTAAATGTAATTAAAATTTAAGCAAACGATAAAAAATTGAAAAGTAATCTGATACGCCAAAAGTGATCCAACTAAAACAATAGCCCCTTGGGTGGCTAATTATACTTTATGTATTGATAAATAGTTCTAAAGTTCTTATCAAAAAGTAAATAGAATAATAATGTTCAGGTAAATAGAAGGTTCAGTTGTAACGCGCTTCTCTCAAAAAGATTACTTAATAAATCAATCTTCTTAAAGGCACTCTCGCAGCAAATTGGTCAACGTAATCGCAGAAAGACGATTAACGCGAGCTGTCACTAGAGTTTGTCAGGATGTCATTCATTTTTTTCTAAAAAAAAAAAAAAATCTATTTGATTGACTACAGGAAGAAAAAAAAGAAAATGCCACTTGGTTATTTGGCACAGTTAAAAATCTGCCAACTCTGAAACAGGCGACTAGCAAAATAATAATTGTCCAGAACTTAATAATTCGTCATCTATGTAAGTACGACTAGAACTGGTTGTTCATTTGAAGTGTGTCATTCTAATTACAGTCGGATTTCATTAACACACGATTTGCTATGGCTCCCTCGATAAGCAATCATTTGTGATAACACTTCTAGACACATTTTTGCAACTCATACTTTCCTTTTTATGAAATTTGGAATAATCTTTTGTTCCGATAACGCCACGACTTCCAGATAATAACTTTTCTTTCTTGATTGATTTATGAGAAAAGTGGAGCAACAAAGGTTATCTCGCTTTTCTGTCCTGTTATATTATATATCAATCCCCATTTCTCGGAAAGAGAAATGCTCCTGTTTTTTTTTTGTAAGAAATTGTTTTCAAGTTCTCTCGGTCAATGAGATTAGCTGTACGTTCAGTCATTTTGTATTAGTCAAATTTTAAGTTATAAAGATTATTTTCTTGTATAAGTGATTTCTTTGATAATTAAAAAAAAAAAATGTCGAAAGAGTGTAAGCATAAATAAAGGGCTTGTAATGATCGAGGGAAAAACTCAATGTTATCGAAAAGTGGCAAGACGTAGAAATCGCAAAGAACTTAATCAACCTCAGTTTACACTATTTCAATGTTTAAAAAATGGGAATTAATTTCGTCAATTTGTTGATAATGTTCGTTACGCAGAAAATTTATACCGATGTTGGGAGTTTAATGGTACAAGACCCAGACGCGGTTATTCTGCGTCAAACAAGGTGCAACTGTGCTCTAGATGCTTGAATAAATGTAAGGTGGGGGGGGGGGATTGGTCGACAAGAAGGGTTGAAAATAGAGAAAAGTTGCTAGGTTAATCCGGGGGCGCTCCACCTGTATTTAGCAAAGAAAGTAAACCCCTTGGGAAAGAAAAAGGTCACTATGATATCTCGGGGTCATGATATCAGTAATTGCCAAAAGAAGGCAAGCCTCTGAGGGGATACCAATGTTGGAATTTATATTATCGCTCAGTTTATATTTACTATAACTCGCGGTTTAGTAGCCATAGACCTCGAATACCCCGAGTTAACGGGTTCAGACTAATTTTTTAATAGACCTTTTCATGGCGTAGTCCCGTGGCAATTGATTTAGTTTTATAAACGTCGCACTAGAAACAACACGAGGACCATTGGTGATGGACCCCGTAATTTTGAACCACGGTCAAGTGACGAGGACGACATCTGAACTGGTCACGCGGTGATATTGTAGATTGGTGTGGAGCGGAGTGCCTATTTTGGTGTTGATCTCGTCATTTGATCGCGATTCAGAATTACGAGGCTTGATTACTTTGACTGAAAGACTGGATTATTTTGATCACAGTTTTCCAGTTGCTGTTGATTGCTGCGATGAGGAGGCGTTGGTGTCAGTTACTGACTAATTGCAAAACTTCCCGTCTTGCCAAATCTGGAGGTCAACTGCCAAAATCAATAGAAATCACATACAAAGAACTCAAAACACCTTTATCCGCTCAAGTCCCCAGATACATGGCAGTCCGTTACCCCCACAAAAAGTTCCCTCCATTCCCAAAATTATTTTCCAACTATCAACCTCTTCCTATAATACAATTCCAAACCATTACAATAGCACCATCAAATCTTCCTCGATGAAACCAACTATCTTTCGCGCCTCCCATCCAAACTCTTTTTAGAGAATATAGAACTCGGTACATAATTCTTTTTTCCACTGATTAAAATCAACTGATCAAACTTCTTTCTCATCTCTCTCTCATTCCCACCCCCACATGAACTCGTTTACAATCCTATCCGCCATGTCACTTCAAACGAAGTAGAAGTGACTGCTTAGCCACTGGTCCTTCATAACCGTAGAATACTCGATGTTACACTCTATTTTATTTATAGTGATAATTTCTTTCGCGTAAACCAGTGAGTATAAAGTATTTGGAATATCTTTAGTTTAACAAGAATTCTGAAGAGGATACATTAAAAGCAACAATCTCTCCATCATAGTGAATATATTTGCAGACTATATTCAGATAAGTTTAATTTAAGAAATCATTACAATATTTAACGATAATTTCGAGTCATTTGCAGCTATAATTGCGACGAAATTATTCGCATAATACGGTTTTTTTTTAGCGATATTGTGAGCAAGATACTTTTAGATTCGCCTTTTATTCATGTTGAAGTCACTTTATTTTAGTACCCAAGGATGGCCGAAAAGAGAAATAGAAAAATAGACAATTAGTGTCGGCAATTTCAAGAAAATTTGAGTTTGAAATATTTCATCAAATCCGACGAGAAAGCAATATGTGTGATTTGCAAAGAACCATGGCTATGATGAAAGAATACAACCCGAGCCGTTATCATCGAAGCAAACATCAGAAATATACACAGTTGGATGGTAAAGTAGGAGCCGAAAATTTTTCTAAATTACAAAATCAACTCACATAACAGAAGATATTATTCAGTAAATCCTCAAATGAAAATGAATCCTCAACTAAGGCCAGTTATAAAGTTGTCTACGTTCTGACTAAAAGTAGCAAACCGTTTACAGATGGTGAAATAGTGAAGGAATGTTTGCTGGAGATGGCTGAGGAACTTTGCCCAGAAAAGTCCAAACAATTTTAAAATGTAGCTTTGGGTGTAAATACAATTGCCCACTGAGTTGCAGATATGGCTGAAAACATTGCGATTCAAATAACGAAAAATGCAAGCAAGTTTCACCATTTTTCAATTGCAATGGATGAATCGCTGAACAGCTGTTCCACCTCTCAACTGCTTGTGTTCATTAGAAGTGTGGATGAAGCCATGGACATAATACAGGAGCTGACTCCCCTACATAGCATGTATGGCAATGTTACCGGAGATGATATATTCAATGAATTGAAAAAAAAAAAATTCTTGATTATAACTTGGACTGAACTAACCTCAGTTGCCTGACTGTTGATGGAGGAAAGAACATGAGTAGCATAAAGAGAGGCTTAAACAAGTGAAGCAGATGTGTAATGAAAAAAAAATTCCACAACCAATGTTCCTGCTCTGTTTTATTCACCAGCAAGCTTTGCGTGTGAAATATGTGGACATTAGCAGTGTGATGAATCTTGTGGTAAAGATGGTGAATTCAATAAGTTCACATGGGCTCAACTGTAGACAGCTCAGAGACATGTTGAAAGATACAAATACAGAATCTTAAGATTTACCATATTACACAGCAGTTAGATGGCTAAGTCGTGAGAAAGTTATGAATTAAGAAATTAATAGGTGATTTCCTGGAAGGTAAAGGCACACCACAACCATTACCGTCTGATGAAGAGTGGATATGAAAAGTGATTTTTTGCTGCAGACATAATTAGTCTTTTAAATTTTCTGAACCTAAAACTACAAGGAGAGAAAAACCTAGTTCCTGATCTATACACCCTCTTAAAGGGCTTCAGATCTAAACTTGTCTCGTTTTTGGAACAAGTACAGGCCAACAACTTGATGCACTTTCAGCAGTGTAAGCTTCATGGCTGAAGCAGCAGTCGAGTTCCCCGTCATTTGCATGCTAGATCATCAAAGACCTCCAGCTGCAGTTTTCTGACTTGGATTCAAAGGCAGAAGTTAGACTGTTTCAAATTTCATTTGAAGCAGATGTGGCCAGTTGCCCTGATGATCTGTAGCTGGAGGTCATTGGGATGCAAGCAAATGACCCTCTTAAGACAAGTTCAAAGAAGGGCTGGTGGAGTTTTACCAGTTTTTGCCAAAGGCTTTCCTGATGTCAAAATTTTCATCAATGTTTCCTTCAATCTTTGGAACAACATACTTGTGTGAACAAACATTTTTAAGAATGAAATAAGCGAAGAATAATTTAAGAACAAACTTGTCTGATGATAATCTAAGGTCACTGTTGACGTTAGGGACATCAAATCTAACGTCAGAAATGTCTGATATTTTGGCATCCAGGAAACAATTTCACTATTCCTACTAATACGGGTGTTCATGCGTAGTGTATCAATGTGTTATTAAATAATAACTAAATAAATAATTTATAATATTAAATAAATAATCTATGTGTCGATTCTTTTTTGTTTGGACCTCGAAAATGTAGTCGACCCCCAAACTGCTGCTTGATAGTTAATGCGGCCCTCGAGCTGAAAAGTTTGGAGACCCAATTCTAGAACATTGGTTTCCAACTGGTGGATCGCAATCCCTAAAGGGGTTGCAGGTTACGAAATTTAAAGGTAGGTGTTAAATATTAGTAATATGTTTAAAGTGATGATTATTTAAAAAAAACAGCCGCCTATTTCAACAAATAAGTACTCATAATTCTTGATGAAGTAATGAATACTGTTCACGTGCTCAAGCATTCTCTTGCGTAGGCTGTGTGATTTCGGACCCTTTTTCAGTTGTATGGGCACCAAATATATCAAATGACCTCGTGTTGGGGTGTTTTTTCTCTTCTACCTCGTTCTTTGGAGCCGGATCTTAACTAGCACCACCAAATTGACAGGAAGCCTCGGGATCAAAGGTATTAGGTTGAAGCAAGGTGATTTTTGTGTGTGCATGTTCGTTCAAGTGATCTTTGCGAGCAGACTCCTATCTGTTCAGGAAAAGTTATTTAAAATTCATACAATCCACTTATAAATAATAAAACTGAACTCCACAACAGATACCTTTAGAAAAAATAAAGATAAGAGCATGAAAATATTTATTTTATTTAAAAGTATTAGATTTCATTGATTGAAGGATTGGTCTTTGGTACAATTTCGTTTTGACGAAAAGGTCTAAACAATTCTATTAATAAGTGACTGAGTAAAAGTGAATGTTATTGGCGCAAGAGCCAGATGTGGCTATGCTGCGCCAAACAAGATGTGGTCTAGATGTGAAAAAATTGGGGGAAAAAAGACAAATATTGGTTGACAAGAAGGAGGATCAATCGATTAGTAAGGAAGTGAACCACTAAGAGAACAGTTTCTAAACTGTTAAATAGGGTTGAGAGAATTTAGTAAAGAAAGACAGGGAGGAATTATGTATATTACATGAATTAATTTTATAAAAGTAAAATGGAGCTCTTAAAAGAATCATACGAGACTGTTCATTTATTAATTGAAACAGTCTTTAAAAGCGGATGTAGTTGCTTCAGAGGAATATCAAGGTTTGGTTTTCATTAACGTCACGTGGCCGCGGTAGCCTAGTGGTCATAGCTTCGGATTCGATCCTTGGCCGCTAAAGACCCGCCGTGTAGCCGGGGCTGATGCACGTTAAAACTATCGGGGCCCAAAGTCCTCCTGTTGGTGTGGTGTAGATATTAGGAGAGGGGGGAGTGCCAGCTCAGGTGTCGTCCTAGTCACTTGACCATGGTTCAAAATTACGAGGTCCGTCGCCAACAGCCCTCGTGTTGCTTCTAGTGCGACGTTAATAAAAAACAACTTAGTAACGTCACACTAGAAGCAACACAAGGACGAAACCTGAGCTGGCACCTCCTTCTTCCAACTTCCACACCATGCCAGTGGGAGGACTTTGAGCCTCGACAAATGTAACGTGCATCAAGGCTCGAATCCACGACCACGGAATATCAAGGAAAATGTTCTCGAGAGGTAAAACGAATTAATTCAGTGTTAAGAAAAGGAGATAAAAACTCATATTCAAAATACTGAGCAACGCAGGGTTAATCTAAGCGCTCAAGCCACTATAACACTTCTAAAACTGGTGTTATAAAATATTCAGGGTACCCTAAAAAACTCAGAGTTTGTAACAGTTACGAAAGCTTTCTAGACAAAAACGGCAGTCTTAGAAAAATTTGTGTATCTGAAAATATTACTCGTAGGTGTAGTAACCAATGCAAAAGCTTTATAAGAATTGAACAAAAAGAACTGAGTGAGTGACAGTTGGGTTTTATGGCGCAAGAGCCAAAGCAGGCTATGCTGCACCAAATATTTGTTAAAATAAACAAAAACTATATTAGTTTAAAAATAAGAAACAAATACAAGGTGATAAAAAAAGGTAAAAAGTTAACACTTCAAATTTGGTGTATAAGGCCAAAGTTTTTTAAAAAAGCGAATAAGTTATGGTGGGGGTTTACGTCCACAAAGACAAAAAGAACTATGATGAGAGTATAAAAACTTTAAAAGAAAGAGTAGAAGAAGAAATTATAATTAATTAATTCATGAATAAGTCTTGAATCTAGCATTGGTGAAGAGTTAAAATAACGTTAAAGCTGTATGAGTAATATGATGAAATCGAAAAATGATTTCGGAATTTGGAAGCGCAAGGTTCGATTGGTCAGTTATTTAAATCTATTCCAGAAGATTTCGCTCTAGAATTTGTAATCGAAAAATCAAAAGAAGAAATGAATAACAGGTTTATTAGATTTCTTTCAAAAGGAAATAGATTGTCGTAAAGCGTCTAATTTGTTGAAGCAAGATAAAAAAAAAATTACCTTGTCCTGCACATTTTTAGTATGTAAGATTGGATATTTTTTTTCTTCAAGAAATGTACCCACGACAGCTAGTTTCAATGCAATTAATAATCGTCATATGCCTCTGTAGCGAAAATTTTCATTACTCATTTTCTTGCGATAAAAGTAGGTGCTTCAACGCTGCTTCTACTTAAAAGGTTATGTTTTGGCGCATTCAAAATTTTATTTAAAAAATAGTTAGGTCATTTAAAAAAGAGCAACAAATAAAAATTTAAATATTTGACCAATCAATTTCTTGTACAAAGAAAAATATAACTTTTAAAGAAACTAAAATTTTTAAAAACAAATATAATATACATACATAACATATATGCATATACTTTGCTCATATATAATTCAAGATATTTTTTTGATTAAATCAAAATTCATAATTTTTTTTTACATTTCATATTTTTGAAGTTATATTATACCAGAATCAACTTTTTCACTAACTCTGGCAATAACCTGTTTCTTTCATACATGTCCATATTGATTTCATAATGCTAAACATCTTCTCAACATTAGCATTACGAGTTATAATTGTAAAAAACGATGAAGACATTTTTTAAGATTCTGCGGACTGGGTCTGATTTCTTTCAGAAAAATATTCACCTATTTTAAATCAGTCGAAAGAGTTAAAAAATTCAGAATTGTGTTACATTTCTCGAAGAAAATTACTTAAATTCAGTGACTGATCAAATAATAGAGTCATTAAGTTGCAGTCCGCTTTCGCTTAAATATGCAATTGTTAAATACCCTTCCTCAAGAAGGTATCTTTTCCACTATAACATCCAATCAAAAATTTCAAATCCCTAAAAAAGTTGTCCATTTACTTAGATATAATGTTGAACTCTTGTTTCATAACTGAGTTTCTTGAATTCTCTCCTTTACTTTTTAAAATTTGCTTCACTTTCAAAGATATAATTTTCCTATACTTTTTATTTTGCTGTAAAAACATGCATCAGAATATATAAACAAATTATTTTTTTTTAAAAAAAAATGCAAATTAACACGGGGATGCTCCTTTTATAAAAAAAATATGATCTAAGAGTTGGATATATTTTCAGCATTCTATTCATGACAGATAACCATCATATTTTGAGTGAAATAGCAGCTTTTTGTATTGTATTTCAACAAAATTAGAGAACACTTTCAATGTTTCGATTCTTACAATGTAAATGGAAAAATAATTAAGATATAAGATGAAAAATAATAAGACACAATGCCTATGGCCGGTCCATTTATATATATAATTCATGTTGCACACAATGCGCGAAGCAACCAATACCAAATATATTTTTTCCTTGTGTATTGTTTAAATGCTGGATATAAAACTAAACTAAATACTGGTTAATAAAAACTAAACTAAAAAAAAAAAAAATCGTCTTTATGCTGCCCCATTCATATAACCCCAAACTTTTTTTTTCTTCAATATATATATATAGGGTCTACTGAGAAAAGCCCTATCCCTATGTGAAGTGAAAGAATTCTCTCCTTACATTTAATATTTATAGTACAGTATAATTTTCGTCGTTTAGTTTTTATTGCCGTCGCATTAGAAAGAACACGAGAGCTATTGGCGACGGACCTAGTAATTTTGAACCACGGTCAAGTGACGAGGACGACACCTGAGCTGGCACCCCCCCCTCTCCTAACATCTACACCACACCAACGGGAGGACTTTAGACAGATTTAACGTGCATCAGCCCCGGCGGATCTTCAGCTGCCAAGTATCGAACCCGCGACTGAACGAAAACCGGCGGTCACGAATCCGAAGCCATGACCACTAGGCTACCGAGGACAAAATAATTTTCGTCGTTCCTAGGATTGATCTCTAAATATTCCAGATGGGAGCGTCACGAGTTAAGAACGGAACCAAAATGTGCTTTTCTCAGACCGGATTATAATTGGTGATAAAAAAAAAAAATGGATAACTAACAAAAATATCGCGAGAAAAAGAGCATATTGTAGAGCCGAACAACCTGCCTCCTTCTACTCAAAGTGGAGATCGGGTCTGAATAAGAGAGTGCAGTGTATAAGATGGGGCATCAAAGGACCTATACATTATGAGCTTTTGAAAATTCATGAAGAGCTCAATTTGCAGAGATCCTCTCTACAAATAAAGCATAGCAGGCCTTGAAGAAAAGAGGCCTGTGATATTCAATAGGAAGCACATCTTACTGCATTATGATAATACCAAACAACATGCTGCTTTGGCGAGCTAGGCTAGAAAATTATGTTGCTCCCTCCCCCTCTCCAATTATCATCTACTTATCTCTTTGCAGAATTTTTTGAAGGAAAAAATTTGTTTTTCATCCTGAAGTAGATGACAACCAAGCACTACCCAAATACTTCACCTCTAAAAACAAGGCAATTTTAAAAAAAAAATGTTTGGTTGTGTTGGATTTATAGCACTGAGTCCTCAAGGGACATATAGTGCCACAAACACAATTAAAACAATTTAAAAACTTACTCAGCATGCAGGAATGTTTTAAAAAATTATATGGAGTAAATCCAATGTTATGTGCAAAAATTATAAATATTGGATCGAGGATTTTCTCCTATCAAGTCAATTAAAGATAAAGTATAGTATTTAAAGTGTGAACAAAGTTAAAAGTAAAACAGGCAGTCCTGTTGAGTCTCAAGGTCAAACACAATGATTATTTACAGGAGTACTCATTCCCAGAAAGGGGTGTTTACATGCAAGTTTTGTATGTCCAATATGTAAAATGTGTTAAAATAACATCTTTCTTCTACTTGAAAATGATTTCCAATGAGAAACAATGGTTTTGATATGATTCAGTTTATTATTTATCTCAAGATTCAGTTGATCTTACCAAAAGTCATAAATTGCTGATTTAATGTATTTTATGATAAAACAATGAGGAATTGCTAGAGATTGCACTGTATGCAAATCTAGCGGCACTTATCACACCAGGAAGAGTCCCAGTCTGCTCCACTTGATATCCACATTGGAAGGTATCCAACCAAATATTAACTGGATGTTTTCAGTCTTTAGGATATGAATTGTTTGTAATGTTTCAATATTCAATTGATGAGATGAATTATTTGAGTGATTTACAGATCGCAATATAGAATTTGTATATGTAATAAAATTTTATTATGTCCATTTGACAAACTGTCTAACACCTTATGAATGGTATAAATTTCAACAATAAAAATGGAACGTGAGATATGAAGTTGAAAATTGTGAAGTGAGTTTATGTTTTAAAAATGAACCATCTACATAATTCGATTATTTAGATTCATCAACATAGATGTGTATAAAATCAGCTATGCTAAGTCAGTAAAAAGTAGTATGTAAATATTTTGTGCAGTGTTTGATTTCTTAAAATGGTATCTACAAATCACCATGAGCTGGCAAGAGGTCACAAGTAACAACAGAATTTACATTGTACAGTAAATATTATTAAGTATTGAAAAATTTATTACTTTTATTTCACTTTACAAATAGCCAGAACTTTCAGCTATTGAAAATTGTCAATATTGTGCAACTGTGATGGAAATTGCAAAGTTTTTAAGGGTGTCCAATTTTTTTTTGATGACTCCACATTCATGCATAGAAGCATTTTAATATGTAGTGGTTTAAAAAATAAGTTCAAACTTTACATACATAGGTAGTTCAAATAAAGATAATTTTTTTTTGAATAATCATATAATTAAATAAACCAAGTAAATGTGAAAAAAGTAGTTCATTCTGTGTCTTTTCCAATCAAACATAATACATCACAATTTTCTCATATATATAACAAACAACATAATATAAACAGATGACATATCATAAAAATTAACCCAATTAGAAAATCCATAGTTTATAATATATTATAAATCTACTTTCAAAATTAGGAAAAGATATGACTGATTTTAATTACCTCAAACTTACTCTGATTGAAAACGTTGCACATAGAAGCAACGTGAGGGCTATTGTCTATGGACTTAGTAAGGAAACATTGTCGGCCCAGACTTCCCAGCCATGATCACTAGGCTCATGAGGCCAATTAAACTTATTCAAAAATAATTTAAATTTTGATAACTTGCATATTATTTAAAAATCTAATATCTCTCAATATGATTGGTTCAAAAGGACTTTGTTGGTTAGTGCAAGCTCCTATTTGTTATTTCATTATAGTTTTATAAACTTTATTTCTATTAAAAATTGTTTTCCAGTCCCTAAGAATCCTAAGGCATTAATTAATATGATTTCTCATCAATATTTTAGTCCCCAAAATACTTTCTTTGATAATATTTCGGTGATATATGATTTCTCCTACAATTAAAATTTCACTTTATAGGCCTTTGCTATTATCTTCATCTTATCAGTGGGGATCATGAGCAAAATTTGCTTTCATATCCAAAAGAAATGTCTACAACCAGAGCTTCAGTTTGTCTAATCACTTGCACAAGTCATAATAATATAATCTTAATGTTAAGAGTCCAGTAAAAAAGAATAAATCCAATAATTAAAAATAAATCAACATTTGAATATTAAAAAAAATTATTTAATAAAAAAAGTTTTCAGATTTCTAGAATTATTTCCTCAGATCTTGCCTCATAAATGAAGGCAAATTCTCTTTTGGTTTCATTTGATTTACACTGCTGGCTAGGAAGCAACACTAGGAAGGAATGATCTGATGAACATCAAAATCGCATGAAAGGAAGAAAAGGTTGGGATATGCAAATGATTAAAATTTCAGTACATTTAGACAATGCAGGAGGGAGAAAAGACACACGAAGCACTACATTTAAGAAAAGTTGTGAAGTGGATTTCTTCATTTGGAAAGTGTTTTGTAACGTCGGAGTTTTCTCAGAATATCGTATTAAGTCTTGAATAAGAAGAAATGTTTGTCAGCGAGTGTTGGAATTTCAATAGAGGCAGAACCATTGCCTATTGAGAGTGTGGATTATCGTTCTGTGATATCACACTAGTCGAAATCCAACCACTGTCATGCAAATATGAAATCAATTGATTGCTGAAGGTCATACTGAACGGCATGCAGGATCTCTCCACCTTCCTTGACTAGCGCCCAAGAGGACAAAGATATTATGAGGCGGCTGTGCAAAACTGTACAACCCCATCATAGATCATTAGCCAGGAAATGTTTGCTGTATACTCAGTATTTGCTCATATGGTGCAACGTGGACTGTCAGCACAGCGACCATTACTTTGGCTTCCTTTGACAATGCAGCATAGAAAGAGACAACGACTCTGATGCACTGAATGATAAAGCTGGATACAAGAGTGAAGCAGACTGGAATGAATTTCCCTTTTCTGTCATCCAAGCCCAGTTCGACTCCATGCCTAACCGAGTAAAAACTGTTTTAGCTGCCTACTAATTTTGCACCGGCAGCTTTTTCTACTAATTTTGCACCGCTGTAAGCCCTCAAACTGCGAGCAAATTTAATCATTTTGTTTTCATGCCATACTATTTATGTACAATAAATACCTTTCTTCATGGTGTTTCAACTATAATGGTCATCAGTGTATCTTTGCAGTGATTGCCTACAGTCCTAGAGGCAAGTATAATTATCTGAAGGAGAAATCAACCTTTTTTAAGTTTTAACACCATATGAACAAAACCTGTAACACTCAAACACATTTTTAAATAAAAATTTTAATAGATGTTTATGAAATGAGGACTATTTTATGAAAACAGATCTGCAGAGCTGATGTTGCATAACCACTATCCAATGAACTATAGATATCCACCTTGGAATTTTCCACACCTGTTGTGTGAAGAGATTGATTTTATATAATTTTATATAGCATCTTCAAGCTTTCTTACCATGGCACATTTGAGATTTATTTCATGAAAAATCATAATTTGTGCTGAAATCAGCACAACATTCTAGTCAAGAGGCCTTTATTCAATAGGACTATCCCCATGATGTATAAAAAGAATACAAAATGAATCTAGAAACTGGAATAAATGGAAACAGAGGTTAAACTTCTGTTAAAATAATTAGGTTTTTTTATTAGAATTACACATTTTAAAACATGACAACTGACCATAAGATGAAATAAAGAAATATATAATATACAGAGGTATAGTTACAAAAAAATAAATAAAAGAATTATAAGTATACTTTAAATGAAGGGGGGGGGAAACAATTCTTTCTTTTAAATAAATATTGCTCAGCAATTCTAAGCATTATCAGATTCACATCTACACTTATTAAAATAGTTGTAGACATCACACAAAGAACAAGTATATCACAGAAAATATATGCTTAACATATCTACAAGTAAAGGAAAAAAGTAACTATCATAATATATATTGAGCAGGACAGTTTAAGACACTAGAGTGATATTTCCACCTTTGTTAAATTCTGTGCTTCAAACAAATATACAAAGAAAATGACAACTGTGCATCTTGTAAGAAAGTGTAGAAAGCTGTTATAAGCATCTACAGCTTATGAAATAGAGAGAAAAACAAGTTATATTTTTTCCATCTAGGGACAGCACAGCAAAATATACATTTTCTTTGGCACTTAGTGAAAAATTTTCTGTAAAAGTATTAATATTCTTTCAACAATGCTCACAATCTTAACTCAATACTAATCATGACTAATATGGAATTATTTGCAATATAGCAGTATGGGTCATTGCATAGCAAAATTAAAAATCACTTTTTAAGCAGACAGAATAGGTCCTCCCAACACTGAATATTTTTTTTCATATGTAAGAACTCTTAATATTTGCAGACTTACCCATGCCAAAGATAACATGCTTCACATTTTTGCTTCTACTTTAGCTTCAAATGGATATTGAAGTGTTTAAAAAAGATAAAAAATAATATAAATACATGTTAAAAATGAGATACTTTTCTAATAGGAAAAATGTGTGGACTTAAGGTCCTGTCATTTATAATCAAGTGAAAGCAGCCTTAAAAAAAGAATGGTCCCAATATCAAAATATTCCTTATCAGTATTTCCCTCAATTTAAACACCTTTGTCAATAACAATTGAATCTTTGGCTTCAGGTAATATTATCTAAGTATAGTATTCTCTAATAAAGTAACATGTAATGAAAAACACAGAATGTTATCCCAGATCTTCACTTTATATTTCAAACAATAAGAGACAAAACATAAAATACTTTCCCCCCCTTATTATATACATTACACATCTTATAGAAAACCAACATTTTCTTGATGAAAATGAGTCATAATATTATAATTTCTAGAAATTTAAGCACTAATCATTCTTTTTTGCACAAAAAGAAATCTACAAAGAAAAGTTCCGATTCATTTTCACATGAAACAATCTTTCCCTATATGACATATAGAACTATCACAAAAAACACAGATACAAATTCATACACATACACAAAGAAAATAGAGGAAGAATTTTGTAATTTTTTAAATATAAATACAATATCAAATAAAATAAAACAATATTGAACATTCACAGGAATTCTTAAAGATAATAAGAAAAGGAAAATACAAAATGTGTATTTTTTAATGTAATTTTTACACAGACACATTTAAAGAGAATATTATACCACACAATTACCCATACTGCAGTAAAAGAATTAAATTTCAGATAAATTACTGGGTCACATGTACAGACTAAGCTAAAATCTAGGGCCTTGCTTAAAAGCATGAGTTCATAATTCACTTTCGGTTAATGATCGCCGCATATCCTCCAATTTAACACTAGACATCTTGGAACTTAGGAAAGAAGCATCAGAGTCTGTGGTAGTCTCACTGCTTTCACTTTTAATGTTCAAGTCTTTGAAATATTTTACTGGGTGCATGTCCTCAGTCTCTAATCAAAAAAGAATAGAAAAAATATATTTATTTTTAGGTGCTATATGTATAATGCTATAAATCTGTTAGTAAAAGCAATTTTAAAAACAGACATATAGCACTTGCTAATCAATAAAATAATTTTGATCGAAATCTATGCTCTTTTTTAAAAGAGTCTTGAGAAATAAAGTAAAATCCAACAAGTATATAAAGTTGAAGTAGTGCTTCCCACTTCCCATTACTTTGTATCATTATATTGTATGTAAAATATTGTTTCAATGTCTGCGAAACTTTTAATGGTTCAGTAACAATAATTATGGAGCTATATGTGTTAAAAGCATGGTCAAATTCTTCATAGAGGGAAGAGATCCTCCACCTTCAACTCATACCTCAAAATTAATTTCAAATTTCTCTGTTTATTTTCAATGTAGAAAAGGAGATCCATGAGGAATACTGGAAAATCTGTATTTAAAATTTGAGTTACAAAATTTCAGGGAGAGGGAGTCACAACTCCCATAACCATTCTCTCCTATCACTACAATATTATTTAGAAGTAACTAATCCCCCCTTCTTACTATTATTTGTATAAAATCAAATATAAATATACCATTACTGTTAATGTCTTTGATGATTTCTATGATAATTTTAAAATCCATTCAATACAATTTACATTAAAATTAATGAAGCATTATTTTCTTGGTAATCATTTACAATGATCAGTGATGCAATTTCATTAAGATGAGTTGTCTGATTAATAAAAAAACTAACTCCCCCCCCTACACTTATGTTTTTTTATATCAAATTCAGTATTTTTTGAAAACTATTAAGTGCTTATTAGAAAAGTAAAAAGTGAATTTATTTTATTATGTTCAATCTCTTTACAAATGTAACTAACCAATTACTTTTCCATATAAGTATTTCCAATACAAATATTTTAACTTCTTTGACAGAAACAGTAACCTCATTTTAATTCTGTATTCAATTTTTGGTGCATTCTATAATGCAACATAAATCAAGCAATTCATTGTTGGAATTTTTCATCTGGATTCACAGTTTGTCAGCATTGGCAGCCAGATTGTGATGCAGCCTTGTTCATTTTTGAACAATGTTTTTCATAATTGTCACTTTTCATTTCAGTATAGTGTGCAGTATAGCAAAATGTTCTTGAAGCCCAGCAGATGTTCATCAAATACTAATAAAATTAATAAGTGTAAGCATAAAACTAAAGTAGCTTATCATAACTTTTTTCAATTACCATTGCATTGCTTTAATTTTTCTTTAGAAATGCTTTTTTTTTTTTATCAATACAAGAATATTCAAATAAATTAATGTTCAGAGTTTGAATTTAATTTTCAGTAGCCAGAAAGACAAAATACTTTGTTGGATACTTATATCACCTACACAGGTTCATAATGTACATAAAATCATTAAAACAAGTTTTTATTGTTTAAATTTTTATCTTGAATGATTTATCTTTGGTATCTCCATTAAAACTATATTGATGTTTGATGATCTGACACAGCCATGATCTAGAATATACTGAATTAAAAGGAACTTACTGTTAAAAGGCACTACTTTCACAGGAGTACTAAAAAATAAGTGGATTTTTTAATGGTAAATATTTACAAAATGAAATTAAAAATTAAAGTAACTTTAGAAAAGATCATACAAACAGTTAAAAGTTTAGACAGACTTTATCTTTTTCAAATTAATGATAAAGAAAATTATGAGCCATGTTTAAGGTAGAGACAGCTATAAAGTAATTATTTCGTATTTAGAAAAAGATGCTAGAACTTACCACAATACACAACATCATCAAACTCATATTCCTTTATACAAACAGGTTGATTAACCCAGCTATTATTTTCCACCTGAGGTAATGTGGCACGTTCTTGAGGATCAGGTTCCAGCAAATGAGCCACTAAACTAACAAGTTCTGTAAAATGATCATAAATTTAACAACACAAAAATAAATGTTCAAATATTTGATATCTGTTGAAGATAATATAGCTTGAACCAAAGTGTATGTTATTTACTTTAAGTTGTACCATTTGAAGATAATTTATTATGTTATTAAGAAATAGGTAAATTCCGATTTAAGTTAAAAATATTTAATATAGTTAAGAACAGATATTTACAAAAGGTTGAGACAGGAGGTACCAAGATGTCCGTCCAGAGTGGGGACCAAGCAGAGCAGGGACTGACGCTCTTTGAGGACCATCGACCTCCAATGGCTTCTCATCGGCAAACCCCCCCTCCTAATCCTCCACAAGAGCCCGAAATAGTTACAATCCCCAACTGTTGACATCTAGAAGATCAGGTGTCGCTCGGGCAGCCCAGATGCATGAGTGTCAAAGTTAGCAGATAGACCCAACAAACATTAAAGAAGGACGAAGAATGTGGATATGTCACAGACGTTACAGCTATTTCCCCCCTTCACTATTCTGCTCTAAATTTAATCCAAAGAAGAGTCTTTCTTAGCAATAAGCAAAAATTTTGTTAATGAAATTGAGATATAATATGTGAAAAAAGAAAATTGCCTTTTTTTGCATAATAATCATTGCTATCAATTTTTACAAAACTTTTGTGCTCAGAGAAGTTGTAAAGCAATTAAATGTATAAAAAAATGAATGGATGAAAAATTGGGAGTAGAACTTTGTGTGAATTTTTCAAACATGAATTTAAAAATAAAAGAAAGTTTGTAAAATTGAAAATCACCCTTTAAGCTTATTTGGAATTTGTAACAAAAAATAAATAAGTATTGAATTAATTTTTTTTTTATTATTTAAAGAATTAAAAATGCTTAGATTTATACTACATTAAGATAACACAAGCAATTTCTAATTTTTTAAAAAAGCATACAACAAAAACTAAACTAGAATACCTTCTGACCACTTTGATGGAACATCATATTCTCCTATAAGTATTTCATCCGCTCCTATAAATGGATTTTCCCCAGCCAATAAGGTGTAGAGTGTTACACCCAAAGCAAACATTTCAAGTTCTGGACCCTGATATCTGGCAAGAAAAAAGATTGTCTAAATACAAATGTAGAGTTTAATCAAGGATTTTTTATAATAAGCAGATAAAACACTGAGCTAAATTGCTGTATTTTGAATATTAAAACATAGAAAGTAAATAAAGAATATGTCAACTGATCCAAAGATACCCATTTTAAAAACATCAATTATACATAATACAAATATGCATTTGTTCTAGTTTGAGAAGAAAATGAAATATGTAAAAAAATGAAATGAAATTCCCTGTAATTTTAGTAATGAAATCGTAATATCAAAAATTGTAGCCCTACAAACATCTCTTCAACAGAAAATTTTACCTACTTAAATCTATTGACAACTATTTTCATTAGTCTTATCATTAATTTAATGTTCCAAGTAAAAAATAAACAATATAAGAGGTTTCCCATTTTCTAATGCACAAGCCTATATTTTGATTCACTTTTACAGAATTAAATGCAAACAAAGGATATAAGAATTTTATAAATTTAAATATTACACTTTAAAAGTTTTCAATTTATTATGTATAAGATTAATCAATAAACATAAAGTGTAAGTTTTGAATCAATGTTACTTTAGAGCAGTGGTCTACAAACTGTGTTCCAAAAGTCAAAATAAAATTTTAAAATAAAAATTATAAAGCATTCACATCATAGTTCACACAAGTGTTCATTAATTAAAAAAGTATATAAAAATACAATAAGTTATTTTTAATAAATAATCAGATTGTTCGATACTTGCAGATGTAGGAGAGGGAGCAACTTATCAACAGATTTGACATTACAGTTTAGTTCTTAATTTCAAAGCAGCTCATAAATTTTTGATTGTAGATCCATGCAGAATATTCAGAAGTTTCTCACATGACTAAAAACATTTTAATAACATTTGAAAAAACAAAATAAATGCAGGATATGAAATGCAACTGCAGATAACATCAATAGCTCCAGGCTTTGACAGTATGTGTAAAAAAAATGGAAGCACACCTTAGTCACTAAATATAATGAATGTTTAGGAAACACCTGGAACATGAGTTAATGCTATTCATAAGTAAATTACATTAATTTTATATTAATTATTTAAAATAAAAATACAATACTTTTCTTTAATTGTTTTTATATACAGCATCTATAACATATTGATCTATTTTAATATTTATTTTAAGATATATTTTTCTAAGAGTTAAATGAGGTTCATCAAAAAATCGTACTGTTTAAAGGGTTCAATAAGTTGACAAATTTTGAAGACCTCTGCTTTAGAACAACAACAAAGGCTACTAGAGACAGACAATGTAATTTAAGAACAAGAATGTCACCCTCCCTCTTTATTTCTATATCCTACAATGGGAAGACTTGAAGGCCAAACTCCATTTACATGCAATAATTTTCATTATTTTGAATAATAATTTGATGAAGTCAGAATTCAAAAATCTTTTAATCACATTTTATGACTAAGAACACTCAGCTATTGAAAACCCAGCATTAATGGTTATAAGAAGCAAGCATAAAATATAAAAATTACACTTACTTATTCCCACGAATAACTTCTGGACTACAATATTCCATTGTACCACAAAAAGTAGAAAAGAGTTTACCCTCTTCCATGAATGCTGCAGAACCAAAGTCGATGAGTTTTACATGAAATTTCTGATCAATTATAAGATTCTCATCCTTGATGTCCCGATGCAAAATGGACAAATCATGAAGATAACTCAAAGCAGAAACAACCTAGGATCAGAAATTTATGAATAACAATTATCACATAGATATTGACTGTGGACATGTCTGGTATTTAAATAGTTAAATAGAGTATAGATATAAAAATTTAAATCATCCCAGTTAAATACACTACAAAAAAATTAATTATTTGGTGCCAATTTTCAAACTATATGCAAAGCCACAATCCACCTACTTTTTTTTTTTTTAAAAAAAACATTATTTCTTGTTGACTGCCATAAATAAGGTTGGAAAATAATTGGGTGCTTATACATTAAAGTAAAAACTGAAAATGTGTCCAAAAAGAAACAAAATTTCTCAGAATGAGCTCCCAGCCCATTTATAATAACAATACAAATAATTGATATATAATAACAATGAGTATGTATTTTAAAAAAAAATCAAGCTTTTACTTAAGTCTAAAAGGTCCAAAAATAATTTTTTTAATGTAAAATACATGATATATAAAAACTAGAAGCATTTAAGATACCTAGGTAACTACCGATAAATTAAGTACCATAGCTACTTATATATGAGATCAAAAGAAGTATTAATGCCTCAAGCTTTTATAAATTTTATTTATGTTGCATTTAAAAATTATTTTTCTTTTTAATCGGGAAATTTAGGAGCAATTGTATGAGTTATACATGTGCAAAATTTCGACTCAATTGGATATTTTTAAATATGTTGGTCTTTTTTTCTTTTAAAAGAAAAAAAAAAATGATTTTCTTTATCATGTTGAAGCAATTTTTTCTGTATATTTTGTGACCTAAGTCTCAAATGATACTTCACAAGATTGTACCAACTGAGCGATCCAAATATTTTTAAAAAGAAGAATTAATTCATTTCAAGTGTGTAAGTTAATTAGCCAATTTTTGGAGCATGTAACTAAAAAGTATTACTTTTAGATTTTGTAAATCATTTTATACGACATGATATTCATATATATATTGAATATGCAACTTACCTTCTTTTTTGGGGGGGAAAGAATGGGGCAAAAAAGGCAATCAAGTAGATTTTATTTACCATTTAGGGAGTTTAGTTTTTTCATTTTCTCCCCATGAACTTCACTAAGATTTCCACTTTGCTACATACATTATGTCATGGTCTAAGCTTCAAACAATTTATTTTTCTTTACAGATTCATATATTTGTTTGTTCCTCATAAAAAAAATTATACTAAAATACTCTAGTAAAATTCTTTTTGAGTTTTATTTCAAATATTGACCAGTGAAAAGAACAGGTACTCCAGGTAATACAAATAAAATAAATGATTTTTTTGATTAAATTTTTTTTAAAAAAAGATTTAAATAATTAAATAAAGAATCCTAAGATAGATACCTGTCTGAATATGTAACTTGCTAAAGGTTCATCCATCTTCGGGTGGCGCTCAATGAACTCAAAAAGGTCTAAGCCATTGCCATGTTTTTCCATTATCATTTGAAAACACATATCATTTTCAAAAACATCCAAAACCTATAGAAAAAAATCAACCAGTTTATAAATATTACAAAAACAAAAAATAATTAAGATAAACCACACAAACAATTGTTGAACTTTAACAATTGAAACTTTAAAAAAATATTTCAACTCCATTTGAATTACATACTTTTTCATCATTCCATGCAATTTAAAAACAAGTAAAAAATATTACAAAATACTAGGGAAATTTTGATAAGCAGGCTCAAATCCTTTCAATATCAAAGATTCAATAAATTAAATATTGCACATCTACATTAGTATATTAAGATTAAACTACTATTGTAGAATATTCTATAACATTTTTTGCGAAATCCAAATTTATGAGAATGAATATATAAATTTCTAAAGTTAAATACACCTCTGTTCTACATACAACATATCTGCCAATTATGTTACACCTCCTTTGTATTGTGAGACTTTATGCCAATTTTGCATCACCTAACAATGGTACATACCATATCTATCCATCAAAAGAAATAGAAAAGTTGGTGCAGTTATATTTTCTAAGGGGAAGAGTGAAAATATCACAAAGCTACAACCAAAGAGCACAATAAAAAAGAATAATCTCAAAGATAAAAATGCAGAATGATAAATATAAGCAAAATTACCCATAATATGAACAAGAAATATTTAAATATTGGTAACTTCTGTAATCAGCAGTAATAAACATTCCAGAAAAACAATAACTTATGAGATAAGACATTCTTCAAGTGTTTTGGAAGGTAAATCAAGACTTAATCAAATGAATCAATTTAGAGATGGTATAAGCTATTTATCTAGTTAAAATCCATTTAAAATGGTCTCAGTAAAATTTAGAAGCAAATCCTTTTAATTCACAAATGATCATTGATTAGCTTCTTTGGTAGAAAAGAGGATTTGTATCATAAATTACAGATTACAAGACGTAATTTTTTGAATAAAATCCAGCTCGACATAATTTATATAACAAGGCTCTGAACATCAATATCTATTATATTGTTTCTTTATATTTGCTCCTGTTAAAGAACTTGAACAATTGGCTCACTTTTATGAGTAAGAAATTCATTAAATATTAGTTATATAAAAAAATTAAACAGAATACAAATTGAATCAAATAGCTCTATAAAACATATAAAATTTGGTTGTAATTATGTTAGTATGTAAAATCTAAAGAACAAGATTTAAGTACTTAAATATGTGGTTAAGTGATCTTTTAGTTACCTACTGATACCATTGATAGTTCAGTTAAAAAATGTAAATAAAAATAAAACATTACAAAATACTTATAAAAAATTACCTTCACAATGTTTGGATGGTCTACTGCATTTAGTATAGAAATTTCAAGAGGCACTTTTTTATTAAGTAGGTTATCATCCACCCAAGAATCATCATACACTTCCGATTTACGAATAAATTTTGCTATAACCTGTAGAAATATTTTAAAAAATCTTAACTAAACTCAAAACAAGCATAGCTTTTAAGTTTAAATTAATTATAAATAACAAAAGTTTTATCTAATATTTATTCAGGAAGGAAATTTACAAACAAAATCCTTAAACTATTAAACTCTAAAAAATTAAGACATTATTTAAGTGGTTTTGCATACAAGGCATATTTCTTTTTAATTTTAGAATTACTATATATTTTTTAAAATACCACTAATAAAATCCCTTACCAAAAGACCATCAGAATTACGGTAAGTTCTTTTGATGCATCCAAATGCACCTTTCCTGAGATGTTCAATGATCGTATATTTATCAGAAAAATCCCCTTCAATATAAACAGAATCTGACAGTAATGAACTTTCAGATGTTTCACTACATGAGGAGGTCTCCCGCTAAATATATATAAAAAAGCAAATATTAACTAAAAAAATGAATTAAAATAATAATAATAATAAAAAAAGGGGGGAAGCAAATATAAAACATGTGTAATTGCTTAAAACAATGCAGAACATATATAACTTTTGTAATCTAGATGTAATATACATTATCTTCTTTCTCTCCCACAACAACTGATAATACTTACTCACCCAATCCTCCATTCATTAACACATTTTTTACGTTTAAAAAACTCAATTACAAAACCATACAGATATAACAGGGCAATTGAAAAGTCCCCGGCCTACCATAGTAAAACACATTTTTTTGGCAAAATTAGTTTTTTTTATTCAACATAATTCCCTTCAAGGGCAATACACTGATTATAGCGACCCTCCAACTTTTTGATACCATTTTTGTAGTACGATTTGTCCTTTGCTTCAAAATAGGCCTCAGTTTCGGCGATCACCTCTTCATTCGACGAAAATTTCTTCCCAGCGAGCATTCTTTTGAGATCTGAGAACAGGAAACAGTCGCTGGGGGCCAGATCTGGAGAATACGGTGGATGAGGAAGCAATTCGAAGCCCAATTCATGGATTTTTGCCATCATTTTCACTGACTTGTGACACGGTGCATTGTCTTGGTGAAGCAGCACTTTCTTTTTCTTCAAATGCGGCCGTTTTTCGGCGATTTCGTCCTTCAAACGCTCCAATAACGCTATGTAATAGTCGCTGTTGATGGTCCTTCCTTTTTCAAGGTAGTCAATGAAAATTATTCCATGCGCATCCCAAAATACAGACGCCATAACCTTGCCAGCCGACTGTTGCGTTTTCCCACGTCTTGGAGTGGGTTCATCGTGTGCAGTCCACTCGGATGACTGTCGATTGGACTTCGGAGTGAAATGATGGAGCCATGTTTAATCTTTTGTCACATATCGACGCAAAAACTCGGGTTTATTACGCTTGATCCTCTTCAAACACTGCTCCGAATCATCAACTCGTCGTTGTTTTTGGTCAAAAGTGAGCTAGCGCGGCACCCACTTTGCACAGAGCTTTCTCAATACCCAAATATTTGTGAATGATATGATGTACACGTTCAGTCGATATCTTTAGAGTGTCTGCTATATCATTCAATTTCAATTTATGGTCATTCAAAATCATTTTGTGGATTTTCTTAATGTTTTCGTCGGTAACAACCGCTTTTGCGCGTTCACCATCTTCGATGCTCATTTCATCCCGTCTAAACTTAGCATACCAATCCTTGATGGTTGATTTTCCTGGGTCAGTGTCCGGAAACTCGGCATCAAGCCAAGTTTTTGCTTCACCTGTATTTTTTCCCTTCAAAAAGCAATATTTTATCAACACGCGAAATTCCTTTTTATCCATTTTTTTCACAATAACAAAAGTTGCTTCACTCAAAATGCTATAATTCACAAACTAATGATCCGACAGCTGTCAAATTTATACACGCATCTTTTGAGGGTTAGCGCTAACTAAAAAACATATGGATTTAATTCTAGTTGCACCATCTATGTGTCAGGCTGGGAACTTTTCAATTGACCTGTTATTGTAGTTCTCTAGAAATAACACAAAAGGACAAAACAGGGTAATCATAAGTCTGAAACTGAAAAAAAAATTAAAACTTTACCTCTAAAATATACATTTAAAGAAAACTTACTCCTATTTACTTTAATTTTGCAATCAAATAACAAAAATTATTCAAACACTTACATCAGATTTAGTTTGAGCAGTTTCTTGTGTGTGAGTACGAACATTGTCATTGCGAGCTTTAGATATAGGCGAAGCTTCCTTTATTTCTTCAGGGTCATGGGAGACCCACAAGCAGTGTAAATGTTTGCCATTATCTAAAGTGACTTTTTTCAAGTAATATATAATAGCTGAAAGAGAAAAAATAACAATTTTCTATTTAGAACAGAATTCAAGTAGAGTCCTTTTACAAGAAACATTCAACTTTATGAAAATAATTAAGGGAAGTATTAGCAAATGAAAAACAGCTGATTTCAAGGGGAGGGAGGGTAATACAGAAGTTGAAATTTAAAATTTGGAATTAAAATTTTATAATAGTAAAATATTCATCATATGGACTTTACCTAAAATAAAAATTTTAAAAGCATTTTCCAATTGGCCTTTTTACATGATTTTCATACACATAAATATTTTAATATCTAAGTGGTTACATTATTACTCCAAATAGATACAATTAAATGACATCAACTACAGTCATTTGAAGTTAAAAATTAATTTTTAAGAGAAAGGTAAAGATAAAAGGAGATAACTCAAGCTCCAAAAAATACTATTAGCAATACAGCTTTTAAGCACCCTAAAGTTATATTAAAATAAATTTTTTTGGTCATTAAATTCTTTACATGCATAAAATTATTTAATATTAAAACATAATAACAAATCACCCAACCTATATTTGTGCCATCTCTATGACGCCCAAGACCAATATGTTCTCCTCCCTCGAGACTCCGAGAAGAATTGTCACTTAAAGGTCTTGCATTCACATCTCTAGGCGTTGATATCCTGGTCATCAAACCTGTGTACTTTAAATCACAATCAGACAAAGATGTTGAATGGGTGTGCTCCTTGCAACTCAAAGAATTAAGTTCCGACAGGCTCATGTTACTCGGTATCAAAAAGGACTCTTTGTCCTCTTTATCTGAATCACTTTCATGGCTACAGAAAGAGTATTGATCATCCTTGTCCTCTCTAGACGATTCCTCCTCATCACCTGACTCAGATGAACTGTCTGGCTCATGAGATGAATCCTCTGATGGGTTATAGGAACACTCACTAGGGGTATTATTCACAGCCTCAAAGGAAAGCCTACCATCACCCGAGCCATAAAAGTTGGCATTGATGTCCGACCCAGTGATGCTATTTGTGCCAGAATGAAGAGTGTCTTGGGATTCACTGTAGGACAAATGCCTTGAGTGTTGAAGTGAAGATGCTGATAGTTCATGTTCAGAGGAATTGGTGTCTTCAGAAGGCTTTTCGACCAATGGTGGTGTGCAGGCAGAGGATTTCAAATAGTCACACTCCAGTTGTTGGCTAGATTGGTCTATTGGCGATGGTTGATTGAAAGAAAGCTGGCTAGAAGAAGCTGAATGACCATCTCCAAATGATGAATAGGAAAACATTTTGTGGTAGTCATCTCTCATGTACGGTGAGAATGGAATAGGATTCATGGGCCTATGAATAAACCATTATTTATATATTAAAACATATAGGTATTAAACCTTTTTAACTCAATAGTATTAACATAACACAATTGTTAAATTTGATTTTCATTTTTACAAATATTGTGTTTTTAATAGAAATAATTAAATATGATTGTTCTAATATGTCAAAAAAATTTGAGAACTGATCTGAAATACAGAAAAATAAAAGGAAATAAATATATAAGGTATTAAACCTAATTTTCAATTAAGATCCTCCTACTTAATTTGAATTTAGTAGAGGATAACAAATTTCGGCAACTTATTTGTTACTTCCAGCACAATAAAGTTTTCTAAAAGAGCATTGAAAATATAATTTTTAGGGGAAAAAAATTATAATTGATTAACAAAATGCTGTTTTGAAATACATACATTATTAGAAAATGTACTAAAAAAAAAAGATAACACAGATGATATTAAGAAAACTACATTTTCATGTCAGTGAAATTTTATACTTTGCCACAGATACAAATTGCTGGCACTATTCACATAATAGTGATAACTATGGAAGTTGATATATGTATAAGAACCAAACAGACTAGCTTGTAAAACATTAAAATAATTAATTATTTATAACTAAATATATATATTATATAAAATATTTGAATAAAAGGAGCTGAAAAAAATTATGAATCAAACATATGTGTTTTAGCATCTCAATTCGTATTCCAGAATTTTCAAAATAAAACCCATTGTGCTGTAGATATACCTGGGTGGTTCTGTTCCAATAGAATCTGCAGTAGTTCGTCCATCAGAAGTCCCACACTTAGCACTTGAATCATCATCATCATCAAAAGGAGGTAAGGCTACAGAATCAGTGTCGAAATATTCATTTTCATTGTAGAAGGAAGGGATGAGGAATGAAATATTCTATAGAGAAAACATATTCCATTACCATCAATGGAAACATGCAATCTTTATTTATTGGATATATAATAGGGTATTAATGACAGATTTTTCATTTTGAACAGAAATAATTAACAAGGGATAACTCCAGAAATTGGTAAAGGATTCTTCAGATTTTTACACCATGCTTCATAATGAAGTTTGATTAGCTAATAACCTTTTTTTTAATTTGCGAGGTTTTTCAATTCTATTTTTTAACTTTTTTGAAAAAGTTATTGATTATTGAATCTGAGAGGCTTCAGAGAGAGAGAGAGAGAGAATGACAGTCAACTTGAAATCAGACATTTAAATATACATATTAATAGCAGACATTCTTTCATATTCATATTATTACAATAATGTGCAGTTTCAAAAATAAATTCAGATTAATTTAATTTTTAGCAAATAAACGCACCTTTCCAACGAGCTCATCCTGGGTATAGCCAAAAAATAGGAGTGAAAAATTAGTATTGCAGCTGTGTATAGTTCCATCTGGTAGCAAAGTGATGAGACCACTAATGTTACTAAAGACCCAAACAGTTCCCTCATAAAACACTTCTGGAATTTAAAAAAGAACAAATTAAATATTGCAGACGACCTTTCACAAAGTTCTTCAGGTATTTCTTCCAGAATGACTAATGAAATTAAATATGCCATCCATTTGCTCATTTTTCTAATACAATATTTTAATAACAAATAATATGTTGTAAGACAAAAAGCAAAAAGAGAAGAAAAAAAAAAAAAAAAAATTGCAGTTTTTAAAACAATGTAAAGGACAAGACTTCTTTCAAAACTATATTAATTATTCTGAAATTAAATGTCTCAGGCCTTTGAACAGAGAGGCAGTTGTACATTTAAAAATTGGTTTTAATGAAGAATAAAATTTATATCATATCACATACACACAGCTTTATGTTATGTATTGCATGGATAATTCTAAGTTTATCTTAGAAAATGGGAAACTTAAAAAATTGTTTACACAATATGCAATTTAAAACTATTTTTTGGATAATGTGAAAGAAAATTTCAAAATTTATTAGGAAGAAATATACTGAAATTTTTTGATATTTCACAGTAAAATTCGTTTCCTCTTCTGTAAATGAAAATGGCAATGATTTTTATTTAAATGAGATTTTTTAAAAAGCTACTTATTTATTGTGTGTGTGTGAATGATTCTAAAATTTAACAAATCAATACAATATATGAGTACGAACATTATAAACCATAGATCTTATATTAATAAATTATGGCATTTCTTTCTAGGAAAACGTACTAAGAATATCATTTTTAGAAATTTCTTTGAAAACCTATTTTAAAATTTTATACTAAATTTCCTTCAATTCCTCCAAAATCAGTTTTAATTTTTATATTTTAATGAGAAATACATTGAGAATTACTCATTCTGACTGCTTTTTAATTACATGTAAACAACAGCTTATTATCCATACTTAACAACTACAAATGTCATACTTTCTAAAAATACACTCTGTATATTTAAATATCATGATTGAGTTACTACCATTAAATTAATAAAATTACCTTGTACATGATCTTCATTTAACTTTTCTTTCGAACAAAGATTAACCTGGATACTGAGGGGGAAAATAAATCCTCCATTCCTACCAGTTATACATTGTTTACAGTTTACCTGGGAAATAAATTATAAGGATTGTTAAATGATTGATGTGCACAATAGCCATTTCATAAAATAAATATTTAATGACAATATTTTATTATATACAAGAGGCAAAATTAAATTTCAAATATTTTTAAAAAAGGTTTAAACAATAATTGTATAAGACAGCAAACCAGAAACACATACATACATATAAAAGAGTATCATTAAACTTTTGATATTGAAAAATTAATATTATAATCAAATATTTTAAAAATAAAGCAAAGAACGGTTTTTAGAGGGGGGAAAAAAAAAGCAAGTTTTTCTACTTAAAAAAAGTAATTATTTTTCAGCATAATATTCAATATAGTTTAAATACTGGTAAAAAAAAAAAAGGAGCAAAGTTAAAGTTAGGACAATAAAATGTATGGTGGAAATTTGCTATTGTTATATACAAATCTATTTCATTTATCCTGAGATAATCTAAAATATTAACATCCTATTTTCTTGGGACCATTAGATGTACCTTTTTAGATAAAAAAAAAAAATTGAAGTATCTTATGGTCTGAAGGTAACATTAAAACATGAATTTTATATTAGATTTGATATTATTACATCAAGTTATTAGAAAAGTTTAATTATACTTGATCGATATGTTAATAAAATTAGCACAGCATGCTAGTATGAATTATTTTAACAATAAGTAAACATTATTGTTGGTCTGAATATAATTCCAAAAATAAATTTATATTTTAATTGTATGTCCTTTCTAATCCACACATAAAAGTAAAAATATTTTAAATAAATATAAATAATCAATTTGAAACAAAAATAATTTTTTAATTTGATTCAATCATGTTTATAAATCAGTTTTGATAATATCACTCAAAAATAACAATGACATATTTAATACATATAGTGCATGTCACCTGTTTGTTTTCCAAACCAAATTCAACATTAGGAATCAAATCTGTTATATTTGAATTAATTACTGCTTCAGGATCAGAAAAACCAAACACAGAGATAAAGTTTTCATCACAAGATACAATTTTCCCCTAAATATAAAAATTAGAATTTTTTTAAATAAACAAGAAATATCTATTTTCTAAAATTACAAATTTTATAATGCTTATATGTTTATTATTTCTTTCATTCAGAAATACGATGCAAAGAAAAAGCTCATAGAAAAGAAACTCAAAACATACAACATTAATATAAACAATTGGAAAATAAATAAATAAAAAAAAAAACCAAACTTGTCATCCATTATTTTATCAACTAAAATACTTTCATCAAACTTGACAAGTTGGCAAAGAGAAAATCATTGCATTTTACAATTCAGCTATATGAGTGAAGTGCATGATAAATATACTGCGCTTGAATAATTTTAATCCATCATCTTTTGCATGTGTTCCGAAGGAGCATATATGTTAAAGAAAGAATGAAACACAAAATAATGCTGAAAAGGCTAATAATGCATTATTTTTTTGCATAAAATTTAATACCATACATGCAAATAAAGTGCCAAACATATGAAATAACTAGAACTGCAAAAAAATTTATGGTTTTGTATCAATCACTTTATTTTGTTCAAATATACCAGTTTTTGAACAAAATAAAGTGATTGTTCTATACATTAAAATTTCTATACATGGAAGTTTGACTTTATTCATGCTTTATCACATCATTTATCAAATTTTAAATAATTAAAATTGTGCATTAGAAATTGATTGCTTGAATAAAAAATTTAAGCGTTTCAAAATACGGTATCGATTGATTGATATTAATATTGCACTTGAAGCAACACGAGGGTTATAAACAGTGGCCTCATAACTTTGAACCCGGTTAGGTGACAAACATGACACCTGAAATGGCACCTCCCTCTCCTAAACTTCCACACTATGCCAAAAGGAGGATTTGAACCAAAACATCAAAACAATGCAAAACTTATATAATTTGAAATACATGCAGCTTCCTACAGAGACAAAGGAAATTTTGAAAAGTTCACAACATGATCAAAGATTTAACATACACAAGCTTTATTTTAAAAAATTCATGCACATTACAGTATAAATGTTTATATTTTCGATTAAATCATATATTTTTACAATGTACTTTTACATTAAAAAAATATAGTAATTTTATTTGCTACTTTGAATGCAACAAATATTTTAAACCTATCAAGCATTGAAAAATAGAATTTTCTACACAAGACTGACATTCAAAAAACTGTCAACTTTGAGAATCCTACAATGGGAAAGTAACATTCCATCATTCCTCACTTCCCTTATTGTTAGAAACACCGTTCAAGTTATAATGTGTGTCAAATGGAAATGTTCATGAACTACAGTTCTTGACACTTTCCTTAATTAGACCCACCAGTAATGCAGCCTTTTTACCCAGAAAAATTATTGCAAAAAATTTATCTTATGTCTTTTACTTCAATTGAATAATAAGCTATTACTACAAAACCATAATTTTTTTTGTAGTTCTAGTTATTTCATATGTTTGACACTTTATTTGCATGTTTAGTATTAAATTTTATGCAATTATTCAGAATTTTTGCTTTTTAAATGCATATGTATTAGTGATTATTCAGTAATTCGATGTTTTTGGCAATCCAATAGTGCTTTGGTTTGATATCTGCTGGATTAAAAGATAGTACTATTTTTATCTTAATAATCTTAGACTAATTACACAAAAAATTCAAGTACTACAAAATAAAATTCAAATCATCAGCAGTTTTTTCCATTGTTTCAATGGACAAATCCAGGGATTGAGCAGAATTATCCAAAATTTCAAATTATAAAAGTATGATTGAATAATATACATGTAATAATGGCTCTGTAACTAAATGCATAACACAATTATTTTTTTCTTCAAAAAATTGTTAAAATTTTAAAAATTAATGAAAATTATTCTTAAAGTATAGAAATTGATAAATTGCATTGTAATATATGTAGATAAAATAGGAATTTCAATTACACAGAAATATTAATTAATTTTGGTCATTAAAAAAGTCTTACATTATGATCAAATTTTACTGCTGCTGTGATTCTTTCAACAGGTTCCATGACCACAACACAACGGAAATCTGAATCAGACTCTATCTTTCGAGCCCAGACTGATACGGGAACTATTTGTTTAGCTGAATTCATAAGATCCATCTAAAAGAATAATATTATAAATCACAACACTTTTAAAACAGTTGAAGGGCAGATTATTTAATGTCATTTTCAAAAACAAGAAAAGTTTTGAGATTATAATATTTATAAAAAAGTATAACTAATATTTTAATTTTCTGATGTCCCTCAAATAGGTTAAAATACAAATTGAAAAGTTTTACAAATATTTATACAAATTTCAAATCTCTTTAAAAAAAAGCAATAAATTTATCAAACAGATGCATCTTATTTTGGCTACAAAACTTCAGTAGAAAAGGAAATTCGCAAAGCTATAACATGTCACTGAAAAATGCAGAATTTAAAAACAAACTGACAATAAACACTTGATAAACATTCTTCAATTTAAATAACATTAAAATTCAGAACCTTAAAAATTAATATATATTATGCAACTCATTTATTTATTATATCATTGTTATCCATATAACTGAAAAACTGTTATATTTGAAATTTAAATATGAGCAAGGAGCAACATACCACTTTTCCAGAAAATAAAACTAGTTCACCACTTGGATTCAAATCTGATTCAGAAAATAAAAATTGATCTTCAGGTGAAAGAATAAAATCACTCAATTTTATAGAAGTATAGTGATTCCCAATACCAAGGAGTTGAGTAGCTAAAGTATTAGCTGTCAGAATCTGTAGGAGAAAACAATTACATTTGAATAACAACTTAAATTCATTACAATTTGTCTAGTCAAATAAACAATACACAAGAAATCAGTGTTCATTCTACGTCAATGTAGCAAAGTAGTTTTCTTTTTTAGACTCACAAAAAAGAAAATTGTCCCATTATAACATCTATTCTCAACTCTTTTTGAAAAGCAAAGATGAAACTCAAGTAAAAAAATTTGTGTATATTAAATGGAAATAACACCAAATTCAAACACTTATTTATAAATGCTTCCTATAATAACATGGAAAAATTCATGGAAACAGAGAATTCTTAGCTTGTGAATTTAAATTATTCAAATGACATTCACCTACAATTTTCAAAAATTTGAGAGCATTAATAGTTGGTATAATCACATAAACATTACATTTGAAATCAAAAAATGCTCATTGACTATTATAACATTTAGTATATAAAGGTAATAAGATATTAAATCAATTAAATTTCGTACAAGAAAAAGATCTTCTCTTATTTTTACATATGCTTTCTGAAAATTGTAGAAATAATTGAAATTATAAAGTTCTCAAATCTTTTACTACTACTTTCAAATCTTCATTACTACAAACCATATAAAAATTGATATATGTTATTGAATAAAACTATATCAAAATATGACTTTAAGTAACATGAAATAAATATTTTTGAATTTCAGAAATTAAATTTTAGCAATAAAATAAGTAGTAATTAAGAATCCGCCATTTTAAACACTGAAACTGAAATTTCATCTAAGATTTTACTATCGTATATTTCATGTACTCAGTAAGTAAGTAAACATGACCAATTAGATATGCAATTCAATGGTGAAAATTATAATTGATGAATAAATTATAGAATTTTAGAGCAGAAATTTAAAGACACCACTAACTCATATAATGGGACAAAAAATAAAAGTATATAATTATAATTTTAAAAATAGGAAAACCACTAAATTGCATACTAAGAACAGTTCTGGAATTTATATTATGATATACTATGAATTAGTCTAAGAATAAAATGCAACATGCTAAATTTTATATTCAAAATTTGTATTGTTCATTCTTCAAATTTTAATGGTAAGAATATCATTAACTTTTAAAGGATGAATGTTAGATATATTTCGTGTGCAACGCATGATTTTTTGTGTGATCCTCACAAGCTATCCTTGGAAGAAAATTTGATAACTCATTTGCCTTTCAATGTTCAGAAGTTTGTTTTAGGCAAAATGATGTTATTGATATCATTAATTAATAGTGCAATATATTTTAAAAAATAAAGAGACAGAATTTTTTTTTCATTAGCTATAGGTACTTAGTTATATGAGTAATAAAATGTTTTGTACTTCTACCAAGAAAGAGTAGACCCATAAAATAGGTTTCTTGAATTCTAAATATTGCCAAGAAGTAATATATAAACTTTATAAGATAAATTTATAATTATATAGTTCCCATCAGTGCTGCAATGTCGTTAAGTCCCTTCTTGTTCTGCGTTAGAAATTAATGAATCATTGGTGGCCTGTAACATTCTCTACACTGAGCATCAAAAGGTAAACAAAGACATTGTAGAGTACATTCACACACAAAAAACACTATGTATTTCTGTAAGGAATGTGATATTAGTCTTTGCATAGTGGAGTGCTTTGAGAAGTGATACACTTGAATGAAATTGTGAAAAACACAGTAAAGTATTCAGAGTGGTGTGTACACAAAATAAAAAAGTATTCATAAAAATTTGGAACAAAACTTCACAACCTTACTGCTTCTCTAGTATTCAGAGAAATATAGGTTTATATAAGTCCACATTTTCAATTTAGTCATTAAGGATATATTTTCATAATAAAGGAATTTTTAATGTCTTTTGATGATCACTTTTTATTTTATTATTCTATTACCAGTAGAACAAAAGATGCTTGTGTTATTGATAACCTGTTGTTATAAACATATGCAGCTTCTTATAGTCTGGCCAGTGGGACATATGGCTTTATGAAAACTCCCATAAGTTAAAGATTAATAAAATAATCAAAAGCTTTATATTTGTTGCTTAATATATTATAGGAACAATATATCTTGGAAAAAAATTAATTAAATCAATGAAATATATATTTAAATAACAATCTCTACAAAATTTGTTGGCTTCTTAATTTTTTAAAAATAAAAATGCATTTTCATCAATTTTCAAAATTAAAACTTCTTTTTTAAAATTGTAATAAAATTATTTCAATTAAATTTACTATGAAATTTTATTGTTTGTTCTTGACAAAGTTTTATGGTGGAATTTTGCAGATGAGGATCAAAATATTAACATTAGATCACAACGATTTATCTATTTATTGAGATTTGTATTAAAAAAATTAAAATAAGTTACTGATTACACAATTTTGAGTGAAGTTTAAGTAATGAGAATGACATTCAAGTTATCTCATTCTTCAAATTTTTAATCCTTGGAAAGATTTTCATTTAGTTTAGTATAGCCCCCAATTTACATTTTTTAAAAGAAAAAAAGAATTTGGATCCACAAATTAACTGGCAAGTGAACTTGTGTCTGACATAGGCTATCATGGTCACTTGTTTATTTCAAGAGAAATTCACAATTTCCCTAACTCAGAAGCAAATGGAAAATTTGTAAAGCATCCAGAAAATGTATGCAAAAAAGTCAGATTAAAATACTGTAAAGATAGCATTTTACTTACCTCGGTCGTTTCAGCATTAATTGTCACAATGGCTTTATTTGTGTTTTGCATACGCAGAAAAACATTTCCTGAAAGTACTTCAATAGTTTCAACCAGAGGTGAGCTCCCGTTGACATGACGATTATTAACGACTCCGTTTACTTGTCGAGGAGAAGTTTTCAGAGGCGAAAAATTTATTGAACTTAGGGTGTCACCTAAAAATTGAAAAAGATTAGTTTATAGAGAGAAATATAACATCATATCATACCCTGTAAAGGTAGGGCACATTTTTTTTAAAAATATTTTGGGAAAATATAAGAGGCCAAAATCTTCCACTTCAAATTTATTCACTAAAATTCAAATTCACTTGCATTTTGTCTTGTCTATCTCCACCAATGACAACATGAAAAAAGGATACCTGGATGCAAAATATAATGATTTTTTTTTCAGTCAAAGTTGTGCTTAATACATCTATCTTGTTTAAAACAGTTCTCAATAATGGTACATAACAGACTATTGGCAACAAATATTATGTGAATCAATAATCTGGTGATAATGACCATTCACAAGCAGATACCTTACTAAAATTTTCAAAATAGTTCCAAATGAAAATTTTGAACCTATAATTGTCTGGAAATCTGCTGTCAGATTACTATTGCCCTTAAACTACATTAATGGTTCTCCAACTGTGATGTGCCTACCCCTGAAAGTCCACAAAGGCTTTCCATGGAGTACATAAGCAGCCAAGGGGAAAAAAAAAATCAACAACTATCTTAAAACAAATTCAACCCCCCCCCCCATCTATTAAGCAATGAAATTTGCAGAGTGAGAGAAAATTAAGAAAAAACAAAATGTGGCTCTGTTCTAATCATAAATCCCAATAAGAAATTATACTTTTCTTGAAAATGATTGACAAGCAATATTTTTAATACAAGCAGAGAACTGCAAGTAATTAATTTTTTTTTCGCCTTGCAAATGATTGAATTCTCATAAAATAACCTTGGAGTCAAAGGATCTTATTTATCTTCAAATCATATATCACTTAAGAACAAAACTTTAACCCACTAGTGATTGTTTGGGGGGAAATGTTTTGAATACTTATTTTTTTTTTTTGCTCTCATATATTTTGACCATGCAGTCTTATTTCATAAAGACTGCATTTTAGCTTAAACTTAATCAAGTTATACAGAAACTATACCAGCAATTAATGAAACTGATGCTGATTCAATAGATATAAAACCTCTCTATTCAGGTACTAAATATTGTTTATTATTATTATTTTTCTAAGTTCATAAATTAATTTTTCAAATTTTTTGTATAATTAAGAAACTACAACAGAATATTTAGAAAGTCTAGCACACCAGAAAATTTTCTTTTAAGAACCCAATGATTTTTGCAGTTTTAATGCTCCACTCATTTATGATTTTAATTTTTAATCTGAAAACTAAAATTTTAATAATTAAGATACCTATTTTTGTTTTATGTATAAATTATGTGTTTTTCTATAAGTATGTTATTGTCAATAAGATAATTGTACAAATTTAATGATAAGTCAGAGCAAAATAAAAAAAAAAAAAAAGTCAAAACAAGATAAATTTATTAAGGAAAGCCTAGCAATATTAAAATATTATTAAGGTTGAGTTAATCAACAATTAATTTTGTCATATTAGTTTACTTGGTAGCAAGCAAATTGAACTTTAAAAAACCTATCCAGCACATATTTTTATAATAAAATGGCATGATAATCCCAGTTTCAATCAGTTTGCAAGATGAACCATAATTGTTTTTTTTCAGAATATAATACAAGTTGTTGATAAATTTTGCAATAACACAACTTTTTAGAGTGGTGAAACCAAAGTAACATTTTTGTAAATAAATCCTCTTGAAGCAAACTTCAATTACCCAATCTTTTCTCCCCCCCCCCCCCAAAAAAAGACATTTTTTTTATGAAATACTGCTCAATAATTTGGTAGTTCTGGCTATGATATCACTATTTTAAGTTTTCAAGAATGGCCTTCTAAATAAATCTACATTCTACAAAAGATATGCTTCCACTTTTATAGACATACACTTTTATAATTTTTTTTTATTCATCAGCAAAATAATGTTGCTTGATTATCATGCAAAATTAAAAGTTTTTAATAAATTATATATATACATATTTATCATAATGTCTATGCTAATATAATGCTAGTTTTAATACATGTTAAACACTCTTATTGAGTATTAATTTTCCTAAATAACTGGTAGTTTTTATTATATAAATTTGAATAGAATGAATTTTACAATATATGAAATAATTGATTTTTTTAAAAATAAAAAATGAATGCAATTGAAATTTCTTCATTACTATTTAATTAGACTATAAATAAATTAATACAATCATATTATAATTTTAATCTGGCTTTAAAAGGTTTTCTCCTTCTGACTTACCTATTAAAAATACATTAAATTATTGAAGCACAATTCTCTGCTAGTTTGAAAATTCAAAGTGGATATATAATTGAAAGAATATTATACTTAATGAAGAGATGCATATCAGAACAAATATTCATACCTCTAAACTTGTCAATTGTACATTTGTGAATTTCTCCCATGTCAAAGGATGCATTTCCATTTTCTGGATCTTTGTGGACATCAGGCAATGACTGGTTATGCAGATAGGAATCCTTGGGTGGTGGTGTTAGCTTGAATTCCCTGGCTCTGTTGTAACGAGTGGCCACAGCTTCAAAAGGAGATAGATGGTATGCAGTGGCTTGCTTCAACAAATTATCTCTTTTATTTCCATAGGGATCACCCAACTGGAGGAGTCTCTAAAATAAAATAAAAAATATTTGCACAAAACAGGAAATACATGGTGTCAGAATGGAACCACAGATTAATTTAAGTATTCAAATTAAATTAAATTAGATGCTTAAAAATTTTACTCAACTTTATGCAACAAATAATAATTTTTTTTAGAAAAATAAGACAAACTGGAAAAAATTATCAGGAATGCAAAATGAATAAATCAAAGTAGAAAGTTACACTTATTTATCAAAAAGTTAAATTGAAGAGAACTATACATATTATTTATCAAGCCACAGAAAAATATCTCTTTTAATAGCAATTCCTACTTTTAGAATAAACTTTCCTATCACTATTAATTCAATTAGAAATTTAACCAGTATTCCTAGGAGAAAAAAATTTGTCCATTTATTTTCTGCATGGCCATTTGCTTCATACATTATTTTTCTTCTAGTGAATAACTAATAATCATTACAAGCTTATCTTAAGTTAATTTTTCATTTCTTATTTTCAAGTGAGAAGGGAGCATTTCTTCAAATTAGAAAAGAGGATGAATTTTGAGAATTTTACAATGCTTAAAAATGCATAATCTCCCAAAATCAGCTAATTCCAAAATCTTTCAAAACTATAATCTACATGTGTAATAAAGATTAAAGTATTTGTAAAGTAAGGAATTAATCTGTTCTTTCATTATTATTAATTAATCACATTAGAAGGATAACATGAGGTTAGATAAAGTTCATAAATAAACATTAATTTTAAAAAATGCAATACATCAGTTGAGCTTAAATAAAATAACATATGAATATTAATATTAACTTTAAACATGATTTACTGACTTAAAATGAAATTATTTTACTGAGAAAAAATGAACTTCATGAAACAAAAATCATCATGTACATGAAATTCATTTAATATTTTATAGGATTGAAAGTTTGTTTCTCGAAAATATTTAATAAATTTGATGGAATTTAAAAAAAAAAGAAAATTTAACGCACTTTTTAAATTAATAGATGATATACTTAAATTCAATAATATTTCAATTACGGAATCATCACATACGATAAAATGCATTGAAAAATATTTGACTAATTACACAGATAAATAATGTAATATATATACTTTTCTCCTGGTTTAATAAATATAACGAATAATTCTCTAAAACAAACTTCTGTTTTTTGTTTAAAATTAGGAGTAATATTTTCCTTCATAACAATTTGAAATTAATAAAAATTCATTGCAGATTTTATGAGAGATTATTTTACAAAATATTTCTCATATATTGTTGGGGGGGGGAATACTTTATATTAATTTTCATAAAATAAATCAAATTAAATAAAAGGGGGAAATGAAAAAAATAATAATAATGATAACGAATAAAATCGTAATATTTATATCACAATATTTTTTTTTTAATTAATTTCATTTGAATATTTCCACATATTTTGTGAAAATGAGATCTAAGATATAAAATCATATGATTATAGAAATGTATTCTTTACATAGGGATCCCCCCCCCTACTAGAAATCTACAACTATGATTTTAAAAAAAAGTGAAAGAAAGTTCTGAAATTTTCAAAATTAAAACTCTGGGGGTAAATAGAGCATTCAAAATTAATTTAAAAAACAACACAAAAACACGAATATAAATTACCTCCACCTACTTAATCCACACTGCAGTGACTAATCGTCAAATTGTAGGGAATTAATTCAAAAATAGAAATGAATTTTGAAAAAATAAATGACAAGTTAAAAAATGAAAAAAAGAAACATCACACTTAAGTTTAAACTATTTAAAAAAAAAAAAAAAAATAAGAAAAAAAATATATAAAAAAAAAAAAACATCATAATTATTTTTAAATTAAAAAAAAAAAAAAAAAATCAGACAAAATATCTATAGAACAAACACCATTATTGCTTTTCAATTCCTCCAAATATATCAGTTATCCATTGAAAGTTTTAAATCGAAATTCATTGAGAAAACAATATCACTGCTCCTCACCTAACAACATGGTAATCCCTTCAGACACAACACAGCCTGCTGGTAACAATAACCCATATTGTAATTAAAACATTATCTATTGACTTTAATAATCGTTACAAAAGAATAAATCCAAGGCGAGAGTGAACAAAGACGAATCAAACACGATTTGTTGAGCAACTGTAAACTCGTTTACTTTGCAGTGTAAGGCAGACGTGCGGTGAAAGCACGAGGTAGGGGGTACCGTATTTCGCAGAATGGCGTTGAACCTGGACTAAAAGGAAAGAATGGATCGATTCGTGAAAGCCACTGCACTCTTTGCTCTGCGACGACGGACAGCGCTGTGAATGGACAATATGGCGTGTTTCAGACGAAAATGGCGGGAAAAAAAAGGTTCGATAGCAATGATGCGTTCTATGGGATAATTTTAAGTGAATTAACAAAATCAATAAAAAATACTCATATTGTAAAAAAGTATTTAATTTTGATATTAACAATATTACGAATTGCTTCAACGAAATAAATGGAGAAAAAGTTATTCAATTGTTTCTCAGCTCATAGAAAGGAGAAATACAATTTAAAGAACAGGTACAAAAATAAAATTGCAATTCGTTCAATTTTAAAATGCTCAGAAAATATACGATTAGAAATGAATTTTTAAAGAATAATTTTATTGCAGGCTGCATGCATAGCTTTTATATAGCTTTCAATGAAAAGAATGATACATTTCTAATAACCAAAAATAGAAAAATGATTCAACTGATTACCCTAGAAGAGAAAAAACTCGAATACTTGTGAGTTTGTCTCTCCTTCCTTACAATTTTCAAACATAGTATTAACAACAAACAAAACAAAAATTATTTCTACCATCAAGTCCTTTCTTTAAAGAACATTCAGATCCATTATTTCAACACCACACAAATGTCATCCTTTCTTAAAAATACTGAGATACATTCCATAAAAATAAAAATATTCTCTGGTTTGACACATTTCAAGTTTCCAAGACGATAAAAAGCACAAATCACACAACGTAAGAAAATACTCAAATCTTTTAAAGGGGGTAGGCTATAAATAAATCATACAAAGTTCATTTTAAAATAAAAAAATATATTTACTTGTATAGTGTTGTGAATAAACACAGTAAATGTCTGATTGATATTTCCAAGAATAAAAATTATAATCCTCTCTATTTAATTCACACTGCCTTGTGAGTTGGGGAAGATAGCAATTTTAGAGTAACTACTGCTATCTTTGAGTAATATGAGATATATGCGGTAGAGCCGTCGTGTGTAGATAAACAACCAGCACGCTTATCCGACGGACGTTGTTTAAGTTTGGAAAATGTCAACAAGTCAGCTCATGATGTTTATGCCACAATTTCAAAGGTCAAATATTTCACGACATAAGTTAAAAATTACTTTTTAGAAATTAATAATGACTAAGATATATTAAAGAAATGGAATGTGTGCCTGGATAACACGAGGTAATTCTTCATTAATGTCGCACTCAGGAGAAACACGAGAGCTATTTTGTGAATGACCTCATAATATTGAACTTCGGTCAAGTGATGAGGGTGACACTTGAGCTGGCACCCTCTCTCCAATTTTCCATACTATGGCAAAGGGAGGGCTTGAAGCCTCGACAGATTTAATGTGCATCAGCCTCGTTACACAGCGGGTCTTTAAAGGCATCAGGGCTCGAGTTCATAACCACTCGGCATCGTGGCCTTGTAAAACAAATGGAATAGAAGATTAGGAAAAAGTATTCTTCGGATAATTACCTCAATAGCTGCAATTAATGTTGACAGCATTTCCCATTCATCCACCTACTTCGATTAGCAATCTGTATAAAGTTTGAAGCTTCTCAAAAAGTATTCACGAAAATAGCGGACGCAGATAATCAAACTGCGAACATTTTGCACTGGGTCTGTGTGCGAGACAATTTTTACCCATACGCTTTCCACTCGCCCCCCCTTCAGAAATGGACTAACTGATGTTAAGGGCCACATTCTTTGAATTTCTTAGAGGAACGAACAATGCTTATTTAGATGTCTTAGATTATTAGAACGACACCTGAATTACCTGCCCCCGTCCTGACTTCCACACCACGCCCACAAGAGGACTTTGAGCCCCAACAGATTTAATGTGCATCAGCCCCGGCTACCCGACGGGTCAGTGACATCAAGGCTCGATCTCGCGACTCGACGAAGACCACTGGCCGTGAATCAACGACCATGACCACTAGGCTACCGCGACAACAAAACTTGTCAAATAGCCGCACACATGCTGATTCGAGTTTTCACCCTCACTCTGTATGTATCAACCTACCCAGCACTGATCGATCGTCTGGCTATTTTTTTCTTCATCCCAAAGATTTTTTTTTAAACACAAGCTGGTGTAAATCACTTTTCAAACCTTCACACTACTACAAATAGTCGAAGTTATATTCGAAAAATCGAGGATACTTACGAAACGACATTTATTACTAGGTACGAAATCTGAGCTCGAAACTTTCGATTACTGAATCCCAAATTTGTCATTCTACAATAAACACATAGGAATAAGTTAATTTTTCTGAAATAAAAAAAATTGAATGTTGATTCAACAGGCGAGAATAAAATAATTAATAAACAAGTTTACGGTTGCCTAAGCATACAGTGAGAATGAAGGAATGAATCCGAATGTACCAATTCTTTTTTAAATTTCTTAATACATGTAACATTACACATATATATCTTTTACGATCTAATATGCGTTTTTAGAGAATTAATTAAATGTAATTTTAACAAAGGATTATAAGAAACTTTCTGAACTTTTACTTCGATTACATCAATTAAAATAATTACATACGTTTTAAACGCGTTGAAAGAAGTTTTAGTTTAGTTTAGTTTTTATTAACGTCGCACTAGAAGCAAAACGAGGGCTATTGGCGACGGACCTCGTAATTTTGAACCACGGTCAAGTGACGAGGACGACACCTGAGCTGGCACCCCCTCTCCTAACATCCACACCACGCCAAAGGGAGGACTTTGGGCCCCGAACATATTTAACGTGCATCAGCCCCGGCTACACGGCGGGTCTTTAGCGGCCAAGGATCGAACCCGCGACAGAACAAAAACCGCCGGCCGCTAGTCCACGACCTTGACCACTAGGCTACCGCGGCCCACGCATTGAAAGAAAAAAAATATATTTCGAATACATCCTTGTTACACGAAAAATGCAATGCACTAATAAAATTAAACTCAAATAAAATATTTAAAAAAGTAACTTTTTTTTTATTAGATTAACACAGTGATTTATAATTTAAAAAATAATAAAAACACCCTTAATTTTTTTCGCAATATTGAACAAAATTAATCATATCAATAACTCAAAGAGATCTAATTCTTGATGTTATTAGATTCATTAATTGAAATAATTACTCAACTTCTAAAAAGAATTTCTCACACAGATTTTGTCCTCAAAATTCATTTTTCAATAAACAGCTTAAATTATAAATTTCTTGAAAGTTCTGCTTTTAAGTATCTGAATTATGGTGGTGAAAAGAATTTCTTCCTACTATTACATAAAAGCCTCAAACCTTAGAAGATAAAAAATTTTCTATTCAATATTTTTCCATCAATCAATCTTTTGCCTCAAATTCTTAAAATGTAAAAAAAAAAAAAAATCGAGTATAATATATGAATTATCAAATATAAAAATGAATTATAACTTATTTGTACTATTCCCATATCCTCCGAGGAATAGTTCAGAAGCCTCCGCTACGCGGTGCTGGCAGTACTGCCCCCGAGGAAAGAGAAAAAGAGTTTTGTTCTGTCAGTCGAAGGTTTTCGTAGTATGGGAGCAATTAAGTAGGCCTCCCTGGGAGCTCTACAAACCTATTTTAATCTTCAATAAAGGTTTCGTTAAGTTTTTAAAAGTCGTAACTCATTTCACTATATCTTTGAATCGCAACCAAGCATTACACTACTCAAAATTTTTAATTTGGATTCCTCAATGTTATAAAAAGCCCTAAATCTCCCAAAAATTCAATGCAATCCCTTCCAATATCATACAGGTAATATTTAAGGCCACATTCAGTTTGAAATAACAAAATTAATTTAAAAAATATTTTCATTGTACGAAAACATAAAAAAATAAAAGCATTTGTAGTAAAAACCAATCAGCAAAAATTTCCTCAAAAGATTATCAACATGAAAATAAATCGTTAAACTTTCTGCAAAACTAATAAGCTATGCGAAATTATCTACAACAATAGCTCCCCCTATTGTTCCCAACGAATATTTCTGCAGTTAATCGTATTTAAATAAAATTCAGAATAAGCTTTTTGGACCATTCTCTAATTAATTCTGTAAAAAAATTGATATAATGCAAAAGGAAATTTTCCAGAAGTTAATTAACTACATTATTTAATTATTTATATCCTTTTGAGCCGTTAACATTGATACCAATTTTAACTGCTACGCTAATTGACGGATGTAACATGGGTACCAGAAGGCAGTCGGTTATTACAAACGAAAATGACAATTTTAATGCAATCAAGAACCATTTCTTACACTACTTATTCAATCGGAATTGAAATCGAAGCAACAAAATCAGGGAATAAACGATGTTCTATTTTTCAATCCCTTCGGTTTTCCCCCCCCTTTTCCTTAAATCGAAGCGATTTGTCGGATGAAACAAAGATTGATATATATATATATATATATATATATATATTGGTTAGCGCCACAATCAGATGCAATACAAGGGTTATTAACAACGGATCTTGTAATTCTAAACCTTAGTCAAGTGACGAAGAAGGCGCCTAAGCTAGCAGCGGCGCCCCCCGGCTTTAAACTTCTACATCACGCCAACGGTTGGATCCTCATTGGATATAACGTGCATAAGTCTCTCTACAGGGTAGGTCACTGGTGGATTGAATGACTAAAAGTTAAGTTTTACGGCGCATTTGTTTAAACTGTAATCTGGGAAGAAAAAAAAAAGGCAGATAAAAAAAAAAGGTTGGCAAGAAAGAGGATCGAAAATAATGAAGGATCGCTAGGGTATCCCGGAGACGCGTCACACGCGTTTACCAAAGACAGTAGACTCCATAGGAAAGAACACCGGCCGAATGCTCACAAACATGAAACAAAAAGAAAGAAATGTTTATTTCATTCGACATTGTCTTACAAAAAAAGGCAAAATTTGAGCAGATAGAAGCAAATCATTTTGAAATTACCTTGCCTTGAAATCTAGGGCCCTAATTCGTAACGAAACACAAATATAGAATTCCGAGGGGGTGGAAAATGTAAATTAGAGGCTGGAGTTTTTACAATTAAAAATATCATATATATTATCTTGTATTTTTGAAGACAATTGTACGAAACTTCATTCTAAAAGCAACTTGTAGGCAATAAAATAGAAACCAATTGCGCACGCACACAATTTACGTAAGACATCATTTCTACTCTTCAAAGTATGAATTAAAACACATCATTTTCCGAATTATATATAAAAATTAAAAAAAAAAAAAAAAGGAGCAATTATTTGGAAAGAAGGGTACAATATTTTACAAGAAGTAATTTTGCTCATGGCATTATTGTATGAAATGTTTTATTAATTTATAAACAATGAAATGTACTTCAACAATTCATTCATGAGTGTGTACGGGAAATAAACATACCGATATTTTTTTTTTTTTTTTTTTAAAAAAAAAAAAGCGTAGATTAGATAAATGTGTCAGACGGACCATCAACAAACTTTTCCAGGAACGAATATTGATATTATCTTTATCACTGCTTTCTTTTTTGATAGTACATATCACATTAATGGGAATACGTACAATCATGATTAGTAAGAGAATTGAGGGTTCTGGTATGATTGGACAGCCGACTCGAGCGTATTGTACAAGAAAATTAATACCGATTACTGTGTTGAATAATGTACAGCCATACCCACTGACACGCGGTTCAGTAAAAAGCAAGTCTGCCTTATACGCATTTTGTCTATGTCTCTCTCTCGATAAGCCAATGCTTGTGATATCATTTCCAGAAGACGTGCCGTCATCGACTCCATGATAACAATTCCGGCCGCGAGCCCACAACAAGGATCACTAGGCTATTGCGGCTGCGTACCTAAAAGTAAGTACACGACTTACAAATATAAATATAGTTATTGATTATTAATCGTTCAAACAGAATTATCTAAATTTGGCGTAAAGTTAACTCTTTTTTTTTTTTTTTTTGGTTTTTTTGTCGAAGCCATCTGAGTTACCTTCTATCCCTTTAATAACTGACCCACCAGGGACTTCTTTTCCGGCTTTGTTATCTTTAGTGTCAACCAAAAACCCATAGCACAAATTCTTCTGACTGACAGATTAAGGGTTCGAATGTGTTCTGCAACCAAGGTCAACCAACCCTCCGCCAAGAAGGGGGGGGGGGGACACCAGAGAGGCAAAGAGCAAGTTCACTCCGAGCCATTTATAGCCGTTCTTAAGTTTTCGTTTTCCTATGTACTTCGAAAAATCATTAAATATTGAAATCAAATAACTTTTAAGTCGAATTTGGGGTTTATATTAATTTCACTTTGTTACGGAAAGGCTAATGGTGACAGACCAAGTATGTTGAAGCTACGTCCACGTGACGAGGACGATATCTGCGCTAGTACTCCACTTCATAACTTATCGTGTAGCAGCTTCGCTGCACAATGGGTCTTCAGAGGAGGACTCGAGCCCGCGACGCGTGGGCAATGAGCTCGATGCATTGTCGCGGTATCAGCAACCGCGGCCGCCGAAATAGCTGGTAGATGAGGATTTCAAGTGAATGCCACAAAAACATATAATCAAATTGATTTCTCTTGCGAATATCTTTCCAAAGAACTTGCATAATATACATTTAAGTATAAAGTAAATCGGATAATTTTATGAAAAAATTATATTTCTTCAGTATTTTCGGAACCATGGTCAAGTGACCAGGATGGCACTCTAATCTATACCTTATTCTCTTAATTAATGAACAACTTCGCCTAAATGAACAACTTCCGAGTGCCACTGCAAGATGGGTCTTAAAAAGTAGAAGCTTAACAATGCGAAGAGACCAAATTTGAGGGATATTTTTGGAACCAACCAAATATTTGGAGAGGGAGGAGTCAGTTCTGTGTCGTCCTCGTCGCTTGACCGATGTTCAAAATTACAAGGTCCGTGACCAATAGTCCTCGTGTTGCTTATAATGCGACATTAACAAAACTAATCCAATCCATTCAAAGAAGCCATTAGTAAACCATGAAAATTACTTTTCCTTCATTTTGAGCTCGCGAAAACATTTTTATCTCGATCGTAAATATCAGATGAGATATTATCACGTGGCACGAATATTGATCACAAAAATTCACATTGTGAAGCGATTAAACAAAAAATAAAATGACCTAAAATTTCAAATTGCTCCAATTAACCCGACTCTTTACCATGATGAGAGTCAAAATTGAATATGCATTCAAATAATAATGAAAATAAACCATACACTGAAAAGGAATTAAAAGAATTTTGAAATAAGCTATACAATAAGTTACGGCTACAATCAATCATACATCGAAAACAAACTTGTAAAAGCAAAAACGCTCAAATTAATGTATGATACGACCCAAAATAACTCAAAATAAGAAATTTATCCTGCATATTGATTGATAAGTACATAATGTTGTAAATCACACTATGGAGAAGGTAGAGTTCAATCTGCTGAGTCCTACAATGACGGTCTTCGAAGTCAAAAAGCTACAGGGAGAAATATATAACTCAGGATGGTAGCTTTGTAGAGAAGTCTTAAGAATAATAAAAACTTAGCGATATTGCGGGTTACTTCTATCTACGGCTTAACGAAATCAACACGAGTAGTGTGATTTACAATACTATTTATATAAAATCCATTAATATACAGAATAAATTTTATCAGGATATCTTATTTCTTGGTAATAATTTTAAAAAAATTACAATATCTCCTCGTACACATACAAAAAAAAAAAAAAAAAAAAAAAAAAAAAGGAAGAAGAAATGAAAATATTCTTCAGGTTTCATTATAAAAATAATTACACATTCATTACTTTGCAGAACCAGAGTCGATAACAGACTTTCCAATATTCAAATCAGTCTTCGCGTAATGTTAAAAAATAGGACACAAACTTTTGGAACATTGTTTTCTGTAGAAAAATGCTTCAAAATTAATATTACATTCTTACTGCACCACCCTGAATTGAATTGCACATTTTCAATTTTTATTTCTCTGGAATAAAATATGTAACATAAATCATCTCTTAAATTGTAAAGTTCAAATGGAATTTGACTTTTACCTGTTAAGGTTGTCTGCCTGCCTTATTTCAAAGAGCATGTACCAAACTTAGAACATTTTATCAGACAGAAAAAGGCTCCAATTTTCAAATAAGTCCGTGTATCGTGCGTTTGTTTTACAGCATCTTTAAAATTTAGAAACATTCCATAAATGCGTAGTTTTTCACTTCAGCAAGTAGCATTGCAGCCCTTATTTTCAAAATGGCCGAAGTCCGTTTTCTTATTTTAAAAAAAAAACTATTTTAATATTTACATTTCTCCCCGCTACATAAAATTTTTTAAGAAATTTGTAATGAAAAAATTTACAATTACTATGATTTTATAAAAAGAAAATTAGCTGGTTAACAGAATACTAAAAGTTTTACTTTGAAAAAGGCTAATAAAGTCTCATTTAAGAGTCAAATAGATATGTTTAGAGTAACAAAATAGTCCATAAAATAAAGAGTATTTAATTTTTTTAAAAACCGAAAAAGCAATATACGTTTTTGAAAAATTTTTGAATTCATATTCGTACATCAAACACTATTTTCCGACGTAGTCACTTTCCTTCGCAATGCCCTCAAGACTCGATGAGTTCAGGTGTCGTCCTCGTCACTTGATCGAAGTTCAGAATTACGAGGTCCACCGCCAATAACCTTCGTTTTATTTTCAAGTGCACCGTCAATAAACAATCACAGAATTCTTTCAATAATGTTTTGTAAGCCGATAGATGTGATTTCTTATACTTTTGTCAAAAAAATCCCCAGCTGCCGTTTTGTGCCTCTATTTGATGGAACTCTCGACCTCATTGAAGGTGGCAAACTTTTTTCTATCCATAAACAACTTCAGAGAGGAGAAAAATTGAAAATCTGAAGGTACTAGATCAAGAATTTATTGATGAGTAATAACCTTTTTGTTCAATAAATCATAATTTTGTTCTATTTATGAAAACCTTTTTGTGTATGAAGTTGCAATTTTTTTTTTTTTTTTTTTTAAATGCAACAGTCCTTTTTAGGAATATATGATTTTCTATATTAAATACATCCGTATTTCGCATTAATATTGAAGTATATACATTTTTTATTTTGTAATAATATATGAGTTTTTATCAATTTTTAATTTATTCCCAAACTTTATTTTAAAAGAAATTTATAAGTGAAATTTTTGTTTTTACATATATTACAAAAATTATTTCAAGAGAGTTGAAAATCATATCAATGCTTTGGATATTTCATGTAATTTTTATATTTTGTATATGTATCTTGGTTGGGAATGTAAATTATTTCGAATTTTGTGCATATCTATTACTTTCACTTTAGCAGAATTAATTAATACAGATTTAACAAACCCAGCGATAGAGAATTTCTTCAATTTGAGTCAAAAATTATTGTATAGATTTTTTTTTTTTCTTTCAGAATAGTTAATTTTTACATACAGCGTTTCAAATTTATTTCACTTCAAAATATCTTGTTAAAAGGTAAGAAAGATGACTTACTAAATTTAGCAGCAGAGTTAAAGTAAGAAGCAACAAATGAAATCACTAAACAATGTTAAAAAAATTTAATTACAAGTAGTATAGGGAAGGCTGAGGAAAACACCAATTTGTGGCATGATTACATTATTGAAGAAAGGAAAGAAAACGAAGAGCATAGAAGAGACAAAATCAGGTAGAACTAGAAGAATTAAGGCTCAGATTAAGTCGAGTCTAGGGCCATTGACGGTAAATACTCGTACCAAAGAGTAATAAATTGAATAAATTACTTCATAAATTTGATATGAACGAAGATATCAGTCTACATTTGATATTATTTGAACACCATGCTAATATGATATCCGTACTGAAAGAATTTTGGGTTATACACATCAGATGGGTCTACTCCCACAAGAAAAAACACAACTAATTGCTCGATAACGTGAAGAAAAAGGCAAAAGACTGATCATGTGAAGATCTTGTTACGAAAAAGATTCAAATTAACTCCAAAGAAATTTAGACATTTGCATTAATACTTAAAAAAAAAAAAAAAAAAAAAAACTAATATAACTATAGAACAGGCCAGACCGCATGTAGACCGCCAGGTGTCAACCTGCGGCCCACATGCGTGTTAGGTCATCTGAATAAAGATTTAATTTTTTATTGCCCATAAAAGTACCAAACATTCCACCATAAGCCGTTCGTATCATACCCTATCACCATGGGAATACCTCACCACCTGACTCAACTTTTATCACAATATTTTTAATCTTGATCAGAAACAATTACAAAGCTCATTTTAAAAACAGCACGGGTCATTTGGTCAATACACAATGTATAACTAACCAGTAAATTTACTGAAGAGAGCGGGTGTGCATTACGACGTAGGGAGGGAATGCGACACGCGGAACGTGAGAAATAGCAGCACACTCTGTCTGCAGCAAGTCTAATATATTTGACTCAGAAGCGTATTGTTCCTGACAGACTGACTGCTCGGTGTCTTTTGATCGCTAATAATTTAGCATCAGCGTTATGTTGTAACTGCAGGACAGCTTTTGAAATTGTATTTTGTCCAAATATATTTAATTCAATATATTTGGACAAGATTCGCTTAATTTATAGCAGGATGTTCTTGATTTCTCTAAGGAGGTTCGGGAAGATTAGTCACTTTCCACGACTCGTACGGTAATAATAAAATGTGTTTCAATGCGGCCAGCAAAGTCTAGGACAGGTCTGCTATAGAACAATAATGTTATTAAAACAAAATTAATAAATAAACCTTCATAATATTTTTTATATGAACATATCACAACATGTAGGGAAACTACAAACATGGTGTACAAAATTAAGTAACCAATTGTTCATGAAATTTCAAATATACTTCAAATTTAAACAAAAAAATTATTCACTTATTTATGAAAACTGTGTAAGCAAATATTGCAAATCAAACACCGCCGTGGAATACACACACATATATATATACCACCTGCACACCTTAATCATTTTAAATTACTTCTGCAATATTCCTGGAGAGGAATAAAATAACAAAACATTAATTATTTAAATGCTACATTTCTTTAACAACGAACAAAAGCTTAACATTTTTTTAAAAATTTTATAAATTAAAACTATACATATTTCTTTTTATTTCAATGAAAATTCATTTTTCCCACGGACCTATGATTTGTTAATTAGAAACGCTTTTCCGTTGATTTTAAAAGTGGCTTGATTTCATTAATAGCCATCAAAAAGTGTTATATTTTAAAATCATGGTTATTATGCCAACTGGGTTGGTAAATTATACAACCTTAGAAACACATATAACTTTTATACCACTATGTTATCAGTTACCAATATTTTTTGCTTTATTAAAACTCTAACTCTGAAAAACATTTTGAATTTAAAATAAATGGGTATAGGCCATTTTAGATTTTTATATGGAAAAACTAGAACTAGAGGAAAAAAGATTAATTCGAAAAAAAAATGACAAGTATAATAAAATATGATGCTATCCTAAGGATAGAATGTAATTTTGATGATGGAATATTGTTCAATCTTAAAAAGTGTTATTTTTTAATGTGTATTTATTTTTAAATTTTAAGAACACATACAATAAGCAGATGTCGGTGCTACAAACCTTAGCAATTTATACGATTATTATGACTTTTTTTTTTTTAAATCTAAAAATTCATCCTGAATTTGATTCATGCTCTTTTGCATTAAAGACGACAATGTAAAATATTTGATGCTTCGGAGGACGTTCTATTCCTACGTGTTTAATAATGTAAAATTACGAACACACCCTTCTTTTCAATTTCCCTTTATTCCAATTCTTACCTATTATAAGTCAAATGAAGTTTAAACTGATTTACGAGTCATGAAGGACATTACCAAAACGAATTATTACTTACATAATTCTAGCATACTTACTATCTATTTCAAGTTATTAACTTGAATAATTTACAACCTGGTTAATTTAATATAATTAAAATCATGGGATACAGATATATCACCAAGTAAGTGATAATTAAGAGTTTATATTTTATGAGCCAAATTTGGCAAAGTGGCGCGAAACATTCGTTTAAGGGGACTGCGTAAACGAAATTAGACTAAAATTTCGATTCTTAATATTTTGTATCATTAAATAGCGGAAACTTTTATCCTTCCCACGATGTTTCATATTTGTTCAAAAGGGGAGGGGAAAAAACCCGAAAGTATTGAAATTTTTCTTCCTTAAAGCACTTCACAAAGTATCCACTTTTTAAAAAGCTGATTAATCCAAGCAAGCCTCTCGTGGCGTAGTTTAATGCTATACATATATTATTTATTATCCCTATTTAACTTATCAAATTTTCTTAAGATTGAGGAATTGACAACAATAAAGTAAATTGCATTTTTTTTTTTTTTTTTTTTTATAATTTTTTACCGGTTTATATTGTTTTTGCATGATTGTTAAACATCGGGGATAATAGTTTTTGTTGTTACATATCCTTAAAAAATGTCGAACTTTTTAAAATACATTTTGTGCATCTTGTTTTACACATTTATATTGCATTACATTTTCTTCTGCAATAATATTTTACTGGTACAAGAGAGGACGTTACTTAATCAGAATGATAATAAAAATATATTTAAAAACAGTAAAAGTGTTGGAAAGTCAACCATCAATGATACTGAGGTCTGTTATTGAATGAAATGATAATGCTGGAATTTTAAAAGTGCCATATTAAGCTATTCTTTCTTTCAATATAATGATAATACAGATTCTGGATACGAAATTATGATTACTTCTAGTGAAATATGTTTTGGATAATTTTTTGCTTGCAAAAACTGTAATGGGAGCATACCTACGAGAGTTAAATGGCGAATAGACCTTGCATAAGAATTACAGATCTCTTGGAAATGTCGGATCCTCTCAAAAATTGCAGCAAAATGTATGAGCTGAATATTTTCGTTTGTTGTTGAGCATTGAAAATCCAAGTTTGGTTTTAGTTTAGTTTTTATTAACGTCGCACTAGAAGCATCACGAGGGCTATTAGCGACGGACATCGTAATTTTGAACCACGGTCAAGTGACAAGGACGACACCTGAGTTGGCACCCCATCTCCTAACATCCACACCCCGCCATTGGGACTACTTTGGACCCCGACAGATTTAAAGTGCATCAGCCCCAGCAACATCTGTTTAAATATCATCGAAAATCTAAAAAATCCACAATGAGTTACTTATCAATTATAAGAAATTAAATTGAATTTGAGATTATATGTAGAACTCAAACACTTCGAAAGCAAAAAATTGCAGAAATCTGGTTTCACTTTTATTATTTACTCCAAGCTTATATTTTATTAGCTTACAAGTAAAATTAAAGTACAAATCTTTAAATATTAAATGCAATCAAAAGTAATTCGTTTCAAAAAATATTTTAAATTCAAAATATTTCATTTAATGTACAAGCTTTAACTTTTTAGCAATTTCAACATTTGAACAGCAGGTGATTTAGCTAATTCAATTTGTACCTTTATAGGTAATTCGTTAGGAAGTGTTATCTCCAGTGTTTAAAGCCCGTCAGTAGAGGGCGTTTTTGTAAAGGGGCGAGTGAAGATGTCACTTGCACCCCCCCCCCCGATCAGAACCAGTCTCCGAGCGGAGCAGGTGTAAGCAAACGAGTTGATACTTGAAATTTTGCGGATCGCGGAGAGATTGAAGTGTTAAAGGTAACCTGCACTTATCACCAAGGTAATGCGAAAGATTTTGAAAGAATAAAGGAATTGTTTTAGCTGTTCCTTACAAAAGTGCATTCTGATATCATTTGAAGGATAAGTGAAAGTAAGCTAAAGTAAGTAACTCATGGTATTGTTAGTTAAAAAGTTATAATTAAAGAAAAGTGAAGAAAAAAAATAGTTTAGTGAAAAAATCATAAGTTAAAAAGAAAGTTTTCTACAAAAGCATTAATGCGGTCAAATGTAAAATTCTCAATTTGTTTGTGAAAAGACTGTTCCAAAACTCAATTTCAATTATCAATATTACTCAACTTTTACTTTGCTTACTTTTTACCCTGAACTGAAAAGTAGAGTGGATTTCTACCCCCCGGTGCTAACCCTAAAAAAATAATATCACGCATGCATTGCGCGTGAGTAAAATTAAATTACTTTTTGTTCAAAATGAATAAATAACATTCTACGTGAATAAAACTGCAAAGCTATAGAAAAGTTTACAAATAAACAAAAACATTTACTTTAGCACTCCTGTATATTCGACAAATCGTATAAAACAAACAATAACAATTCTGCACCGCTCTTCTAAATAACAAAAAAGTTGAAGAAATTAAATGCCACCTGTTAACCATCACGTATATAAGTTGTTCGAGGGCAATAAGACAAAAATCAATAAATACACATTAGGTGCATTGTTTTGCGTGGCGACAACGGATCGCGGCCGGTCGAGTCAGTTTCGAAATTCAAAAATTGAAATTCATTTTCTTATTTTCAATAAAATATTTGACCAGTTTTTATAAAACTTCACATAGATGTAAGTATTTTTTGTTTAATTCAAGTCTTAGAACTCTATGTTGAACCATTTCCAATTGTCTCTATGTAACTAGTCCTGATGCTGTTGACAAGATTAGCCAACTCGGTCGTTCTCACTTCTGTGCTACTCGGGGCCATGACACTCTCTGCCTGTAAACAATGCCCCCCCCCCCCGCTTTCCATTAAAACGAACTCGCTAAAAACATAGCTTCTATGAAACATTCAATTTTGCTTCATTTTATAGTTCTAGTCATAGTTTTTTATTTTTATATTATACAGGGTGTTTCGAAATTCACAGGCAAAAATTTAAGGTATGTTAGAAAACATCTAAACAAGCAATTTTCACTACACAATGCACAGGCGGATAACAAGGGGTGAACAGCTAGAACAGTTACTGTCACATTGAAAGAAAGAAATACCGAACGGATAGAGGAGGAACAAATACTTTTATTGCCAGCATGTGTGGCCAAATTACAGAAACTGCTAAAAAAGGCGGCCACCTGTGGTAATGCAGACGTTACACCAACGATGGAGCGAGCGGCGCACCTTTTCAAACACATCCTGCTTTTCTCGGACGGCTCCGGCAACAATATAGAAATCTTGGCAACTAGAGCCTTCGTCGGAGTCAATGGGGCTTTCGTAGATGAGACTTTTCAAATTGCCCCATAGAAAAAAGTCCAGAAAGGAGACATCGGGCGAGTGCGCCGGCTAAGGTGTAAGCCCGATCAATCCATCTCTCTGGAAATTTAACATCTAAAGCGCTCAGCACATCCGAAATAGGGTTGTTGCTCCGTCGTGCTGGAACCACATACGTGGTTGTGTGTTGGCTGCAACAGGTTGAAGTAACTTTGGCAATACCTCTTGTAAAAATGTGAGATATGTTCTGCGGTTCCGTCGGAATGGCAAAAGGTATGGGCCGATCAAAAGGTCACCCACAATTCCAGCCCAAACATTTACGCTGAAATGCTTCCGAAACGAATGGCGATGTGTGTCGAAAGGATTGCTAGATGCCCACACGTGAAAGTTGGGAGTATTTGAAAATATCTTTAAAAGTAAAAGTGCATTCGCCAGTGAATAATACATTTGCGTTAAAATCAGACTGCGCTGATATCTGTTTCAAAAAAAAAAAAAAAAAAAAAAAAACGTGCAAACTCGACACGTGGCGCATAATTTGCAGGTATCAAGGGTGGCACTTTCTGTACATAATAGGGGTGTAATCCTTTGTCCCGTAGTATTCGCCAAACAATCGAGTTGGGCACATTTACGGTACGGGAAATATATCGCGGAACATGAAAGTCATACTACAGAGGCACAAGGTATCACTTAACAGATGATGAAAGCCTATCAGGAAAAAAAAATTGTACGCATATATTACGGAACAAAGCAGAAAAAGGATACATTGACAGAATGGCATTAGTAAAAAATATTGTGTGGTCATGAAGAAGAACAAACTAAAAGTCCTTTAGTGAGGGATATGACTTTCTCTAACCGCAATGGTCACAAGAGATCGTCTGTTCACACTCAATACCAAATTATCCAGCAATTCTTGAGGTAAGAGTTGCCACTCTTCAAGCAACATCTATTTCTGGTGTTCTCCTGAGGATACGATCTTGCTGCCAGGCGTCTTCCCAAAGCATCTTAAACATTTTCAATGGAATTTAAATCAAGGGAGTACGCTGCCAATCCATTCTGCAAATATCCACACTTTCTAAAAGTTCCTCAGCAGCAGAAGTCCTGTGTAGACGTGCATTGTCGTCTACAAAAATAAAGTCTGGACTATTGGTATCTCGAGACAGACGCACATTTAGGAGGATAATTTCATTGCAGAAACAATCTCCGGTAAATGAACCACTGTCGAAAATATGGAGCTCTATTCGTCCATTCAACATAATGCCTCCTCACACAAGCACTCCAGGACCACCCCAAACGGTCTCTTTTTGATGTTAGAGGTATGAAATCGTGTCCTTACCTATCTCCTTAACAACTGGCGCTGAGAATCGTTGCTCAAATTGAAATGACTATCATCGGAAACAGAAAGTGATTCCATTGAGGAGATGTCCAGTTTTTGTGTTCTTGACACCACTGTAAACAATGCCGTCGATGGGCTGCTGTAAATAGTATGCAGCGTTCGGGACGACGGGCTAATAGGCAACCATTATGCAGACATCTGGCCACAATAAACTGTGATACCTGTCGTCCGGTTGCCGTATGCACCTGATGAACAATGTTGCCCGATGTCTGGGTTCCGAAATTTTTTTTTTCTTCTGAAGAACGATATATTGGTCATCACTTACCGTTGTTTTCCTCGGCTGACCATCGCCAGCCTTTCTTACAGCTGCACTTGAACCCGATCCATGAAGGTTTTCCAAGCCCATGAAACACTTTTGTCAAATCCAAACCCTTTGTGCAATACTCGTCAAACTACGCCCCTCTTCAAGCTTTGCCGATCATTCTACCATGTGTTAAGGTACTCTGATGGTTTCATGTAGCCATTATGAACGTACGATTTTTCTTTCACTTGCCGGGAATATGTCTGGGAATACATTCATCCTCCTTTTTAAGTTGCCTTGGCATTTAACGCACGCACTCCATGCCGTTCCCTCTAATGTCAGAGTGATATAATATATATATATATATACACCGTTATATTATATATATGAAATATTTTGCATCATAATCACAGAAATTTATTATTACACAACATTGAAGTAGCAATGATTTATTAAGAATAGTTCATTAAAGGTCTGAAAAGGGACAGGAAAGCAAAAGTTGGAGACAAAGAAAAACATTTTGTTTCGTGGGAAAAGTTAAAACTTTATTCAAGAATGAATAAAACATGGTGAAAAACTAAATTGCTATTTCTTTAGGAAAATAAAAATTTCACAATCAACTTATTTAAATAATTAACACCTAAAATAATCAAAAAAGTACACTGGGTGCATTAGTTGAGATCCAAAGGGCAAGGTGGAAAGATTGAACAGCAAAATCTTTCTGGAATAAGTATTGTCAAGACTACTATTTTTAAGAATTTCAATAAAATATGCTTAGATGATGTTATAAAATTTTAACAATTAAAAATAGCTCCAATACATTGGCTTTAAAAAACAATAAAATGAAAACTTTAAAAAAATACAATTGCATTAAAACAAAATTGTTAAGTGTAATAAAGGTCAAAATGTTTTATCACTCATTAATGTTTCAACTTAGAATAATCAATTGAAAAAAGTATCACTGGATTAAGTAATTTATTTATTTTTACATTTAGAATGTCCAGTTAATATCACAATAAAAGCAAAGAAGGGGGGGGGGAGTATACCACTTATGTAAATTTAAAATTAAGGTTCTGGTTATTATATCACAAATGAATTAATCATTTTTATTTTTTAAAAAAAATCTTATCGATGGTCCATGGAGCTTAAAATTGTGAATTTAGTGGCATGAGAAATTCAAAAGGTTGGCAACTGCTGCACTAGGATTATTGGTGATGAACTTTGCAATTCTAAGCAGCAGCCAAAGCTAACTAATGAGATAGTTCTTTATTCACTTCACTTTTTTGTCATGCGAGGATATTCAGACTCAACTTAATTTAATGAGTCCCAATATTCCCTGTAATGGTTTTAACTGGCACTGAAAATACCAAATATTTTGGAAATGCACATCACAGCCACAGATACCTCATATAAATCATTAATTCTTTCAAAGAAACCTTTTATACTACATCCCACCTTATATGTAAATGGTTATCTAATTTGTATATAAATCCTTTCCATTCCTCAGGAATTTAATTTTAAAAACCAACTAAATAAATATCATAAATGTAGATAAGCAGATAAACTGAATATCTATGTTTCAGACCCAAATCTTCAAATCTATATAAATGAAAAGCGATGTTCTTATATGTGTGCTATATATATATATATATATAGACTCAAAATCTACTAATTCGATTTTGCTAAAAATTTCAGTGTATATTCTTATCCAAGCTAGGAAAGTTTAGAGGATGTTATTTGATAAAATGGGATAGATAGTGCTATTGCTTTTATAGTTAAAGTGAAGTATCAAGTACACCCCAAATTTGGTGATTTTCGGGATCAATAATGATTTCATTCTGGTAATCTTAAGATAAACCTTACAAATATTACTAATGTGTATGTTCTGTCTTCTCTGTTTTTGAAAGCTATTCCTCAGCTAACAGCAGCAAGTCTTATTTAAAAAAGTGGGCAGTTTTTTAAAAATGTATCCCTCCAATGCTATTATTTCAGGACAAAATAGTGAACAGTCGGGATGGTTTCAGGAACAAATATTATTTAATATTCGACACATTCCACAACACAAGACAGGATACAAAACACCCATAAAACACAGATTCACAAACATCATTCTGCTAATGAAGTCTCTCGCCTTCCATTGTGTTTGTGCTTCTAACCAAAAAGAACATGTGGCGCCATTTGGCTACCCTTTAATAGTACATGGTAGGTAGTGCTATATTATAGTGTTACATCCTCCCCCTACACTTCCGAAGGCCGTCTCGGAGAGGTGGTGTAATATCAGACATGGCATTCTCTCCAGCAGTTCCTCGAGGAGTCAATGGTTGCTTTTGAGGTCTTCCTCTTCTTCTGAGAGGCACTACAGGAAATTGGGTCTCTGGGTTAGTGTTACTCAAAAAGGAGTGAAAGCCGATGCATGATAAACACCTAAAGGTTCATCAGGATTGTCACAACTGGCTACCACAAAGGTAGTAGGAGATCACTGGGATAGCACAATGTAGGGCCTGTCTTTCCTAGGCATCAATTTTGCACTTCTATCTTGACTTTCTTTACTCAATGGGTGAAGCTTTACCCCAACTAGATCATTAGTTTTATAGACAGGACTTGGTTTACATGATTTGTCTGCAAATGTTTTTTGATGATCTTGACTCTTCTCAATATTTCTCTAATCTGTGACATATATCTTTCCAAACGCTTTAAATAGGGTGTGAATTCCGGTACAAAATTATCAACATGGATGACAGACCGAAGATCAGTACTTACGTGATCCAAAGTTTGTAATTCTCTGGTGAAGGTTAGGTACGCTGCTGTGTGATCTGTGGTTTTCATTTTGCAGTATTCAGTGCAAACCTAATAGCTGGTAACTATTCAGCCCATACTGTATGGTTGTTAGCTACCATCATTGCCAAGCGAGGTTTCAAATATCTATTTCTGCATTCAACTGGATTTGCCTGAAGGTGATATACAGGAATGAGACTTTGATATTCAAAACATAACATAACTGTTGTGTAACCGCACTAACAAATTGAGTCCCATTGTCACTTATTAGACGAGGAGACAATCCATACTTAGAAAAACTTCATTTACAAGTGTTACCACACATTCTTTAGCAGTAGCTTACTTTAATGGGAATAACTCTACCCATTTTGTTGTGCAAACCTCCACTATGAATATTCATTTCATGCCCTCACTCATTTCTGGTAGACCAAAAAGATCAATAGCTATACTTTCAAATCGTTGGTCTGGAACTGGGGTCTGAAAAGACCAGCAGGTTTCTGATTTGTGGTTTTATACCTAATGCACACTGCACAACTTTTCACATATTCTGTAATATACTTCCTCATACCAGTCCAGTAATATTTTGAGTATATTCTAGAAAAGATCCCATCAGCTCCATAATGTGCAGCGGTGAGAGCATCATGATGTAATTATAATATCTTCTCTCTCTCTCTCAAGAGAAAGGACAACTAATTAAGCTTCATCAGCTTCAGCATGTGGTGAATACCGGTACAGTACGCCTTGGTTCATAATGTACCCTCTTTCAGCCCAATTGGCAAAGTCAACTCGCTTGTTGGAATTTTCAAAGCAATCAATAATCTTTTTTAATTCAAGATCCATTGACTGTTCAGTCCTAAGTTCACTAGCAGTCTTTGTAGGGAAATCAATAACTATAGTTCTTAATTCACAAGCTGTTTCTTCATCATTGCGCAAATGGAGATCACTGGTTTCAGTTTCATCAGCAGGGTTGCTCTGTACTGGAACATCACTGGAAATTGAACTTGTGGGACAAAAACTATAATTCATTTCGACAGGACTGTCGTTTGTAGGCAAGGGAATATCTTTTGCAAAAGGTATTCCACAGTTTGGTTTATCACCAAAATACCAATAGTTCTTACGCATGTTCATTACAATTTCTGATGCCTTTAAAAAATCAACACCTAGTAGAGTCCGGTTCCCTTTTGCATGTGGCAGAAAAATTAAATCAGTTTGAAAAGTTCATCTACATATAGTGATTGGCAGTATAGCCTTTTGAACAAGTAGTGTGGATTGTTGACCATCAGCCAGACGCACAGAAAGATAAAGTTCTGTGAATTTTTTGTCCACAATTCTTTAAAAATTTAAACATCAATTTCCCCCCAACTGACTAGCTGGCTCCAGTGTCAGCACAAATTGTGCCTGTAGTTTCATAAATTTCAATGTTGAGTAGAGTTACTGGAGGGATAACACAAGTGAACATCTGTACGGCATTAACAGAAGCATGTTCTTTCTTTAATGAACATTTTGGACATTTCGCTTTTATAAGCCCTGGATTGCCACAATCATAACAAGAAATAGGTGGATAGCAAACAGTATTGTTGACATTTTGTGATTGCATGCAGCTAGAGTTAGCAAAAGTACTGTTGTGGTTACCCGAAATATTCTTTTCTATTTTGGTGGAATGGTTTTTCCTAAATTCTTGATTATTTCTAGGAAACTGAGGTTTGTATAGCTCTTGTGTTTTGGGGAAATTTACTACTTTTTGTGAAGGAGGTTTTATATTTTTATATAAATACAGCTTTTCTACTAACACAACAGGATCATTAATTTTTTCCCAACTATCTAAATAATGATTCTTATATTTAGGTGGACACTTTTTCTTAATTTGATCTACAATGATGAGATCTGTTAACCTATCAAATGAATTAATTTCTAATTCCTTTAGCCAATCTTCATTGTATGTTCTAAGCTCAAAAAAGAAATCTTTCCAAGTGGAACGATCCCGTATCTGATACCGACTAAAAGAACTCTAAATTGGTCTGCTGTCAGCTTAAATCTTTGCAATAATATATTATGAATATGGGCATAATTTTTGAACATCTCTTCTGGTTCTCTCGTTATCAATCTGGCAATATCACTTGGAAGGACTCAAATTAAATGTGAAACCCAAAAATCTGCAGGTACATTCAGAAGATTCATCTGTCTTTCAAACATTGTTAAGAACAATGACATGTCATCTGCATCAGTACTAAATGTGGGCAACACTGTTTTTAAATCAAGCCTTATGGGGTTAAAATTGATTTGAGTAGGTTTATCTATGGGCGTTAGAGAATTTTGTGCCTGCAATTTATGCTTTTCAAGCTCAAAATAAATGCTCTCTGTTCAGCTAGTTGATAGTTTTATGAATTATGAGTTAAATTGATTTCATTTACTTGTTTAAAATATTTTTTAGTCTTTAATGTAGATTGCTTGTTTATGGCAATTTTTTATGAGATGTTCTGTTCTTCATGGGTACAGGTGGTTTCTGATTCTTTTATTCTTACTTTAGATGTAACTGTCTGTGCCCAGCATTTTAAATGTAAATTTGTTTATTGTTAATACAATAGCTAATTTATTCTTTTTGAGAGATTTCTTTAAAAACGTACTGATATTTAATCTTTCATTTACTCCACACTTATAATTAAAGGTTATCACATTTTTTGTATTTTAAATATATTGTTACATTCAGTTCTTAAAAAAATTCTGCTAATAAATATTTTCTACCATGTTCTGTAACATTTTTGTGTTTGATTCCATTTATAAAAAATTTAATTTTAAAATTCATTCTCAAAAACATTTATCTTTTAAAATGCTCACTTACCTTTAGTTGTTTGACTCAAGATTATTTTCTTTACATTTTATTTCATTCCAATGATAATCAGTTTAGTAGTATTTTTATCTATTGAAACTATAATTGCAACATTTAATTCTTAAAGTTTGATTTTTCTAAATTTTAATGTAACATTTTATAATTTCTTACAGCTTAATTCAAAAACATGTTATTGTTATTTTGCAAGCCAGTTTTTTTTCTTTTTGAAAAATTGAAAATTAAAAAAAAAAAAAAAAAAAAATCAATAATTTCTAAGAATAGAATTTTTTGTATTTATATAAGCCCAGTGAACATTTTTTTATGCTTTGTTTTAAAAGAACTATTGCTCTTCATTATATTTTGTCCATTTCTCGATGCATTAAAGCTCCATTGGCGATTTCCTAAAAATATTAGTATTCTTATTCTTAAAAATAATTTAGTACATTAATATCATTTATGGAGCTTATAAAAATAGGTGTTTAATGTTCTTTATTGACTCAACTCAAAAAAAATTAAAGAGACATTTTAGAATAACTTACTCCTATTAACTTGACTAAAATAAAAATTGAACTAAAGACTGTTTAAAAAATATATGCAAAACATCAAAATAAAAGCATATTCAATTTCAAATCAAAATTTACAGTTACAAAAATTATCTCATTAATAATTTTTTCCCCTCCAATTCCCTAAATGAAAGCTTCCAATTTGCATAATGTATTGATATGTATTATTGATGTGTTTTTTTTTCAATTAGTATTTAATATTAAACATTATTAAATACTTAAGTCAACTTTTTCGAATTGTAGAACAAAATCTGTGAAATTCTACTTCTCCCCAAGGACAACTTTATGCCAGTTGCAGTAGAATTACCAATGCTAAAAATTTATACATCTCTGCTCCAAATGGAAATACATTTAATATTGCATATCAAAATCTTTGGAAAAATAATAATTCTTCATAGTTTAAGTTATTTATTGTTTGAGGTACTAAATTATTTTATTATCAGTGTATTTTTCCTTTTCCATTTCAGTTTAAAAAGTACATTTTTAACACAGTTATATACTCTCCCTGTTCCAGCCTTCATTCGAAATTTCACGATTCATTTCACAGAAGGGTGGAAATGTTTCCCTAGGTTCTAATTTAAATTTAAGGCTCCAGATTAACAGTTGACTTAAGGGACTTTACACTTATTTCTCATAAGCTCTAATATTTTAGATTAGGTGCTCCATGTTTGGATGAAAATTGTAGCTTTCACTGAGTCAAAATCTACATATTGGGCTCTGCAATATTATTTGCTAAACCATTCTTGCCTTGGTTGCTAATTTTTTGTTCACTAAGAATTATTCAAAATGTTATTAAAAGATGGACCCTCATTAAAAATATTTCATTGCTTGTTAGCAGGAATGTATAATTTTTAAATTTACCCATGCAAATAACCAGTGCTTCAAGTGAGTACAAAATAAAGAACACACTTCAGTGGCAACAGGATCCTTGTCTGTTATTTTTTGTCAGCTTGATTTTAGCTAATAGAATGTTACTTTGATTTATCCTAAATAATAAAACTAAATAAAAATATAGAAATTTCATCATGCTTTTGGATAATTGGATAAACTGATTAAGTATATATTATTCCTCCAATATGCAAACTACTTACAAAAAAAAAAAAAAAAATGAACCACACTAGTTCCATAAAAATTACAAGGAAAAAGTATATGTATAGCCTTGTTCTGATCTAAAATTTATGTCCAAGACAATAAAAAAAATATACAAAAATAGAACAGATCAGGTGAAATGTAATAAAAAGGAATAATTAAAAATGTTATAGTTAGTTCATTCTAGACAGGTTTTGTAATTGTAGTTTTTATTCCTTCATCTATCATTAACCATCACCCAGTAAGTTTTTATTTATTTATACAATAATCTTTAGTTTGATTAAAATATTTTTTCTAATTTAAAATCAAGAATTTCTATTTCAAAGTTGAACTTTTATCCATTCAAATTTTGATTTGATTCTTTCCTGAATTATTTTTTGTTATAACAATGCTTTTATTAAATATAATGGACCTTTTATTTTTGCATCCCATCTTTTAGAATGTATCTTAAACAATTACTAATTTACCCTAAAATTCAAAAGAAATATTAATTTTATTAGATATACTTGAATAAAAACTCACCAATGGAAGACGAGTTGGGGATTTAAGACTTTTTTCAAGAGGTCCTCTACTGGTAAATGAAGAATCCATCCTTTTATTTTTGCAACACCTTAAAAATAAAGAGTAATGAAATTTATTATTACATTCTACATTTAAATAAAGTGTAGTTTTTGTCTCTTTCTTAAAAAATTCTTAAATGTAAATCAATATTAAACTTTGAGAAAAATATAACACACAATTTTTATGAATATACTCTCTCTAAGCAGTATATCACATTTACACAAATCTTCTTACAGCTTAATTGAAAAATAAAATGATTCAGCTTGAAGCATAAAAAGTTCTTTCAAAGGACTAACTTTTAAATACTATTTTGAGTAATTTTAAGCGAACATTAAATAACCATTGAAATTGTTTTTTTTTTAAGAAGCTCAAATGCTTATGCTTGTATGGATACAGTTTTATTTACATCAAAAGATTTCTAGATGAAACGAAATAAAAAAAATTTTAAAAATTCTAAATTGACACTTTTCAAAGCTACTTTCAAAAATCAGCTATTTTACACTTTTTGATGGTCCAAGAATTATAATTTGACAACATTTCATTCAAAAGCTACCCTACAAATCATACAAAAATATTGCTTCAACACTACGAAAAATCATAAAAATATGGAAGAAAATTATTAAAAAATAAAATTAATTCCAAGGGAATAAATTTAAAAAGAACAATTAGTTTCTGTCTATTCTAATAAATCTCATATAACTATTTTTATAAATTTAAAATACATAAAAATGTTACATTTTCAGAAACATTAGCTTTCCCTTCACTGAAACATGCACAGATCCTACATTTTTATGAAATTTTATTTCATTTATTCAGAATAGTCTTATATAACATTTAAGATAAACATGATATCAATGTTAATACTATATTTTTATAATTTTTCTCAGATCAGGAACATGAAATGCAGTATTTCTTGTAGATGTACAATGAAGACGAATTTAATTACAATAAACAATCCATATTAATGATAAACAATTAATCGTATTGTATTAAAAATTTATTGCTATCTAAATAAAAAAAAATATGCATATTTATTACACACATATCTTATTACTTACACATTGAAAGAAAAGAAATGTACAATAAATTTAAATAAGATCCCCAAATTATTATTTTTGATATAAATAGGAAAAAGAATCTTACCGTTTCTCATACAAGGGACTAATTGTTACTTGTAGATTTAACATAAAATATTCATAGATTTTGCTTCAATGACAACAGATTCGGATTTTAATTCGGACTGACAACAATTTTATTAAATTTTTTTTAAAAAAATAAAAGAATTAAAAGAATTTTAGCTCTGAATAACAAACATTAGAAAAACAGAAAATTTTGAAAGAGCTTACCTATTTAGAATCAGTTTTGAATAAAGTAGGAGCAAATTGCTTCGATCAGTTGATGTAAAATTTCAATTCGCCGCTGCCAATAGGTTGGATTATTGCCATATAAAGGAATTGAACTTAAATTTGCTCGCAACTATAAGGTGATAAAAACACAATTAATCAAACATTAGATATTTAATAAATATTTTTAGTTCTGTCGAAGAATTAAAAAAGGTAATAGTTATATATGATTAATGACATCGGTTCAAAAACTATTTTTATGAAAAACTATTTTCTAAAACATTTATACTTTTAAAATGGCAACGTTCTGTCAAGTAAAATTTTGTCAGATTAGATGAGCGCGTACTGGCGCTAAACTTTGTAAACACAAACAAAAAATTGCCTTGGGTTTCCAACAATTTTGTAAATTTCGATCGTAAAAATATTTTTTTAATTATTTAATTATTCCGCTGATAATTAATACATTTTTCTTCATTCTCTTTTTGGAAGATATTTATAGTTTTTGTTTCATTTGATTATTTTGATACTATGGTATGTTTTTTTTTATTCGCATATTACTATGTTTTAACTTGTAAGAATGATTTATTTATCCATGTGTGTTTTTGTGCATTGAAGGATATTAGGAAATGGCTTACATCATCGAAAGCAACTGCTGCATCCGGTACTAGTGAGTCGCAAGGAAAAAAAGATTTGTATTCAAATAAATCCAAGCCTCCATCTAAGGTTATAATTTATCTTATTATTCCTTCAGTTTATTTATTCCAAAGGATATTTGATTTCGTAAACTCCCATAATATATTTCTTACATAATTATCCTTTTTTTTTAGCTAATTAATGCAGCATGAGTACTATAAGAATTAATTCTCTAATATTAATGTATATTTATCTATTTAATTTGATTTTTTTAAAATAAATATGTCTTAAGTTCTCTTTCCATGCCATAGACATTTAAAAATTGTATTCAAGTATATTGTTTTAAGGATTTTTCTAGAACCATTTGTTTTCCAGTGATTTTACACATTAAGTTATGAATTATTAAAATTTTATGTGCTATATATTTTGTAATATGATCATACTCTTGTATAGTTTTCTGTTTATCTGATCTTTTTAAATTGGAAATATTTAACCTTTTTTAGTATTATATTTTAATTATAAATACTATTAAGGGAAATGTTAAATCCCAAATAGTCGTAAAATATCTTGTTTTTGTGGTAACCCTACTATGTAAGGGAATCTAGTGTTTATACTGATGATTGATTTATTCTATTTCTATATATTCTAATTCTTATTTATATTATATTATACTATACATATTTTAATTCTTATTTATATTATATTATACTATACATATTTTATTTCTTATTTATATTATACTATACATATTTTAATTCTTATTTATATTATATTATACTTTACATATTTTAATTTTTTTTATATTCTAATATTCTATACATATTTTAATTCTTATTTATATTCTATTATACTATACACACTTTAATTCTTATTTATATTATATTATTCTATTTATTTTTGATTTATTCTTATTTATGTTATATTATTAATTAGTTATACTACTTAATTATATTTTTTAAATTTATTAGTTATATTACTTAATTATTTTACTTTTTAATTTATTATTTAAGTATTACAAATATATATAATCTTAAAACAATAAAACTTAGATAAATATATTTAAGTAAAATTAAGATCTACCCTATTTATTAAATTAATGTTTGCCATGTTTTTTTGTCTTTCGGATAAAATTTCACCATTGTTTTTAACATTTCTACTGCTTCGGCTGATGTTTTTTTCTATATTTCATAGTTAACATGCTTTTTTGTCCAACGGGCAATATGCTTTCTCGATTCCGACTTAGACTTTGAGAATTCCGCATTTGGCGCCACTTTGGCACGATTTTAATAAAAACACGCCAAGAAGTACGCTAGTTTAGGACTTTACCCAGTTTTCCATTGTTTTCTGTATACTGTGAGCTTTTATATCAAATGCATTTTTCTGGCAATAATCCAACTTTTTTTAAAAAAAATTTATTTTTGTTTTTTAACTACCTGGCCGAATTCTTCTGTTAAGCCCTATAAGAAAGAATTTTACAAATAAATGTACTTATGTATATATATATATAACTTTTGTCCCTTTATAGTTGATGATCAATATTTTTGAATTTATATCAGCTGCAAAAAAAATGTATTAAAATACTTTGTCTAAAAATTGATATATTACTTTGAAAAAAATATTTTTAATACAGATACAGAATATAAATCAGAGCATGTGTTATGCTTAATAAATTAAGTAAGGGTTTATTTTTTAGATTTCATGAGTAATATATCAGTTTGATTATAATTTGAATATTCTTATTCTTTGAAAAGAAAAGGATATATATATATAATGATTTAACTTAATTCCTATTAGTTTCTCACAATAATAATTTAATTTCCTAGTTTTTCCCATTTTCTCCTTTAAAAGATAGTGTTCATTCTTATTTTCTGATACAATTCCTTTTTCACTTTAATTCGGGCAATTGCACGCTTTTAAAATCTGCAAAGTCAGCTTTTTCTCATGCTCCAGACTTGTAAGGATGATCCCTACCAGACTTTAGGTCTGCATTTAGATTCTCTCGAAGTCTCTCCATTCACTCCACATGTTCAATGACGTATATTGTGAAATTTCCCTATTATATAACCAAAAACACAGCGAAAATGCTGTGTTTCCACTCGTGGTCTCATAATCTGTATCCAACGGTGGAGTTACATAATTCCTGCCGTGTGGAAATGGCCTCTCTCTCTCTCTGCTACAATAAAATAATTCAATGAAAATGAAATTGACTTTGACAGTTTTATAAGTTTAAGTAAATAGTACTAATTAAAAGGAAGTCATTACATATATATATATGTATGTATGCTGTAAAATATAAATAATTCAGCATGCTATCTCATACTTTTTTTTAGGGTGATATGAAGCCATTTTCAATTCTTATATAATTTTTTTTAAAATATTTTACTATTATTTGCATTATATGATTGATTATTAACCTGTATATATAAATTCTATGCACACACGTTATTAGCATTTTCATAAAAAGAAAGCTGCATCTTAAAATTTGTCTAAAATAAAAACTGTAATACTTTCATGTGTTCTATAATGCAGTTTAGAATTCATTTTATGTATAGGTAGCTAATCCTAATTAAAATGTAAAAAATTTATCAGCAAAACTATTCTGTTAATGCATATTTCATAAACTTATTGCTTTTAATTTTTATCTGCATGTAGCTCTCTGTTTTATTTTACAAAATGATTTATATCTGATACTGAAAGGAAGAAAAGGTCTTGTGATTTTTTTTATTACATAGAACTAGGTGTATTTGAGATATAAATGTATCATTTTGAAAAGAATACGTTTTTGAATCTGAATAAAATTTACTGTATAATGAAATTTTTATGTTAAACCAAAAGTTAGGGATTTGGTGACATCATGGAATGTCAAGTGCAGCTCTGTGAATTGTTGTTCAGGAGAATTTTTTTTTCTATTTGCACTATTGTTTTTTTATTTTTCATTAAAATAACAGGAATTAAAATTTTAAATATAGAACTAAAACTTTAGTATTTTATTACTTTTAAACTAGTATTTTATTATTCTTTATTAGTAAGGTCTAGATAATAACATCTGTGTAATTTTAGTGATGCTCTTCTGTGATAAATCTACATTAACATGTAATTTTGTAATCTTAGATTATTTAAAATTAAAAAATTTCAGAATTAGTTTGCATAGTACTAAAAACTTTGAAATATAATGTATATTTTTATGTTCATCTAATTAATGGTCTTGAATGTAGTCTCATTTTATTTTGTTATGTATGTAAAATAAATCCCTTCAATTATTTTTGCCAAATCAAAAAAATGCCACCGAGTTATTGATTGGATTGATGAAATTGTATTGGAAATTAGCTTATGTTTGGTTGAAATTGTACTAACTTTCATGATTGATAGGATTTTATGCATATACCTTGATTTCTAAATAAACCAATGTAATTATCAAACATAATATATTTTTTTTTCCATCTATCCTTTAGCTATACAAAAGGATACAGCACGTTTTGTTATTCATTCAAATCTTTCAGAAGATTTTGTTTTATCTTATTTACATTGATACAGTTATATTATTTTTTATTTTTCAGTATTATAAATTAGTAAGATTATATTTGCTAACATACATTTAAATTGGTGTTATAATCATTAATGATTATTGTCATTTATGTGTGTTTTAAAAGATCTGTTACATGATAAATATTGGAAATTTATCAGATTATTTTCTTGTTTTTCAGAAAACCTCAAGGAAAAGAGCAATTATTGAATCTGGTATGCTAATTAATTTTGTTTCATGCAATTTTTATGTATGATGTATTTATATATTGTTTGACAACTGTAGTATGAATGTGTCTTGTAATTTAGCACTTCAGGATACATGAGTTTGACTATTCTCATAAAAATTCTGTTTTTAATAAAAGTATGTAAATTCGTTTCTTTTTTTTTTATATCTTAAGTAATAATTTTGATTTTATATATATATATATATAGTAATATCCAAATTTGTGGTAGATATGTTTGATTATATCTCTTCCACTTTATTTACTTTTTTTTTTTCCATTTTTGATGCTGTTTCAATAATTTTTGAGAATAATGTATTCAAATTCCAAAATCTGTGGAAGTAGATATTGAGCAATCTTTGAAAAAATGACATTTTGAATTATTTTCCATGCTTTAGAAGCAGTTCTTCACTTATTAATTTTATTAGAAAGCAGACTTTATGAGATAAATGATTGTATCTTATGTCATAAAATTTTTTTATAAAAAAATAATTATATTTTATGCCCCCCCCCCTGTAAGTTGGTGTTGAATTTTATGATCAGTCAGTAGCTTTTTGTTAAAATAATACATTTAGAAAATATATCTTGCATTACAGGTTTAATATACCTATTATTGTGTATACTTTTGATCAAAAATGCAAATTATCTTTTTAATCATTGAATCTTTATATAAAAAAAAATCTGTTATATAAATACTTTTAACATAGTTTTTAATTATTATTGTAGTATATTTGAAAATGAATAAAGAAAATCTTCATCAATTTTGCATCTTAGATATTGTGAAATTACAAATAATTTGAAACTGTAAAACGTTTTTGGCTATTTAATGAAATAGCTGTATTATTCAATTATTTTTATAATAATTGAATTCTTTGTTACAGATTCTGATGAAGAACCTATCCCAAAAGCAAAAGGTGATTATTTGACATTTTTAGCTTAATTTTTTTTAAAAAAAGAATTACTTTAATTAAGTTATAAATTGTGCCTAATTATGTTTTTATAAATTATGTCTAAAATTTATTTCCAAAAATTATACAGAAAATTACATTGTATTTGATAACCGTTAAAAAAATTGAATGTTTTGCTAATTGTTCAGTTAAAAGAAAATAAAGTAAGATTCGAATTTATTCTTAAATACTACTGTGAAATTCAAGATACTGTTTTTCTTTGAATAATTTTATCTTATATTTCCATTTAATTTTTCATTAGATTTAAAAAAGAGCCCAAAGAAAAACATTTCTGAGAGTGTCAAAGTAGGTAAAGCTTCCCCAGAAAAACGAAAAGAAATTACTGTCTCAGATTTCTTTGGACAAGGTCCCGTTGCTAGAAGTTTAAAAAAAGATATTCCCCAGACAAAGGTAAATTTCTGCAATTTTTAAAAAAAAAATTAAAATTTTTATTTATTTATTTTTTGTATTGCGAATTTAAAAGCTCTTGCTTTAAATTTTCTTTTACTTATTTTTTCCCCAAAATTAAATTTATTTTGTATGTTTTTTTATTATTATTATTATTATTTATTTAATTCTTAAAAACATTAATTCAATTATCAAATGCTTATTGTTTTCTCTGTCCCATTGTGATCAATTCTTCAGATTTTGATTCAAATTCCTACAAAATATTTCATTTTTGCTAGCTTGAGTTACATAACAAGAGCATAATTTTTTTTTTTTTTTTTTATTTTGAATTATTAAAGTAAAGATATTAATATATGATAATATTTTTAATTTAATTTACCTTTAAAATTTAGCTTCTGATTTAGTAATAACATTAAATTTAGGAGAAATTTATTGATTTTTCATTAAAGAAACTAAACTATAAGTATTTAATAAAAACATCTTGAATTTAATTATTTATTTATTATAAAGTAATTTTTATTATTTTATGAGAAAATGAAAATTCTATTCTAACCTCAACTATTTTTTAAAATTTACCATACTGAAATTATTTATTGCTTTTTAATGTAAAGCTATTTATTAAAAATATTCTTATCTTCACCATGGAAGATAACAAAAATTTATTAGAATAATAGTAAGGTTTGTTTGCCTGAGGGAAAACAATTTTTGAAAAGGTTAAATTATTGTAATTTTATTTTTTTCAAAATATATTAATAAAATGGCACGTTTTTTAAAAAAGAAATTAATATCTCACTAAATAAAAAAAATTACAAAGTAAATACTTAAATTTAGTACACATACTAATAAAAATTTTGTAAGATTCGAGTAAAAAAATTTATTTACATTACTGTTAGCATAATGTTAGGTAAATTTGTATGTGAAGTAGTTGAAATTGCATAACTTATCCTAATAAAATTCTACAACTTTGCATTTTTTATGTAATTAACAATCCACAAAAAGTATTATAACTTTTTTTTTTATTGTAAAGACTTTATTTTTGTTAATTGTTTAAGTGTGATATTGAAACAGATGCATAAAATCTGAAAATTCAATAAAAACTAAAAATTGCCAACTAATGATCTCACTCATAGCATGGATTATCAAAAACAGAAGTTAAAAAAGGTTTATTAAATTCAAATTAATTTAATTTTAAAATATTACATATACCTGAAATTTTGTGTAATAATTTTAGGATTATATGGAAACAATTTTAAATTCAAGTGGAAAATTTTGAACTGAATTTCTTTCTATTTTTCTTACTCATTAGAATTAAAAATTAGTATTCTAATTACCCTTGCCTTTTTAATTGATAGAAATAGTAATATACTGTTTTGAAAATAAAAATTTTGTTCCTTGTAAACATATAACCTTTAAAAATCTTAGATGAAAGTCTTAAAAGTTCATCTATATTTACTTCCTTGTTATTTGAAAATTATGAAAAGTTAATGTAATATATTTTTAATACTTTTTTATTTAGAAAGTTAAAGAAGAAAAAGTTCATGATGATGATGATTTTCAAGCTACCTTGGTTCAATTAAATTCCAAAAAATCTGTAAGTTTATCATTATGATAGGAATTGCTAAGCATTTTGTTTATCAAAAATAGTCATGCATTTTCATATGTGTAATCTATCCAGATGATTAATAAACAAGAAAACAAAGTACTTTTTGCTTTGGGTAATAATTATCTCAACTCTTATCTTGAATTGTCTATAGATAGATTAATAATTTATTTTTAGCATTTATTTTAAAATAATCTGTACAGTACTAAATTAAAATATAAAAACTGTCTTAACAACAAAAGGGATTATAAATTTGTTTAAATACTATTATGATTTGCTATTAACTGCAAAAATTTTTGGATAGTTCATTCATTTTAAAGTTGTAACAAATGATTACTTCTATCTTACTCTTATGACATAGTTCAATTAAATGTAACTAACTTTAAAAGTCAATAAGTGCTCCAATGACACACCAGTCTAATCCAACTTAACTATTTATTTATCAATTACTATAATGTAATATATTATGGCTCTCTTTGGACTGTACGGCTAGCCAGCCAATTTAAATATCACTGCAATTAAATATTCTTACCTATCCCTTCCAGTTGAAATTGCTTTCTCAGACAAGTCCTCAACAGCAACAATAACCGCTAACTGTAACTCTTGATATTATCTGCTTCTTGCTCGATATATACTCAGAGCTAATCACACATTCTCTCTTTCCTCACTTTACTTTTATATCATTATATCTGAATCATTTCACTTTATCTCCACCTGCATCTAATTAATATAATCACATTTCATTTTGGTTGGGAATAAATTTTTATTTCATGCAATCAATTTCAGTTAAAGTCCCCAAGGTTAGTGAAGAGAAAATCGCTAATAGCCCAATGTCACAAAGTTTTATTAATAAATAAAAGAAAAACATGCTACTTCTCTTTTCAAGCCTAATTATGTTCTTTATAATCTATTCTTGATATTTCAAATAATATTTTTACTCTTAATCGTACCATACAAAAAGTTTTGAAACTTAACTCCATCACATTTTTTAACATTTTGAATCTGGTTTTCTCCTGCAAATAATTTTTAATTTTTTGAATAAAAAACAAAGTGACTTAACTCAAGTGAGAAATGTTTTGCAGATTGTTTGCTTAGTTATTAGAGAGGATTTTAAACAAATTGTGTAATTTAATGTAATCGTGAACCTGAAAGAACTGTAGTGTAATGCAATACATCTAGTGTAAAGAATGTACCTAAAATTATTGAAAAAAATAACCATTGTTGTTGAGAATCTGATTTGTTATTCAGAACAATGTTTTCCAAATTTTGTTTCAAAACAATAGTTACTGGTAAATTCTGCCTTCAAAATTGAAGTTAACTTAAATAACATGAGAAGGAATTCTAAGATGTATCCATTCTTTATAAATTTTTTTTTAATTTAGTGAGACTTCTAGAGAAATTGTGGAAGTTGTAATTATTACTGAGAAATAACCCAGATATTTGGATAAAATTCGTTTGTATTAATTGTTCCCTATTGACATAATGTTGTAAATTACAACTATTAATTTTTGTTGATTCGTTTAGTTATAAGAAGCCATAGATTAAAAGTAACCATGGAGAAAATAACATTCAATCTGCTGAATTCTACAATTAAAGCCCTTGAAAGATCAAGAAACTCTAGGAGAAATGTAACTCTGAATAGTGACCATATAAAGATGTAAGAATAATTAATTAAAGTTAAGTTCTAATATTAATTATTTTTTATTAATAATTTAATCTTTACTGCAAGTTACTTCAATCTACAAATTCTTGAAACCAAAAAAATCATTATTAATAGCTAATTTACAACATAATGTACATAAGGATCAATTAATATGCAGAATGAATTTTATCAGGATGTCTCGGTTTTTTATAGTAATAATTTTTAAAAAAAATACAAAGAGGTATCAATAACCTCCTTGTTTTATTTAAACTATGCTCATGCAATTATAGTATTACAGCCAAATACACTTCTTCCAAACTACAGCCAAAGGTGCATAATATATTTTATATTTAATTATTTTTAGTTTATATGTTTTGTTCAACATGTCTTAATATTTTGTTTTATGTGATAAGAAACTCAATGGACATAAAAAGCCATGTTTGGAAAATGAAGGTGATACATGCTTATTGAATGAAACGAAAAACACCAAAGACAATGATGCAATTTCATTAAAGCAAACAAAAGCAGGTAATATTTTTTCGAACATCTAAATTTGCATTATAATGAAATCAATGTTTCATTTTAATTTCAAAATGTTTTTATATTACGTCTTAGAATTTCCAAAAAGATAATATTATTACAGTTTATAATACTGATCATTTTTGCATAAAAAAAGGCTATTTTTTTTTGTGTGCACTATCTGTAATAAGTATAATAGCTGTGTAATAATCATTATGTGTAGATAAGATGTAAAAGATTTTAAATGTTGGTATGTTTAAGTGTGTCAATTATGTAATAATTTTGTGTTTCTTGCGAACTTCTGTTCTGTAATTTTTAAAAACTCATTTTCATTTTCCATAGTAGTTTGAAAATTTTGTTTTATTAATTTATTTATAGCCAAACCATCAACAAACAAAAGAAAATCAAAAAATGAAAGTATGGTAAAAATGGAAATTTCTCCTAAAACTGACAAACCAACTATAACTAAAGTAAGCATGAACATAAGAATTTATTTATATACATCTCATTTGTCTTCATATAAAGGTCAGGATATATCTGATACTGAGATCATAAAAGAGCATTAAAATTTTAGAAGGCTCGTAAACTTAAAAAGTCATGTTTTAAATTTCTCAATTTAAAGTAAAATCATTTATATTTATGCTAAGTAGTAGAATTACTTTTTTATAACTTCTGCATTCATTATATTATTCATATAGTAAGGTTTCATACCCAGTTAGGTTGAAATGGTATTATACTCATTAAAATGTTTTTTATTTTAAAATCATTCATCAGTACTTATACTTCTTATTTTTATTATCTTGGTCAGGTTGAAGTGAAAGAAGAAAAACCTGCTGCAAAGAAACCAAGAAGTGGCAGTGCAAATTATGCAAGTTATTTACATAGAGAAGGACCTAAAGCTCTAGGATCTAAAGAAATTCCAGAAGTAATTTTTTTAAAAAATACATTTATTGCATTTTAATAAGTAGATATACATTGAGTTTTAGACTCAAAATAATTACACTTTAATTAAAAGCTATGGGCCTTGTTGGAGTTTATCTTCTCATAATTAGTGATAAGATCAAAACCTTTTTCTGATCAAGCCAACAAAAATCTTCTTGCCCACCCAAATTTTTCCAAAGCCTTCCCATCTCCCTGATGTACCCTGGATATATCTTTCCCTTGTTTTTTTTTTGGTAAATGGGTATGCACCCCAAGGTACCCTGATGATTCTTTTCTATATATCTGGTGCAGCTTAGCCCATAAACCCTGGCTCACACTCACTCATTTCTTCCATCTTCACCACTTATTGAAATCTCTAATAATAAACCTGAATTAAATATTTTATAAATAATATAAGCATCAGGAATATATTTTTTATGCGTTTTTTGATGCTAGTGGCTCAATTAATAGATTCAAAATATGAAATAAGTTTTCCATATATATATATATATTTATAGCAACGGTCCCAACCAGAAAAATGCTTTAAAAAAAATTGAACATTTTATGAAGCTGCTCAAATGCATTCAAAAATAAATGCATAAGGTGAAGTGTCTAATCAAAGAATCACAATCGTAATCTTTTAAAAGGATGAACAATTAAGTTCTCATTTATAATTTTTTACTACTGGTTTAATGTAACTTTTAATTTTATTTTACTCTGTGACAACTTTTCTGAAAAATTTTCTTTGTTATCTTTAGTATTGAATTAACACATGCATAATTGTAATGATCAATGCTACTTTAACACTTAGATAATGTTATTCTGAATTACAAATAAATTAAAATTTTTACACCTGAATTGCTAATGTTTTTATGTTTATTTTATTTCATTATCATCATTTAGGGGGAAGAAGATTGTTTGGCTGGACTTACATTTATTATTACTGGAGTTCTTGAATCATTGGAGCGTGATGATGCAAAAGCTCTGATAGAGAGACATGGTGGAAAAGTTATGAGCACTCTGTCAAAAAACACAAAGTATATTATTATTGGTAGAGATGCTGGAGCAAGCAAACTAGATAAAGTAAATTTTTATAATTTGTCCACAAAAGTTCTTTTTTAGCAATTAAAGATTACTAATTTTTTTTTTTTTTTTTTTTTTGATTAATAGTGTGAAAAATACTTTTTTGTAATGAAGTTCCCAAATTTATCATAAAATACATTAAGCCAATATATATTGAAAATTTTAATTATTTGCATGCATTTTAATTAGAAAATGCTGAAGAGTAATTGTATCAAATATTTTCTTTCTATTTTGTATAGATTTTGTTGTTGTTCAGTTCTGTAAAATTAATATTATCTGTCATTATTATAAATATTTTTTTATTTGTAAATAATTATAATCTTTGATTTAAGCAAGTTAACTCAAATATTCTTTAATCATTTTTAAATATTTCACTAAATTTTCATAAAATTTATTAAATAAAAACATCGGGTTTTCTCAGATCATGTTTTAATCAGTACAATCATTTTATTTCATAACAGCAAAAATATAATAATTATATTAAACATTGTTGGTATCCTTGTGAGTCAAAAAATCATTTAGTAATTTTTAATGATGAAATTGTCTATGGTAAAATAAAAATAAAAACAGGATTAGGAATTTATATATTAAAGTAGGACATATTTCTAGAATAATTTTTAAAAAGTTTATTCTTCAAGATTATACTTTTGAATATCAAAGATAAAGTAGTCTTTAGATTAATATACATTGGTTTGTAAAACAACAATTATAGTTAAATCTCTCTCTCTCTCTCTCTCTCTCTCTCTTTTTTTTTTTTTTTTAAGTTTAAATTGAACTTTTCTTTATGCAAGTATTACTGACTTAGTATATTCTGAATTTTTTTTTAAAAAAAATTATTTATTAAGAGTTGAAAAATACACCAATATTTCATGTTGTGTTCAAAATTAACACACAAATAATTCTTCAAATTTTATTGAGAAAATCGAAGAACATTCTTGCTGATGAAGACTTGGATATAAAATCCAATCACTTCACAAAATTCTTTGAAGAATTGGTGGAAAAATATGGAGAATGAGAGAGGTATCAATTTATGTAATACCCTCTTCACTTATATGTTATTGTTAAGATGTTAATTAAACAAAAATCAAATCAATTTTTGAATTCATAACAGATTATTTTATTCAATATAGGCTGAAAAACTTGGTACCAAACAGCTTGATGAAGATGGTTTGTTGGATTTAGTACGAACTCTACCAGGAAAAGGTCCTCCAAAGAAATCAAAATCTTTTAAAGAAAGGGAGTCAAAGGACTTGGAGTCTACAACAAGCAGTAAGAAATCTAGCAAGCCAAGTGTAGACTTGGAAGATGAATTTGAAATGGATGTTGACGATAGCTTTTTACTTGAAGCAAATAGTTCAGTTGTGAAAGAAAAGGAAGTGATTAAATCAACTCCATCCACCGAAAATACAAGTCCGAAAAAGAAAATTCTGTCTTCTGAGGTTAGACTTTTTCCTTATTTTGAATTCTTTCATTTTCATATATATATGATTTTTTTTCTCTTTATAAACCCTAACTATATTGCTTGTAAAGGCCACTTCTATTGCATTTTCAATTTTAATTACTGTCATGGATATTACTTGACACTATTTTAATGATATCATTTTTGAAAGCTGTGATTCATTTTAAAAAATTTAAAACTTCACAGAGATACTTTTTTTTTTTTTATCTTAATGTTCTTTTATTTTAAATTTTCTTACTTTGTATTATTCTTTTGGTATTATAAATATTAGTTAAACATATTAAAAACAATTTACGTATGTAATGTTACTTACAAAGTGATAAGTTCATAAGTGTTCTAAGTACAATTTTAAAAAATAAAATTTTGTACTTTTTTTTTTTTATTAAATGTGTGTCATAAATAAAATAGTAAGATTTTGTTTTTCTTATATTAATTTGTTATATACTTATTTGCATTTATAAATTACAATCGATTTTTTTCTTTGTTTTAACTATCCCTTTCTTGTCTTTTTTTTTTTTTTTTCTTTTTTTCCCCGTATTGATTTTTGAAAAAAATTAGTAAGGTAGCTTTAAACATATACTCATATACTTCTTATGTTTTCAGAAATAGACTATGTACCAAAATTATTCTTACTATGGAATATTACTTGTAGATATGGAAAGTTGAATTCATTTATTATAAAAATTCCTTTATTAAGCTCTATATTATTTTTGGATTATTCATATATATGTGTATAATTGATACAAATATGTTCATTTAGAAGAAACCTAAAACTGAGGTTGAGACTGAAAGCAAGACTGAAGTACCTAAATCCTTCATGTGGGTCGATAGATATAAACCTACTAGTATAAAGCAGATTATTGGTCAACAAGGGGATAAGAGTAATGCCAAAAAACTTTATCATTGGTTAGTCAATTGGAGAAAAAATCGTCTGTTAAATAAAAAAGCTATCCCAGGTGAGCAACTTGTGTAATATTGCATTTGCAAGAATATGTAATTGAAGAATCATTGGCATTTCCATTTTGAAATGCTTACTCAGTAAAAATGCATGTATGTTAAAAACACATATTATGAAGTATCCTGTTATTTAATACTGTTATTCATAATTGTAGCTTCATACATCATGTATACTTGTGTGCAAAATTAAGAGGATTCACACACATGTTATATCAAATTTCTGAAAAACTAATGGTCAGATTTTAGTGAAATTTGATTTGAATGTATATTTATAATAGAGAAGGAGATCTAACATTCAAAAGTCATTTTATGTATTATTAGCAGTAGTAAAACTCATAATGCAGAGATGTTCCAAACTCATGTTGTGATATTGAACTAAAAATGAGTCTAATATGGGATTTAATTCCCTTTCACAGCCAGATGCAATTGTTCTCTTAAGAATGTCCCAGACATACTCTATATCAGAGGTATTCAAACTTTTAAATTTTAGGGAACCCTTTGAGCTTACTATTTTCTATAATAATTTATAAAATTATTATTTCATCTCTATTTTATCACAGATAGAAACATCTTAATGAGATAATGAATGGTAAGGTAGCTAAAGGGTATTTGGGGAGGGAGGGGTCCTAAAATATATTTTATGAATAATGAACAAAAAGCAACGATATTGTAAATTATACCAAATTGAAAAAAAGAAATTTTTTTTAATAATTTGGCTGTGATTTTTTTTTTATTATTATTATTATTGCCAAGTATTTTTACATCTGGAATAATTGTTAAAATCTGTAACCAAATGTTAACATCAGCATCGAACCTGTTTTCAAGATTTTTGCATTCATATGTTGAAACATACATTAGATGTTTCACAACTCTTTTGTCAATTTCAGGGTATTCTTTTCTAATGTCAGTCTAAAAATGCATAATATCAACTTGATTAAAATTTAGTTTCAATTGAGTGTCAGTCGATATATCAATTTGTTGTTCTCTCTCTTTTATTGGGAGTTTGGAGGTGTTACGTTTTGAAAAGGTGTTTGTATCCAAGATAATTTTTCTTTTTGAACAAGGAAGTATTCAAGAAGTTGTCAAACACATGCAGGAGTGTGTGGTTGTCCAACATGACTTTCCAAACCATTACACCTCCACCGCTGTAAGGATCATTTTCCCTGATGAAGGAGGGATAATATTATGTCCCAGGCTCTCTCAAGATACAGGTGTGTCGAGGATCAGTATCAAGGCTGAATCATGTGTAAAAAGCACAATGCTCTGCTGAAGTCTGGTCCAAGGTGCATGTTGTCTGCACCATGCTGAACACACTATCTTCTGTGCTTCAGTAAGGGGTGCAAACACTAGATCTTCTGACATACATTCCACTCTCATGAAATCTTCAGACAACTGTAGGACCATAAAACTCGAATTACAGTGACAGCATACAGCTAACCCTGATGTCTCTGAAGCTGAAGCAGTCTTGTGTTGTCTCACTTAAATTGCCTCATAATGCAGAAGACACTGGGAATTACATTGAGCTCTTAGCCACCTGCTCTTATGATTGACCTGCCTCCAATCTACCCATAATTCTCCATTTCATTTTGTCCTCCATACACTGTGGCTACTCATTTAACCTGATATCTTATAAATTTTACCCAAGTCTTGTTAGAAACACACCACATGTTGTGAAGAATAACAATCATTCAAATTATAGACACCCCATCATGTGCTTGTATCTCCTCCTCAGACTCACACACATGTATGTTTACTTATACTCAGAATATTTGTGTAATTCTTTGGCAGCATAATTAGTACCTTTGGTTCAATATTTTTTTTAAAAATAGACATTATTTTCAAATTCTCTTAATTTTCATACAAATGTATTATATGTGCAAATCTTATTGTTTTATTGAAATAAACTGAAGGGGAAAAAAAGACATATTTTGACCAGATATAAAATTTTATATTTCAGTAGTATTTTGGTTTCTATGAAGAAAAATAATAACTGGTCAATTGTTATTCTGGTTGTTTTTATTGAATAAGAGATTATTTAGAAAAGATTAAACTGGTATTTTTTATTATTTAAGAGCTCAGGCATGGGAAATCTCATAATAAAATTAAAGATTTCAAAAATATCTTGATTGCACAAATTTGAATCTCACAAATGTTTTTGGAATTGGATCCTTTTTTTGACATTTCTTAATAAGCTTATTTCTTATGTAGAATGTGATAGTTTCTTTATATTTTATTTCATTTGAAAGTTTTAGCATAAGTCGATTTAAGGCAATGAGTGATCATTACTGTAAAACTATTTTTAATGTACATTGATAAATTTTCTTTTTATTGATTTTTAAATTGATTTGTTACGTAAAAACTCTTTCTTAAATGAATCTGCTATGAAGACTATAATTTGTTTTTTTTTTTCCTGTGTAGCTGTTAGCAATGACATACTTTTCACACTCTTTCAACCTTTAATGTACTTTTTTTCATTCGAATGCTCTTCCCAGTGGCCTGAAATTGAATGGTCACAAGTGTTTAGAATGACAGAATATTAAAATAAAAACCAACTGAGAAACATTAAAACTTTTTTTTGTTATGAAAATATATCTAAATTTTTGGGTGAAAATAAGTTATGGTAATTTGATAAAATGAAAAATATGTTCTTTGTGTCTAAATTATGTAATTGAATGGACATACCCTGTATTACTCTGATAAGTGGAGAAGTAGTAATATTGTGAACCTTTGTTCAATATGTACATTACACATATTCACAAAATTTTTAAAAATACCTTTTTTATGGAGGGTACACTCCAGTTTGAGCTCATCACTGTGTCATTCCTAACATCATGCATGTGTCACTTCTAAAAATGGCCCACTATGTAGTGACCAACATTGCATTTCCTCCATCAATATCTCTTCAATTTCTCATCCTTCCAAACACATAAGAATGAATTTTCACATTGAATGACATTGCAGCACTGTTGAATGCTATCTTATTAGATATGCTGTCGACATCATATAACTTCTTAACAATGTTTAGAATTTTAGAATCAAATAGCTTGAGGCTACTCTTTTTTAGTAGAAGTGTAAAATATTGTATTAGTTCCATTGTAAAATATCCATTGAGTTCCAGTAGTTAATGAAAGAAAATATTTCTTTTTCTAACTTTTTTTTTCTTTTTAAGCAGTATCACACTATTAATTAATGATTTGAATTACATCATTGTTTAAAACAAACTTCTTAATGAGTATTAAGGGATGAATGAGTTCTCATAACAATTACTTCCCAGGATAGTTTGCAAGTACCCAACTTAAAATTATGTATTGTGTGTTAGTTATATCTAACAATTGTCCTGGTAATTCTAGTACATATATATAATATCCTTTAAAGGTTAAATACAATGATGTCCATTTTTTTATTAATTTTTAGGTCGTTTCAACCCTAATGATGATGGATCAGGTTTTAAAGCTGCTCTTCTTTCTGGACCACCTGGTGTTGGTAAGACCACAACTGCAGTACTTGTCTGTCAGGTAAGTATTTGTGCTTATTATTTAGTAATTTTTTGATTAAATTGGTTTGCAAATATTGAGAATTCTTCTCATGAAAATGTTATCTTCTTTAGGAAGCTGGTTTCGATTTCTTTGAACTAAATGCTTCTGACACTAGGTCTAAAAAGAATCTACAACAAATGGTATCTCAGCTTTTAGGAAATCAAACTTTGGCAGATTGTTTTAAAGGTGAGATTAGATTTGCAATATAAATTTTATATGAAATTAGCAAAGAATACTTTTTAAATTTGTTGATTAATTGAAAATTGTTTGCAAAAACTGGCTTACTTTTAAAAGTTTTTTGTTAATTTTTAATGCATACTTTGAACAATGATTTCTCTCTTTTGGTTTTTAAACGTAGTGTAAATTAGAACTTAAAAATAAAAATTTATTTGTTGAAACATTTGATTATACTTGTAAAATTGATTATATATGTGTGATATGCAAAATTGACAAATTTGTTTAAAAAAAATTTTTTTTAACTTTTGGATGGCCCACATGGAAATTTGGAACATGTAAGGCCATGTGGGGTCATTTGGTGACTTCATTGTTAAAAAACAAGTATTTACTTACTATATCTAATAAAACCCACAACTTAACACTGTTAAAATCATTTAATAATATGTATAAGAATTTCAACTATGGAACAAAGAATAGAAAATCCAATATAGTTACAACAGAATACTTCAAATGTAAAATGTTCTATTGATCTTAATTAATCATTCTGATTATAGTTCTCATGACATGTTGTTGTGATATTGACAAGATTTTTTCAAACAAATCAATTGCATTACCACTTTTTTTTAAAAGTGATCTAGGACACTAAACACACCAACTAAACTTGACAGAAGTTTCATTTCACCACGTTTTTTTCATGGTCTTTTGCATTTTCTTAGATTAACTTAATACTTTCTATGATATACTATAGTTGTCTCTCAGCTTGTTGAGTACCTGTTAAAGATTTTACTAAAGTCATTCCTAAATCTTGAAGAAATAGCCTCCCTTGAAAAGATTTACTTTTCTCCTAGTTTTCAAATAATCATTTAAATGCATTGAATGCTGTTATATCAACTTTTATGGAAAAAAATAAGACTAATCACCATCATTTAGTATCAAGTGAGTATGAATGCTCACCCATCATTTGGTTCAAGCTAAGCATACTACCTTTGCTAAGATTATAATCAAGTATCACTTGGGTTTAAAGAGATGTTCTTCATCTGATAAATTCAAGTTAAAATACTTGGTGGATAGCATGACTACTGCTATTTTATGCTTAGGCATATGAAACCACCATAGCCTCTTTAGAAAGTACAGCATCTTTTAGTGCCCTGCACATTTTCTATTTAAATGAAATCCTACAGGAGCCTTTTTGGTTGTGTTTAGTGATAGTTTTTTGATCATTAGTAATTCTTTTGCAACAACAGGGGATACAAAAAACTTATCTGCCGTAATATTATAAACTGAAGGTAATCCATCAATCATCTCTCCATTGAAGTATTGTGGCCAAGGAATTTTTTCAATGCAGTTTTATAACATTAATAACCAGTTAGGGTCATTTGATGCTCCCCTCAACCTTACAATGGAGAAATCAATAACTTCAGAATTTGTGATAAAATGGTATAAAACTCGGCTTTAACTATACTGACAGCAATACATTTTTTTAAAAATTAAATATTTGGCAGAAACTGCCATAGGGGTCATTTTATGACCCCACTTGGTCATCTGAAAGTTAAGTAATTTCTGTTTTATATGTTATAAATTGAATATTGTTTGTGATTAAAAAATATTTGATCTTTGATTGTATACATGTAAAGATGTAAAGAAATATCTTCAGATATACTAAGTTGTACATCTTCTATTATTTAGATGATGCAGGAAAGGTTTCAAGTAAGCATGTTATAATAATGGATGAAGTAGATGGTATGTCTGGTAATGAAGATCGAGGTGGAATGATGGTATGCAGCTTACATATGTTTAATTTTTCTTATTGGAATGAAATTCTTGTTAATAAACTGAGATTCTTTTTATTTTTTAGGAACTGATAAGTTTCATAAAGACTTCAAAAGTTCCAATTATTTGCATATGCAATGATAGAAATCATACAAAGATCCGCTCTTTGAGTAATTATTGTTTTGACCTAAGATTTCAGAGACCTAGAGTAGAGCAAATTAAGGTATATGTATTTTATTTTTGCATTATAAACTTTGATATTTCAATAGTATAAAATATGCAATGTAGAATTACGCTTCATTATTGTTATAATTGATGCATTTTTGTACTATTTTTAATCAAAAAAAATAATAAAGTTCTTACTTTTGAATTGCATCATATGTAATTAATACAAATGATGCTCCAAAAATAAGTTTCGTCATTTTTTTGAAAGAGTACATGGTACACCAGGTGAAACAAACAACCATCATAAGAATACACACCCATTAATGGTTCAATGATGGAAGTAGCGTTAGTGAAGGAGGAATGAGGCATGTACAGAGCAACAAAGAAAAGAGGGTAGCAACAGACCAGTGTGCCCGAGATGTGACTGACAATGTGGTTAGCAATAGAAGTTCGTGCTGTTATCCAGTATGAATGAGCTTCTCATCCATGAATGCCTACAGACTGTGTATGATGAACAGTTCACATCTCATCATCAAAAGGTTGGATGCTGGTATTGCATGTTCAGTGAATCAAAAAGGACTTCCCTCCACATCCACGATTAAAAACAACACTGCTAGAGTACAGGGCATGGTGTCAGCGGATGGGCACATAACAATGTTAGTCCACTTTGTGTATTGGTCATACTTAGGTCAATCCAAAATAGGTGGAGCAGTCTGTGTGACAATTCCTTGCAATGCAGGGCATCAAATTTTACTGAAGTGGTTTCTTCAAACTGCTTGCATGCTACAAAAAATGTTAATTGTGATTGTGTTGAAAAATAGTGCGAGGTGTATAATTCTTGATTATACAGTTTATTTTTTAAGCAATAAATTTTTTTTTTTTTTGGGGGGGGGGGATTACAAAACTTATTTTTGTAACATTCCTCATAATTATAATGTGATTTAATTTTAAAGGACTTCTGAGTCTTAATTTACTTTAAAGACTTTTAATTTGTTAAGGAGTTAAAAAAAACATTAAATCTCACTGTATCAAATTGGAAACAATCAATCAAATGTGGCAAAATTTATTAAATTAGTTATATATTTTTATTTAAATTACCCTGTGTATTTGCATTAAAAAAGTATAGTAATTTGATTTAGATTAAATATGTAATTGAAAAATTGTTAGTTATTTCACATTCCATGTTTCTTTTCATGTCATTTTTATCGAGTCCTAAATGAATAATTTTACATTCAAATGTTAATTATCATTTAAAATAGCATTTTCTGTAATTTTTGTTTTTTCCTAATTCTCAAAAGTTTTGTATTAAAGTAAGTTATGACATTTGCCATATGTGAGTGCTGATTATTCATCATGCTATCTTTTTTAAAAACTGATTATTATTAAATGAAAATTAAGTAAGGAGTTTATATCCTTTTCGAAATATTTTTCATTCCTTAATTATTAAGATTTTTTTTTTTTTTTTTTTTTTTTTTTCTTTCAAATACTTGAATATAACATACATAATTTGTACACCATTTGTTCTTTTTAAATATAAAATATCAATCCATTATTGAGGTTGATATTTATTTTTCTTGAGTATTTCAATAAAAATTGTGGAGTTTTTATAAGAATAACTGTAGTTTATAGTAATGTAAAATGAACAGATTAATTTGTCTATTCATCAGTTGTCTCTACATTTTTTTAAATTTATTTATTATGTATAGGCTGCAATGATGTCTATTGCATTCAAAGAAAATGTACAAGTTTCTCCCAATGCTCTTCAAGATGTTATAGTAGCTGCTAATCAAGATATAAGACAAGTAACTATTTTTCCAAAAAATGTTTCTGTTCTCTAAATTTGTTTGAAAATGTGCTTTCTTTGAGTATTTTGAATACCAACTTTATAATGAAAAAGAAAAATAATGACCCATGAAAACAACTTTTAAAAATCTTCATGTAAGGAAATGTGCAATAACAATTATATAATGTTAGAATACAAAGTTTATTTTTCTGTGTTTGTTTGCACAGAAATTTATATCTGACTTATAGAAATAAGTCATGTAGAGAAGATATTTGTAATTAAGGTGAGAACAAAGTGAATTACTTTATAATATTTGGAAAAGTTCCATTATTTTGATGCTGTGGGAATTTTTTTTTTTTTTAAACAAAAATTTCAAATAAAAACAAAAACTTCATTTACTGGTACTTATATATTATCACAACCATATATGTGAGGCTTTGGAATTCTTTTTATAGAAGAATAAGAATGTACAAAACAAAAGGCTAGTTTAAAGATTCTGCATATGTATAATTACTATTAATTTTTTAAATTTTTTTTTTTAAGTAGTTTCTGTTTTTCTCCTCTCTCCCCCTTCAAGTAAAAAATCCAAAGCAATAAATTTAAATATTGATGTAAAGCATTCGTTACCTTTAGTTTCTTGTTCTTAGCTCAGAAATTGAGCTAGATATTTGTTATGTTCAGATGTTCCTCTTTGCTTTTCCCCCCCACCACCACCATTTTGATGATCCCCATATATTTATGACATATTGCAGGTGAATGCCAATTTCCAGAATTACAAATTTAAATGTGTGATTGACAATTCAATAATGAAAGTCAATTTTTTTGTGTTTTTCCATTTACTTAGCAGTTATATTAGATCATACTTCCCTGCTTTATGCATTCGTTTCAAATCCCGCATCTCCATTTTTTCAAAAAAATATGAATTGAAAACTAGGAAACCACACATTAATGAAAAATTGTTTTATAAATTTGCTAAATTGAAACTAGAAATAACACTCGTGGTTGCCATGAAGCAATGAGGTCGGGCTGTATGAATTTGGCACTCTCTGACTTTTTGGATTTTCTTCAACATGATTATGATAATACACAAGTGCCAATTTATTTGAAAGTATTAGGTCTACCGAAAATTCTGTCAATTTGTGAAGTGTAGAAAATAATACATTTTTCAGACATTTAATAGTATTTGTTGTATAATATAATTTCCATTGTTACTTATGAACTCTTGCCAGTGTGATGATAATTTGTAAATACCATTTTTGAAAAATATCTTGCCTTTAGAGTTGGAAAACTCAAGTTGTACTAGGTTGAAGTATGCTTTGGTTTTGAATTTTTTTCCTATCAAAAAATTTTGTAGGGAGATAAACAAGTAATAATTAGAGGATGCTATGTCTGAGAAGTATGGTGAATGGGACAGAAATTCACAGTCTAGCTCTATGATTTTTTGACAAATCGCCAGAGCAGCATGTGGTTTGGCATTATCAAGATGCAATATAATGTGCTTCATATTGAACATCGCTGGCCTCTTTTTTTTTCAGTGTTTTGTTTATATCATTCCTTTGCTGACAGTATCTCTCTGAATTGAGCTTTTTGTTAGCTTTCAAAAACTCGAAATGTATTGGTTCTTGGACGTCTCACTGTAACACACGATCGATCCGGGCGTCATCTTGTGCCATCACTAATTTCAAATGTTAAATACTACGACACAAATAATTACAGAACCACCAAAACAACTTTTACAATTTATTATTATATATTTACTATGTCACCAATAATTATGCTCTCCAGGTTAAGTTTTCTAACGTCTTAATTCAACCCACCAATAATAATCTAACAGCCTCTTACCAATATCTTTTATTGACTGCAACTCCGAATCTGGAACAACTGCTGAAAATACTAGACCGAATCTTTATCCGAGTAATCTATACTCGGAGCCTCAATACTAGTCTATACTTCCACCTTCCTCTTATATAACACTTAGACTTCACCTCCTCTCACTACAACGTCTCTCTCATCCTTCTTCAGATGGAGTTTATATAATTCTCAATTCAACCGCTTCACTTCATTCCTAACTGCTTTACATGTTAATGTTCTTCATCACGTTTCAGTTTTGGTTGGGCAAAGGTTGTTTAGTGAAAGCAATCAATCTCAATTGAAAGTCCCCAAGGTTAGTGAAGAGAAACCGCGAATAGCCCAATGTCACACCACCATATGCAGCTTTTTCTTATTCAGACTCGACTTCAATTTAGATGTGCCAGGCACAGATGATCCATGTTGCAAGTATGATCTTTTTCTTGTGGTGTATTGGAAAATAATCCGTTTTTCACCACCAATTATGATCCAATTTAAAATGTGTTTGTTTTCCTTCCGAGCAAACAGATGTGCATATAATGATTCAAGCAAATTAAACTCACAAAGCACCCATCTAAAATCTTTATAGACCAATCCTAGTAATGACAGAAATTATATTGTACAGTTAATATTATTAAATGTATGAAAAAAGTTTTTTTCCCCCCATTTTCACAATTGGACAAAACTTTCTAGTGGACCTGATATAATTTTAGTCAATTTAAATTTAAATAACTTAAAGAATTTAATATAATAACTAACACATTTTCAAAAAAAAAAATGAAGTTTAATAAATAAAATTTGATCTGTATTATATGGTGTTCAATAAAGTTATTTTAAAACTGCATATTCAAACTATGTATATTGTTGGTATTTGTATTAATTAAGATTGTTTTTTTAGTCAAAAATATATGCTCCTTTCATGTAACTATTATTTGTTTTGATAAATTATATTTTGTTTTAATTTTTTTAAAAAAATTAAGTCTGTAATTTAAAGGAACTTGGTCTAAAAATATTAGAATATAGTAATTTGTTTTGAATTGTGAAATCTGTGTGCAAAGATATGAAAATTGTTTGTTTTTAGTTATCGTTATTCATTATTAAATTCTTTTATTAGGTACTCCATAACATGTCTATGTGGAGTGCTAATTCCAAAAGTTTGTCAAACGAACAAACCAAATCTGATATTGGAAAGGGAACTAAACATATCAAATTGGTAAGTTATCTTTGAAGAAATAGCCAGTTAGTGGTTCTTCTTCTCTTTGTTATTTTGTTTTATTTTATTCTTTATTTGAAATGTTTTATGTATATTATAGTAATTTTTTTAAAATACTTTTCTCTGAATAATTTGTATTTATTGACAAACAGGGACCATTTGATGTTCTGCGAGAAGTATTTGCAATTGCAAATAATCCTAAAGCGACATTGAATGACAAAGCTGCTTTATTTTTCCATGATTATTCTATTGCTCCTCTTTTTGTGCAAGAAAATTATGTTCATGTTAATCCAACTTCTACTGAGTAAGTAAATTATGATGTAAACATTTTTTGTTTTAATTATTTATTGCTTGACAAATCTCCATGCATCATTTTGAAGTATAAAACTTCAATTCTGAGAAAGGTACAGATGTGTAATATTATTAACTGAAGTTTCTGAAATTATCTGATAAATATATCGTAGACAAATGAAAGTTCGAATAATACTCCTTATTGCTAATTTGCGAGCTGTATGATTTAAAAATTGTTTACATGTTTTACTTTATGTAAGTCCTATAATTTATATTTGCACTTTTGACTCAGAAAATTTCATTTATGTTAGTGTAAATTTCATTTAATTAATAAGTTTGTAAGATTTACTTATTTTTATTATTTTTTATTCGTGTATTATGTTCTACTTGTATTGTTTTTTTAGGGGAAATAAAATAAACCATCTAACTTTGCTGAGTGAAACAGCAGATAGTATTTGTATGGGAGATATTATTGACAAACAAATTAGATCTGGAAATAACTGGAGTCTTCTTCCTACTCAAGTAAGTTATTTGTCTTGTGTAATTTGGCAGGAACTTTTTGCTGAAATAGCTCAAAAGTGAAAGCTGGATAATTCTGATAAAAAAATAAGTTTTATGATGATATACTTATATAATGAATAATTCTATGTCTTAAAGTGTATCACACACAAAAAGTTTTAAGCAAATATAACAATTAAATGTTTTATAAAGTTTTAAATTGTGCGTATTTATTTGGATATTTTAATTTACTATTTTACAAAATAATATTTCTGATATTTATCATTTACTGAATTATTTAGAAGGGCATTTACAATTGTTGTAAATATTACATTAATATACACAAATAATTCTTCAAGGACTATCTTTTAAAAGCGAGCAAGCTAACTGTGTCAATGTCAGAAAAGGTGACATTTTTAAAAGTAACATGAGGAAAAATGGTTGCCACTTTTAGTGACCGTTTGATTGTAGCATTGCGCATAATAAGCGAGCAAAAACTGTCGATTTGCCTAATTGTCAATGGGTTAAAAATTAAATTTAGTTTTGGCTGTTAGATTATGAAAGAAAAAAGTCTAATTGAAATGTCTAAAATATCTCTGAAGCAAAACTTAATAAAGCTCTTTTCAGTTTGAAATTATTTAAATTAAAATATTATTTATTACCAGGCCATATTTGCCAGTGTGATTCCTGGTGAATTAATGAAAGGTCATCTAAGGCAAATGATCAACTTTCCTGCATGGTTGGGGAAAAATTCCAGTCGAAATCACATGGATCGTATCCTTCAAGAACTTCATGTACATATGAGAATGAGGTAATATAATTCTAATTTATATCTTATAATCATTTTTTAAATATTTATTATCATTGAGGTTGTGATTCATAAACTAAAATTTATTTTTCTGTTTTATTGATAACTATTAAACCAATATTCTTTAAAATACACCAAATGCATCTTTCTGCAAAAATCGAGGAAATTTCAGTTTTGTTTTATTGTATTAACTATAGAATGTGTTAACTATATATTTTGCATTATTTTTATTTTAATGATTCATTTAAATTTTTGTATAAATTAATTCTTTTTATTAGCATAATTTTTCCCTTGGAGTATCAGATTAATTAACTTCAGTTCTGTTATTAAATGTAGCTAGTAAATAACCTTTGGCATACTAGTAAAAAGGCTATTCCAATTTAATTTATTAGAAATCAAAGTTATATTTTTGCATTTATTTTAAACTGCACCATTTCTTTTTAAATGGTTTTATGAACAGTTTTCAATCTGTTGAAACTAGCAGATGTTAATTAAGTTATTACTTCCAGAAACATTTTCAGTTCATAGAATTATGGGTAATAATTTTGAGTTGTTTGTACTATACACGCATTTCATATAACAAAACCTTTATAGATATCTTAAGGTATGTTATATATATGAGATTATTTAGAAAAATGATGTGCAACATATTATCTAAAAAGTGTTTATATGAGGAAACAATGTTAATAATTTGATATAAAAACCAACGTTTTTATATGGTGGCAAAGTTTATTAAAGAAAATTATTGAAATATTAGTTAAAACTGTTGGTTATTTTTAACTTTAAAATTTACTTAAAAAGAGACATTTGTGAGTGTATTAAAAAATTCATAATATTCATAAAATCAAAACATGCATTTGAAAGTTTGTAAGTCATTCTATTAAAAAAAATGGAACCAGAATTCAGAAAAAATTATTGTGATAAGACACGGTGCCAAATATTGGAATCTTTCTTTCTTGCAAATGATTACTGACTGAAAGTCAGCAACCCTTACTATCTCCCCTTTGTGAGTTTTACAATACCTCATGTGGCGTGTGGGGAGTGCCTGGTGTTCCCAGAAGGGGAAAGAAATTTTTTCCTCAATCTTAAAAGTGCTGAGGGGAAAAAATATTTTGACTTATTAAAATTATTGAAATATTAGTTAAAACTTGTCGCAAATGTCTAAATATTGCATTGTTAGGTGAGTACGAACGATTCCCAAAATTTCAAAGTTCTAGCTTGCGGGGAAGTTGGTTAAATTAACGATCGAAAATTTGATGACACACACACACACCAAGTGAAATTCAGAAAAACGTTTTAAAAAAGAGATTTATCTTATGTATTTTGAATAAAGTGGAAATAATACTGGATTGCTTAGCATAATAAGTAATGAATGTAATTTTTCCAGATTCTTAAGAGAAGTTTTCATATTTGCAGAATCATACGATATATATTCATTATTACTAAATGATGTGACAAAATCATACAATTGTATTTTAACCTTATATGGTCAACTTACTTAAAAAACTAATACACTTTAAGGAAAGAATTCTACTCCCATCGTGGAAAATTTGGATGAATAAAATTACTACTCTATTTCTTTTAAACTTGTTTGATTTTCTCATTTCTAAAAATTGTCAAGAAAATGATATTTAAAAAAAGGAATTGGCAACCTTCAGCTGTTTCTAGCCTGATTTCAAGCATGTAAACTGCATTGCATTCTGACTTTGAGTAAAATGACAGGAATGAACTTTGAAATGCCATTTAAAATTTGAGAGAATTTTCCCTTAGTTTTTAGTTCATTTATTTATTTTGTCAAACTTTCAATATGTTTTTAAATACATATTAAGATTAAATATATTAAGAAATACTGTTATTTTTTTATAAATTGAAATGGTTTTATATTTGTTAGCTTCAGTCATAAGAATGATGCATTAACATACTTATTTGTATAGTGTAAAATAATTCCTTTGAATATTATAGAGTGTCTGGCAATAAAACAGACATTGCTCTTGAATATTTACCTCTATTGAAGCGAGCCTTGACCCAGCCACTCATTGAAAAAGAACAAGAAGGGGTTCCTATAGCTTTAAAAACAATGGAAGAATATTTTCTACTGAGAGAAGATTTTGACAGTATTATTGAATTATCACTGTGGCCTAACCAAACCGATCCAAGAACCAAAATAATAACTAAAGTAAGTTTAAAGTAAATTTCACTGATGTTTTCTGTAGTTTTATATTAAACAGTTTTAACTGTCATTGGAAAAGTGTTATTTAATCAAGGAAATCATTCAATTTTTTTTGAGTATCACCAATAAATAATTACACATCCTAACCTTTTTTTACTTTTGGTTACTGAAATTTAATGAAATATTCTACTTGTAATGATGAGTATGAACTAACTATGAGCTTCATGTATAGTAAGTCATTAATTGGATTTCCATTTCACCAAAAACTCTGGCAAATGCAATAATAAAGGTTGTTATACATTAAATCCTACTGAGTCAAGATTATCATATGATGTACAAGTTTAAAAAATAAAATACTTCTAGAATATCAATTTATATTGCTAAACTGTTGTCAAAAATTACAAAGTCCACTGGTTCATAATGCTATGGCTTTCTAATATGATGTAAATAAATTAAAATAAATTCTATTAAGAAAATCTTTGTAACTTTAATATTGTATGTTAACTCTTGTATACAAGTAAAGTAAGTTTTTACTGAAAGTTGACAAATTTGAAGGGATATTAAATTGTGGTATAATGATTGGTATTAATAGAACATGTAACCCATTAAATTTAATCTGTTTCTTTATAAAGTTTTACTTATGGGAGTATCTATTTTTGTGTAATTTGCATATTCTTATAGGGAGAAAAATGGTCTTATTTTTTTAAAAATGCTTTTTTATAAATTGCATGAATTCGCCTTGTTTATATTTATATTTGAAAGGTACATTGTATTGGTATTGTAAAACAATGTGTGTACAAGTATTGTGTTTAATTTTAGAATTTGCAATGGAATATTGTTATAGCTTTATTTTGTGTACAAATATTGCAATAACATTTTTTTTATAATAAAAATTGCAAAATAGTAGTAGTTTATTATTTCAGTTCAATTAATTAAAAATATGTTAAAACAAATAAGTGAATATATATTTTAATAAGTATTACTAAAAATAAATTAATATGTATGTATTTCACCTAAAAGGTGAAGAGTGCATTTACAAGAGCATACAATAAAGAAAGTGGGAAGAATCCTTATGCTGTGACCAATGTGAAGAAAAAGAAAGGTGCTGCCAAAGCAATAGAAGAAGATTTAGATGAAAGTATTGAAGTATCAGAAGAAGAGGAGGATGATAGCATAGAAAATGATGCCATGATAAAGGTAAAAGTGAACAAAAGAATTGCAAGGTGCTCGTGTAATATCCCATTGACCATGAAAGTTGGTACTTTTCTTGTCAAACTTACACCAATCATCATTTTGCGACATTTTTCTAGTTTATTGAAAATGGTCAACAGAACTTTGTACATGTACGAAATGTATTTATTAATTTGTTTTGTTTATTTAAATTTGTTTTCATTCTCTTTGTCCTTTTTCAAATGTGTGAGTATGTTTATTGATAAATTATCTTTATTGCTTATTTATATCCTCTAAATTTAGCATAAATTATTTTTTAAATAGCTGTTTTCAAACTTAATATTTTTGTAATGTTTTTAATGTCAGAAACATAATTAATATTCATGTTATCAAATAATTAATGAAGACATTTTATCGTGGCAAATGAGTAACAGACAAAACAATATTTAAAACATTTGGGGACTATTTTACACAAAGACAAATATTTAAATATTCTCATTGAAAAGTAATGAGTTGGTTATTCAACAAATATAAAATGACCAATGCAGTTTAGTAACAAAAATATGAGTCTAGTCTTTAAATAGGCTGCAGATTTATTTAGAATAGGTACATAAACCATTATGTGAAAAAATTGGTTAGGAATTGACAACTTTATAGCATCTTTAAATGATGTGAGCTAACTTGGATATTATTTTCAATTTACTTTGCTTCTTAATAACAGGATTCATTGTTTGTAAAAATTAGAGTTTTAGAACAACTTTCATTGATAAAAAAAAAAAATCTAGTTTGATGGAATAAATGCTACTCTTTGCCATCCAATATTGCATTAAAATATATTTATTATTCTTAAGAGTAACCGTACAATGTACTGCAATCAAAATTTGTAAGATGTATTTGTTAATATATTATGTTTTATATTTCTCATGTATTTAACAGGTCAAAAAACCAGCTGCCAAAAAAGGTACTTCCACATCGAATGAACCTTCAACTTCCAAAGAAAACAAGAAAAATCCTTCCAAAAGAGGAGGAAAATCTAGATAGTTCAGTGTCACATTACCAGATGTTCCTTGCAGAAATATTACAATAGTATATTTTAATCTGAACTGTGCCTTCCTTTCTTGTTATATGCATTTTTTTTAATCTAGAAGACTCAGTATATTGTGAGATTTCTTGATTAAATGTTGTTCAACTAGATTACTTATATTTTGTATTTAAACTTAATTTTGTAGTCCCTTAACAGATATGAGGTGAAAATGAAGTGTTCTCTTACTGAGAAATTTATTAAGATGGATCTATATTACAAAATCTAAAAATCTATGCTACCTTGTACTTGAAAAAATCGTTTTTAAAATTTAAGATTTTAAGCTTAGAGATTGTTTGTAAGTGACAACAAGTTTTTGAAGAGCATGTGTATATATGTTTTATTTTATAAATAAACTCTTTTGAGCTTATTTGATATTCAAATTATGTTTTCTCCTTAAGAAATCATTCCTCCAAAACGATGGTTGAAATGCAATAGTGTGAAGTTAATTAACCTAATATTTTTGATACTAACATCAGTTTCTAAAATATCATATTTGAAATTTCTTTTGTTATGAAAATTATTTTTTTGAAGAGTATTCTAAAATTTACTTTTTTTTTTATTATTAAAAGGACTAGACACATTTGGTGGAACATATGTACTCGATTTGATTTTTGTCAAGATTTCTTGTCAGCATTTGAAAACTCTTATAAAAAAAAATATTTCTTGTAATAAAAATGACAAGAAATAAATATTATAGAAGTTTTAATGAAAGATAGATAGAGAAATATATATATTATTAGTCTATGTATGAAACCGGACAATTTTCCATCAATCATATCCGTGCAGTAGCCGAGTGATCATTTTTGCAAATTCATAGCTATTGTTTCAGTCAAATCATGGGTTTGTAGTCCTAATTCCACTAAAGATTTGTCATATAATAGAGCTGATGCTTATTAAATTTATCAGGGCTCAAACTCATCATGTTTGCATGATTTTGAAGTTTGGAACATGGAATGCTGGCTCAGGTGTCATCCTCACCACTTGACCATGGTTCAAAGTTACGAGGTTTGTCGCCAATAACCCTTGTGTTTTTTCTAAATCAGATGTTAATAAACAATTTTCAATTCATTAGTCATTGTTGTCTTCATGTAGTATACTCATGATAAGTATCCTAAAATAATTTATTAGTTAAAAACTGCTGAAAGCTGGATATTTATTTCAATAATTTAAGTATTTGTTTGAAGCTCTGTTTATGTACTTCCTATTAAGTAATTAGGTAAGATTATTAGTTTGGTTGATAGACTTATTGCTCGAAAATTCAGAACAGTAGCTTCTCTTTAATAAGGCATAATTGGGACATGTGCCAGATTAACGATTTTGCTGAATTATGGAACATTGATACAATTTTAATGGGTATACCAAAGATAAATCACTCTAGATAAAAATTTAAAGGGTTCAAATATTTATTAAACATGTTTATACTAATTTTGGACCAGTGTAGATTATATGAATGTCTGACAAAATATTACATCATTTTAGCAACTACAAAATTAACTTCAGACATAGCACACATTAATCTAACTGATTGTTCATCTATTATCACAAAAGAAAAAATTAAGTCTCATTAGAGTTAAAACAAGTTGTGAAATTTTTTTAAGACAATTAGTTATCTCTAGTTTTTGTTATATATGAAGAGTCAAATGCTTACCCTTAAACCCTTAATTGTTTTGTTAATACTTGAAAAACTCTTGCTGAGTTTTGAGAACATTTTATTGTACAATAAAATGTTCAGAATTGAATTACAGCTGAATATGGGCCCATATTCAGCTGTAATATTGCACAAAGGTGATATGTCACTTGCTAGAAAATAAGAAACATTGTACTGAAATGAGAACTGACAGTTATGATAAACATCTGGTGAAAATGTGATTAACATGTCATAACCTGGTGATTTAATGCTCCCAAATCCATACAAAAAAACTCTGAAAGCAAATGGTTCGATCAATGCCAGATTACATATAGAATGTGCCTAACTATTGAAGGCTGGATAAAAGAGTGCTTACTGTATTTTTAATTTGAAGTAAAATTTCACCAAAGATTATGACATTGAATAGTCAAGTTGGTACAAATTTAACTTGGCCTTTACGTTCTTTTGTTGTACGAGGTAAATGTTTAATGATAAAGATTTCGTTACTGACTAATTTATCATGTAATATTCTTGTTCAAATTTATGAAGCTTGTTTCCAGTAATCCCATATGTTGTTCTGTAACTAAAATATACCTAAATACTATTGTTACCCTTTTAATTGGCATATTTCAATTGCGAAAATGAGTGATGTGTATATATTAAGCTCCAAACTTTTTTGTCTATTATCCTTTTCTGTGAAATAGTTAATGTATTGGTAGATGGATTTTATTACAAGAAGTGTACATTATTATTTCTGTTATATTATTAGGAGTGAGTAAATTTCTTCTCTGTTAACTATTATGAAAATATTTTCATCAACAAAACAAGAGAAAAACGAAAATGCAACAAGTTAAGCTATAATAAAAGTTAACTTTTCTAAGGCATTTATTTCTGTTAAATTTTACAATTACAAAGGTTTAGCAATTATTCAAAAAAATTATTCAATTTAATTTATAATTTTATAAAATTATTAATTTCTCCCATTATTTTTAAGAAACAATGTTTATAATATTCTAAAAAGTCTGAATATAACCTATTATTTCTTGTCTCAAAGATTTTATTCCAGTTATAAAAATGCTTGTAATTTGCAATTATTCATGTCTAAATATTTTTGTTGCATTAATTATTTAATATAACATTAGGATATATTATTTTTTATAGTTTTAAATTCGTGCTTCAATGCATGTACGATATAAATCTCGAATATCATTGAAATATAGGCAAATGTTTTTCTGTGGAAATTTAATTAAAATTTCATGAAATAATTATTTATTTTAAAAATTCATTAAAATAAGATCTGTGAAATAAACTTTGCTAATAACTTAATGAAATAATTTATCCTTATTTTACTAATGAATCAAAATTGAAATATATTACTCATGACCAACTTCGGTATAAATTTAGTGCCAGATTTCTGGTTTAGTTTTTCTAGATATCACTAGAAGTGAAAAGTTGAAATGATTTCAGGAATTGTGATAAAAGTATTCTTTAATACTTTTATCACAATTCCATAAGTTTATTATACTTTAAATTTAATTCAATAAGTTTATTATACTTTAAATTATGCTTAAACAGACATTTTTGAAAATTGATATCAAAGACATGTAGCAAAAATTTTAACAACAGGCAAATAAAGTTATTAATGTGAAAAACATTAGTAACATTTTTTTCAAATCAGAATTCATATATATATAAAACACATACTGTGATTTTATTAATGTCACACTTATAAGAAACACAAAGATTATTAACAATGGCCTGGAAATTCTGAACCATAACAGAGTGTTGAGGGCAATATCTGGGCTGGCACCCATTCTCTCTAATTTCTCTAAATTTCTACTCCATGTTGAAGAAGTTGAAATCTGATAAATATAACATACATCTTTCCCGTGATAGGATGAGTTTGCAGTGGAATCTTGACTCGTCCCAACAGTCTGACTCTGATGAAACTATACTTGAAACCTAATTTTATTCAATATTTTATTAATGTGAACTTAGAATTAACACAAGGGCTGTTGACAACAAACTTCATAAATTTGAACCTTGGTCCAATGACAGGATGACACATGAGCTGGCAACCTCTCCTAATTCCTCAAGGACTTAACTTCTTTGGACAGTTACGGGCATCATTACCCCGAGACACTAGTGATCTTTTTCTTTCCTATGGGTGACATGTTACCCTGGATTCTGTAGTGATCCTTCTATATATTCGACCTTCCTTCTTGTAAAACATTTTTACTTAGAGCTTCAGTAGATTTAGCGTGCGTCAACTCTGCCACACCGTTAGTTATTACTATCAGTTTTTATACTTTCGATTCAACAGAAACAACGCTGTTCTGTGAGCTCGCACAAATGACCACACTTGAAACTTAATGTGACAGTTCTAAGGCATTGTCGTTAAAATGAAACATTATTAATTACGTAAATTATTTTAATTAAATATATTTTTTGTATATATCACCATATATTTTCGTAATGAGCCATAAATATTCATTTGACAAAGAAACTTAGAACAATCGCAAACCTCATTTTCTTAGTCCTCTAATAGTTATATATATATATTTCCCCCTAAATTCTAACATTAACTTGGGATTTCTATATTAATGAAAGGAAGTGTGTGTGTACGGCATAGAGAACAAAAACGGAAGGGCCCAAAAAATATTTGTACGCTGAAACTATTGGTACCACAAAGAGATTTTTCGAAATTCTCTTAGATTTTTAAAATTTCCTGTTGGATTTTACTTTTGAAAAACTCATCCACTTAGCCTTCGAGCGAAATGTAGTAGGATTACAATTTTTGCAACATCAGAGAGACCCAAGTTTTAAGAAGGCTGACTTTTGTTTCAGGCTTCTCAAAGGCTTATTTTCTTAAGGTAAGTAACAAGAATCGGGATAAAAAATTAGTATGAACTTCATAAAAATATATAAAAAGAATCATGACGCCACAATGTCTATAAGTGGTTTCAAGCGATTGCTTATCGAGGGAGTCATAGAAAACCTCGTGTAAAGCAGATTAATGGGACCCGATTGTATTGAAAAAAGGACAGCGGTAGCCTAGTGGTCATGGTTTCGAATTCGTGACCGGCGTTTTTCGTTCAGTCGCGAGTTCGATCCTTGTCTGCCAAAGACCCTCCGGGGCTGGTGCACGTTAACTCTGTCGGGGTCCAAAGTCCTACCGTCGGCGTGCTATAGAAGTTAGAAGAGGGGGGGGGGGGGTTGCCAGCTCAGGTGTCGTCCTCGTCATTTGACCGAGGTACAAAATTACGAGGTTCGTCGTCAATAGCCCTCGTGTTGCTTCTTGTGCGACGTTAATATAAAAAAAAAAAACTGTATTTAAGAAGGCAATTAAAAAACCTAATAAAAAGGAACAGACTAAGAGCATGAAATAAAAAAAATTATTATATATCGCATTTCGAAAACAAACTGTCGAATGGGAAACATACAGAAGCTCTAATCAATAAGATTTGATCTAAAAAGTTGTAACGGGTTTTCGCACACCCCCCCCACTTCCTTTCAACTAATCTTTTCGGCTACTGTTTGATATTTTCTGATTTGAGAATCTTGCCTTGTGAATAAACCGTGACTTATGTGCATTAACATTGTTAAATATAAGTGTAGTGAATAAAAGAAATATGAGATAGAACATGTTAAAGTACTGAAAGGAGATGAAGCTTAATGAGACTATAGTGCACATGATATTGGTGAAGGAAAGTTAAGTAATTGCCTGTGATTGGGATTGTTTATTTAAGTCGCTCTGAGAAGAAGCACGAAGGCTATAAACGATGGACCTCGTTAATGTGACAAGGACGACATCTGAGCTGGCGCCATCTTCTACAAACTCCCACGACACGCTAAGGGAGGATTTAGGACCACGACTGTATTTAACGTGCATCAACCTCACTACACAGCGGGTCTTTAGTGTCATCAGGGCACGACGTGACTAAAACAACGCCGACCGTAAGACCACTACCACTAGGCTACCGCGGCCACTAAATTATCGTCGAATAGCTGATGATGACTCGAACCCTGTTTTGCTGTTATTGAGATAAATAGAAATTTCAATTATAAATTTTGGTTTCGGACGCGAGTTATTGCCACACATTTGCAATACAAACATCATTATTTTTCGACAAAATAAATAAGAGTAAAGCTGAGTTAGTTTCGATCGATCAGATCCTAAGTAATGAAGTTGTGGGATCACGAAATTGCCATTAAATTATTTATATTACAACTTCAAACGAATAGATTTTCATCTTTGTTCGGTTTGTAAAGTACCGGAGACAAAAGCGATTATTTCATATTAATTTTCTCAATCTACAGAGAAATTTTGAAAACTTTTATATCATAAGGAGTGATTTTGCCTTTCAATAGCAAGATGCAGATCAAAAGAACATATTCTGAAAGTTGCAGTATTTTGTATCTGTCCCTACATATTTTGAATTTCACAAAAGGTTTAACTCGGAGAATAAAGCAAAGACAAGGCCTCCAAAATCTTTCAGTGCACTAAACTGAACTACATAATCAAGTGCCGCAATTAAAAAGAAGTTATGTATTATTCATTATAAAATCATGAAGTTTAAAACTTATCAAGATAGGAAATATATGAATTAAAAAAAAAAAAGAGAGAGAGTGTTATATCTTCCAGATTTATTTATATTCTATAAATGTCTCGGATGTGAAACTTGCAAAATTCAACTCGATAATCAAACAAAGACCTTAACGCTGTTAAACCGTGCGGTTCATAAACAAGGGTTTCGTTTCTTGTTAACCAATTATGCCGTACACGTTTCGTGTGAGATGGCCTTCGGTATACTATGTCATGCAGAAAGGACGATCTGTTGGAGATTACGTCACTGCCTCTGAAAATACGACAGTCGCAAATGTCTACCGAATGTTTGAACCAGTTTTGAAGATCATTGTGACAACGTTAAAAGTAGCATTCAAGTATAGCAATTAGTGATTGTTTTCACCTTTTTATTACCACTTACGTAGGGGTATCGTAAAGTTGTAATTAATATACAAAGAAATAACCGAGATATCTGATTAAATTTATTCTGCATATTAATTGATTTTTATGCACATTATGATGTAAATTACAGCTATCGTGTTGATTTATTTGGTTTCAGGAAGCTGTAGATTGAAGGAACCCGAAGAATGGAGAAGATGAAATTCAAAATGTGTCGAGTTGACAATGACTACCTAGGAAAAGTCAAGAAACGCGCTGAAAGAAATGTATAATTATGGTATATACGTGAATACTTAGCGACGTCTTAAAAATAATAATAAAAATTTTAAGTTTCTATCTCGATTATCTTTTAGTAATAATTAAAACTTTGCGATACCCCGGTATAATAAGTAAATCCTTACGTTACTGCGGATTATTTCAATCTACTTCTCATGAAACTAAACAAATCATTATAATTTGCTGTAACTTACAACGCTATATACATAAAGCTCAATTAATATGTAGAATAAATTTTATCTAGATATATCGATTATTTCTTAGAAATAATTAAAACTTAACGAAAACCCTTCGTGCGGTAAAATGGCAATTTTTCGCTTAAATAATGAGGAAATATTAAAAGTTAACCTTATTATTTTTAATGGCAATAATGGAATTGCAGAACTGGTCCAGGCGATTCAAAATAACACATTCATATGCTTTGCTCAGCGAACTGAGTAACGATATGAGGCGATAATTTTGAGGTTTCGTATCATCAGAATCGGACTTGAGAATGGGGACCACCACGGCGATCTTCCAAGTCTTAGGAAAGTAGCAGCTCTCTATTAAAAAGTTAAAGAGCAGCGTAAACAGGAAAATAAATTTAAGAGGGAGGTTTTTAAGGATGCGGTTTGAAATTAAATCCAATCCCGGAGCCTTCTTAATTTTTGTTTTATGTATGAAGTCCAAAATTTCGCTAGCCTGAACTGGTTCCAGGTCTAGGCATGTGGATAATTTTTTTAAAAATTATCCTGTATTGTTTGCGTTCAAATATCTAACGCTTTTTTGGCGCGGCCTAGTGGGAAAATCGTTTTATTTATTTTTTGGATATGAAGCAACCGAAGCCATCATTTGCAACCTTTATAGCAAGGGTTATAATATTAAATTCTGTTGGATACTTAGCCATGTCGTATTTTTAGACAACAAGCGGACTCGCCTACACAATCAGCAACGAATCTTCTCCAACTTGCAGTCCTGCTAAAAGACGTCAGGCGTCTTATTTTAACTTCCATTCACCAGAGATCTTTTTTCTTTCTCACGGGGGTCATTGTCTTTGATAACCACGGATGAAATACTCACGGGATACCCTAGCGATCCTTTTCTATTTTCCGACTCTTTTTTTTTTTTTTTTTTTTTTTTTTATCTAGTCAACCAATTTTTATTTATTTTCAATTTTTTTTTCAAATGTGTAGACCCACAGTTACATCTTGTTTGGCGCATCATAGCCACATCTGGCTCTTTCGCCGTTAATCATCACGTCACTTAACTTTCATTATCAAAATATAGCAGAAAACGAGGGATCTTCAGACCCATAATTAATTGGACTCAGGGAAGACACTCATTGGGGAATGGCTTGTTGTTCCAATGTGAAGAGCGGATGTCAGGTTGAAGCGCTTTCGCATTGGGTGCATTCGTTTTACCCATAAACTTCTTTTGTTTGGAGAGAGTGCTTCCGAGTGTCCTTCCTGTCATATCCCATTTATGATTCAAACCCTTTAATAGTGTTTTAATTTTATCTAATTATTATTTGGTTCAAAAAAAGAAAAAAAAAATTGTGGAATTTTCAACTAGGTTTGGCGCAACATAGCCAGATTTGGCTCTTGCGCCATAAATCCACATGCATGTACATGACGCTATTATTCTCTTTTTAAAGTATTCTTTTAAATTAATATCAAAATACATTGAAACTTCGATTAGTCGGACCCTTATAATTCCGTATAACCCGGCTTAGTCTGCACGAATAATTAAAAAATAAATAAATTGAGAAGTGAGCTCAAAATTTCTACAGAAACAATTATTTGTTTCATTTTATTTTGAAAAATATTTTCTTTACTGAAATCTTCTAACAACTGTGAATGTGTGATAGGAAAGTGAGAGAAAGACTACAAATATTCTCTGCTAAGTCAATAAAACCTTAGTTACATCTCTTATCACAAATAGCATACGGAACTACATTGTCTGAATGGAAAATGCAGTAAAACAATTTTAAGTGGATTACTATAGTTCACAAAAAATAGACGTCTTTATCTTCTGTAAACAGGATTTACACTAATTTTTTTTTATTCAGCATAAAGATAGATAATTTTCTGTTAGTGTGCTTTATTTTATTTTATTTTTTGCACCATTCCTCTGATCTTCGTTAACTCGGGTCGAATTCTAGTCCGAATAAATCTGACTGGGATTATAGAGATTTTATTGCCCTTCAATTGCAAAGCCAATTGCATTGGTTCTTCGGAAGAATCCACTTTTTTGCTTTTGACGTTCATCAGCAGACGTCAATCCTTTTTCAGAGCATTGTGTTCAATCCCTTTTTAAACTAGAAATAACAATTTTATGCTACTTTTTAAAATTATGTAAGAGCGTTTATGTAATGAAAAGGAAGTGAACGTTATGTAATTTTGATTTGGAATGGTCATGATTAGAAATACATATGCTGTATAGCTTTTTGCATTTTTATTTCAATTTTATGTGAAATAACGTACTTCGTGTTTTATTAATTAAATGTTATTATAACTCGGTTATTGTTTATGGAGTCAACTTACTAATTTTTGATGGATGCCTACACCCTATTCTTCTCCCTATTGATAACTAAAGCAACAATAACTGGATTTTGAATTCTATGAATGTGAAATATCTTTTTGATGGCTCTACAACTTGCTTTACAACTTGTGTATCGTTTCTTTTTTTCCTATTGAAAAGCAGTTTTCAAAAGAGAAGGTTTAATTTTTCATTTTATTTTGTTCCCTTGTCTCAAAATTATCTTTCACTGAACACAAACGTACTTTTGAAATTTCAAAAGACTTCTGTAACAAAGAGTGTATTTATATTTTTATTTATTTTCTTATCTCTCTATATATCTTATTTTTGAAACTTTTTTCCTCTATCTCTTAATTAGAGGTAAATACACTAAGGTCTCTATTCAAACAGACCGGGTCTAACTAAATTTCCCTCTAAATAGAGAATTAATTATTCGAAGGCGTCCCATACAAGAGATACTAATGTGACATCTATGTTCGGGATGTTTTCCAACATTTCAGAATATTTCCTTAAATAAAAATTCTTATAAGGTTTTTTTTTTTTTTTTTTTTTTCCATTCTGTTTGGTAAATCTGATTATAAGTGTATTATAGGACAAATCAACCGATGTATACATTAAATTTAAATTACCGTCTTTGCAATGGAATTTATCCGCCTGTTCATTAAAAAATATATTTGAGTTTCCTGGAATCCAAAGTAAATTGAACTGATTATTGTAATGATTGTATGAAAATCTTGCTTTCTGAATAATAAATTACTATCGGAAATTGAATACAATCATTTGGAAGCGCAGATAATACAGAGTAATTATCTGAAAAAAATAAGCATATTTTTGTTTGACTTTGTGAAATGATATAAAGCTTCACAAGAAAAAAAATCGTTAACTATCATTGCTTGGTGCTTATAAGTGAACATTTCATTATCATAAAATGACGAAATGCAGGTAACTGACTTCATTGACATCCATCACAGCGATTTGTTGCGTACAAACATTCAACGAGTGTAAACGTATAGATTTATATTACAATACTTCCCCTATAATCCGGCATAATTCAGATCTCCGTACTTCCTCTACATTCCGGGCCTGCCAACAATCCCTTGCGTTTTTACCCTGGCAGACGTTATTTAAGGTTGTCCGCTCTCTTTCTTGTAATGTTAAAGAATAGGAATCGAAATTGGAACATTTTTATTCTGACTTCGCTATCTTTTAGAGAAATGCTAATTTTATAATATTACTTATTTCTGTCTGAATTAATCTTTTTTTTTTCAGATGTAAAGTGTGTGCCACGTTTCGTCTCTCGTATAATAATGCTAAATGATCTTCAAACTTAACTTTACATGTTCAAGGGCAAAATGGCGTATTTTTGGAATGTTCCTAAATTTTAAGAATACTGCATTATAAAAGTATATATGTGTTACAACGTCGCATACTTATATGAAAATTGAAAAAAAAATTCTACCTGGAAATGTGTCCGAAGTTTTGATCAGATTCTTTAAGCGAAAACAGCCATAATGCCTTTTGTTAGTGTGAATGATTGGTTATTAATGTCGCACTGAGAAGCAACACGAAGGCTATTGGCAACGGACCTCGTAATTTTGAACCTCGGTTAAATGACGAGGCTGACACTTGAACTGGCACCTTCCTCTCTTGACATCCGCATCACACCACGGAAGACTTGGGATATCGATTAGATTTAATGTGCATCAGCCCCGCTATACGGCGGGTTATTGTGACATCAGGGCTAGAGTCCACACCTCGACAAAAACAACGCCGTCCACGACCATGACTACTAGGTTTCCTCTGCCACTTAATGACTCCTATTACAATGGAATAATATATTGGCTACCAATACAAAATAAAACATTTTCTAGTTATAGTTATTTGGTGTGTTTGACACTTTTTTTGGAAGTGCTGTGTTCTATTTTATTCAAAAATTCGTAGTTTTTACTGTTTCAATGCATTATTGTTAGTGATGTTCCAGAAATCCGGCGGTGACCAGGTCGATATCTGCCATATTGCTGGATAGTATAGTATTTCTTATTCTTTCTCAAACGCATTTAGTGAAAAGTGAAAAAAAAAAGACAGTCACATTTATATATTACGTTATTTAGCTTCTGCGATGTAAACTCAGAGCTATTATAATATACGACGATCGGATCGGAGCCAATATACTCGCATTTTTTTTTTTTTTTTTTTTTTTGTTGGTGTTTTTTTTTTTTTTTTTTTTATTTAACACCTTTTGTTTGGTAAAAAATTTATTCTTTTTTTTTTTTTTTTTTTTTTGGTGATGGCGTTTTTCATGTTAAATTTCGTACATGCCAAATGCCATGTAAGATTTAAATGCCACACACATTCAGGCGGGACACCATTGACAGAGGAGGGAGTCTTGATTAAAAATTTGGTACCTAAAAATACCTACCTTTGGTATCTAAATATATTACTTACCTAAATCATCTGAATAGCCGATTTGTTGACATCACTTGTTTCACTAAGTTAGCACGCAGTACGATGTGTATCGTATGAGAGAGTTATAAAAACCAATATGCTAAGGCGTTACTTCGAGGACGACCAACAAACTCTACACACTCTGACTCTTCTCCTCTCTGAAATTCCCCTCCATTTCCAATTTTTGTATAAGATGTTATTCCTTTACAACAATGTTCCAAATGATGCTAAATCGCTAGCGAAACATGTTGCAATAGGAATAAAATCTGTGGAAGTGTACAAAGCGGGACATTCTCTCTTCATTTTATAGCTACAAAATTTTTTCATCGCTGCCAATGCCGAAAAATACCACTGTTCATCAAGTCCAAACAATGGTGGTTGTATTCTAGCAACTGATCAAGGACGAACTTTGATAAGCAGTTCCTGATAATCAGTTCTCAACAATTATTTTTATAATTAAAGTTCAGCAAAATAAAAATTACAAGAATAATATAAAGCTCATATCCTGCTGAAATAGCTACATGGAAGCCGAATACCGTATATTCCCTTCCCATTTTCCCGCCATTCCCTAGCTTGCCTTGCATTCTTTTTAAAAATCGGGATTTTCTTAAGACCCCACGGGACGCGGGAAAAATTGTTAAAAATCGGGACTGTCCCGAAAAGCGAGACGTCTGGTCACCTTAATCTAAGCCAAACTTTCTTCCAAAAATGGAGTATCTCGGCAAACATTGCTTTATAAACATTCATTAAATGTGGTATAGTTTTTATAAAATGCATTAAATAAACTAATTTTAAAGTGAAAAAAGTTACATTTATTTCTCATATATTATGATTTTTCTTTGTTTTTATAAAATAATTAGCTGTATTCTAAGATCTGGAATATTTTAATGAAGTTTATCACTCTTTGAAGAACAAACAACCGTTACATTTGGACACAACTACCAAAGAGTAATTTTAAATATTAATTATCAAAACTACTTCATTTATGACTCAATTTAAATTTATTATTAATTAAATGTATGAGAAACCTGACCTAGTTCTCACTAGAATAAGAAGGCAGGGAGCGTGGAGGTTTTTTTTAAAAAACATTTCAATGCTTGACACTTTAGTTAGCTGGATTACCCTTTACACGCATGGATGAATCTTTAAAGTAAATTCAATAAAAATTTTGTAAAAAGTATATTAGTATAAATTTTTAATGCGAATAAACAATAAATAAATAAAACAATCTTCGAAAAAATCTTTGCTGAATTATAAACTGTCTATATAGACCGTAACGTTATGTGGCGTAATATGCCAGAGCCAGTATCCGTAGCGGAGGAGAAAAAAACGAAAACCAAACTCGACAACTATTGTGTAGTTAAAATTTTGAATATCCATTAATTTGCCAACTAAGAGGCTATTGTTTTAGATGGGGCGTTTTAGCATACTAAATCACTTGTTAATTTTTTTTTTTATCATTGCTTCAATTTTAATTACATTTAGCTTAAATATATTCATTTTAATAATTTATCATTTGCTTTAATTTTTAGTACATGAAGCTGATATGATATTCAATTTAATAATTTATCGTTTATTTTAATTTTAATATCGGAAAAGGTTACTATTGACCATTTCTCGATATTTCATCGTTTACTTTATTTCTTATATTTAATTGAGTAATTTAATAATAACTATAAAAAAAAGTGCACCTTGGGGGGCTAATTCTGCTCTTTGCAAAACTTTGCATAGAACTTTTTTGTTTCATTATTAGTTTTATAATTGAAAAGTAACTGCTTTTAACACAAAATTTTTGAAATTCACTGTGAATTTTACCTTCTTACGGAAACATTGTTACTTTATATTTTGTCATTTTTCAAAACTCTAATGAATTTACTGTTTTCATGTTTTCCTTTGTTCTCTTTTAAAATAGAGATGAATGTTCGTTCCGTACACCATATAAATAAAATGCTGTTTGGATCGATGGATTTTCGGATGGAGCAATCTGATTATTTATAAAAAATCAAAAAATCTAAATTGATGTTTTTTTAGCACTGTTTTCTAAAATCTGCCAAAAATTGGCTAATTAATTTATACTCTCGAAATAAATTCAGTCTTCTTATGATAACTTGGATGTCTCAGATGATGCCAGAATCATAATCTTGCAACGTATTGATCGAGAGCTAGGTCGTCAAACCATGAAAGAAACTGATAAGAAATAAAAATACTTTAGAGGAAAGAAATTTAAAAAAAAAATTACTTTTAATTAATTCGAAATTAGCGAAAAAAGTGACAAGAAGTGAAGCTCGGAATCGAACCTAGGGCAAGAAGTTAAGGACTTGGATATCTTTGCTACCGTACGGGATTTGACTGGTTACAAACCAGAAAACGAAGTAGAAAAATGTATTATGTAGTATTAGATTTTAAGGGAACATTTCGTGCTCGTTCAATATTGGGATTCGAGGAATGAGTAAAGTTGTTTTGTATTAGAAGAGTTATCAATATCATAGATGTGAGTGTTGTTGCAAAAATTTGGAACATTTTGTTGAAAATATTGTTTAATTGTAAGAAATTTCAATCGGATTTTCATTAAATTATTAATTCGAAGCAGAGGATCGTAATTATGCACCCAAAAACAAACAAATGCGTAAAAATAACTATCTTAAAAAAAAAATTCTACATTTTGCAACAAAGAACAAGTAAATAGGGCAATCTTCAAAAATGTGCGCGAATATAGATAGCCAGAAGCAACGAAGATTTTGACTAAAGATACGTCAGAATTATATGCTGCGAAGACAAAACCTGCCTCTCGAGAAGAAAGCTTCACTTTTCCGTAACTTGATTTTTTTTTTATTTTCATATTACTTTTTTTGGGATAGTTACCTATCGTTTGGTGCCCTCAGGAGTTTACCTTCTTTAGGTAAGAATAAGTATCACGACCAAAGAGGTGTCCCAGAGATATTTCTCTTTCACATGGGGCTTACTATCTTTAATAAACGTGGGAGACGCGCCCTAGGATACCCAAGCGATCCTTCCCTATTTTCGACTCTTCTTCTCGTCAACCAATTTTTACTTTTTTTTCAATTTTTTAACGTCTAGATCGCAGATACACGTAGTTTAGCGCAATATAGCCAGATTTGGCTCTTGCTTTATAAATCACAGCATTCACTATCACTCAGTCACTGTCTGATCGGTAACTATAACATACAATTTTATAAAAAAACTGTAGGAAATATTGCGAAAAAAACACTTTGAGGTGCTCATCATTATCCCCACAGTTTCAACGTATCAAGTTACTTGTTTCTGCGCCTTCCCATTTTTGCCCTTCCGCCCCCATTAAAAAAAAAAAAAAAAAAAAAAACACAAACGCGCTTTTTAAATTCCTACTTATTAGCTCATTCTCTCTTTATATATATATCTTGTTCAAATTTTCAATCGTTAATAAAATGCTTTTTATTCATCCACTCAAGTTCAAATACATTTTTTTAAACTTGTAGTGGGTGACACTTGATGTTAATACAGTTTTTTCAAATATTAATTCAATTAATTAAATTTAATTGGTGAAAATGCAGTTTGGCCCAACCACTTTGCGCGATTTCAAAAATTGCCAAACTTGGCGATTTTTTTTTTTTTTTTTTGGCTGAACGTGAAGTCCGCGAAGCGAACCAAGATCGCCACATTTGGCAAAATACCGCCAAATAATTTAATAAAAAGTAACTAAAATCAAAATTTTCTTTGTTGACCTAAGTAGGAATTGACTTAATTTTTTTTTTATATTTGATATATATGAGATGATAGACAGATTTGACCTGGAACAAAAACTAACTTGGCTGTTATTTTTAACCAATTTGGAATCTAACTGCGCTAAAATATTCTTTAAAATGAACATCTTTTGAGCAAGGAATTTTGTGAGTATAATCGTTGCATTTGTCGGGAGAAAAAATGACGAAAAAGGTTTCGAAAAATATCACTAAAAATAAAGTTGAAAAATTTTTTTTGGTGGAAATATGCTAACGGTTTCTTACACGTATCAGCGAAGTGCCCTAAAACATTTTGAGGCGATACTATCAATGGTGTGGATTTGCATTACGGACAAACATTCAGATCTCTAAGATGTGACTATAAAATTTTTTGTTCATTATATTTTCGTTCTTCCCACGTAATTAATTATAACCTTAACACATTATTTATTAAGAACTAAACCATTTTTTCCCCCCAAAAAAATGTATTATCGACACACACAAAAATGTAGCAATTTTTTAAAGAATTTATGATGCGTGAAAAAACAAACACGTATTATTTTTAATTTAATTATTAATAATGGTTTACAATTTAATTATTATAGTTGTTTATTATATCTGTTAATAGTTTAATTATTTTAATTAGTGGCAATATTTACTATATTAAGTATTTGAAAAATTCAAGCTGATACCATTGTTCTTATTTTTTTAAATGTATATCGTTCAATTCCCTTTTTTTTTTTTTTTTTTTTTGTTGAGGAAGAGTTTAATTTGACGAAAACTCTTAACCTATTTTAACCAAACAAAATGTTATTTGAAAAAACTATCGACTTCCGCTAAACCATCTGGTTTTTCAACTAGTTTATAATCAAAAATTTATTCGAGGTTAACCTAAATGATCCAACTCTGGGATAAGGAGGGGTGGGAGAATGCAATTTTTATTTAGTACCAAATTTATCTTAAAATCACGATAGAGCACTCGCATCTATTTGCAATTCAGTTCTAATTTCTGAAATTTTATTACTTCCCTGTATTTTTGTTATTCTACTATCCTTGATTTAAAGCTCGTACAGCAACACGCAAACTGTATCTCACACATGATTGCAAAATGGTTGCCCAAACTATGTCACATGTTCAAAAATGAAATGAAGTTTACTATTGTTTCGATTCTATAAAATGCTTTAGTTTTATTTTTCACTTCAATTCATGGCATAGGAAGCAATAAAATAGTATGTTCACTTTTTTATACGAAATATCGTCTGCGAATGAATATTGATGAGAATGGAGTTCCAGAATGCGTTCTAAAAACGTAAATATTCTCAACTGACATCCTGTTGTTCTGTATGAATAAAAAGCATTAAAGAAATATATCTTTTACAAGGATGAAATTCTTAAAAAAAAAATTCTGTTTTTGTGAAGTAAAACAGAATCCAAAATTTATTGCAATGATGTAGCTGAAAAAAACACACTCAATAACGATAATAGGAACATTTGGATGCGCTCTATGTTTCTTAATTGTTCCTATTATTATAGCCTCGTTCTCAATAATTGTTAAAATATGTTTTGGTTATAATTAATTTTAAAAATTTCTAATAACTTGTTTGGTAATGGAAATAATTATATTTGTTTAAACTAGTCGTTTGCTAAATTACAGTAACTGGTTAAATAGTTCTAAATTTATTTTAAAAAAAAATTGCTGAAAATTGCAATTCTAAAGTTTGAGTTTTGTCTTGGAGTGTATAGTGTTAACGTCTTATCTGTATCTGATTGATGTAGAATTCATATAAGAATGAATGTGTTATTTAATGTGTTGTGACTTTTATTTTAAAAAGAAATGTATGAGTTATGAAGAACAATAGTTAGTTTAAATGTTTCAGTGTACAGATATTTTGAATATCTGAATATGTTGGCAAACCTGAAGAATTTTTTAAAATTTTTATCCCAGATATTTGAATTAATGTAATTAAACTGCTGTTTGTAGAAAATGCAACACCATGAAGGAATCATCAGAATCAAATGAAATTCGCAGCAAATGTCAATTATAGGATATTATGCAAATTAATAAAGTTTCAGCGCCATCGCGCGTGCGCGGCGCGCGCAGCGCCCTCTGAATTGATGCTGAAAGCGTATAAATAAAGTGCTGTAGCGGGACGTTGAAAAAAGTCTATGATTATTTGTTAGTGGCAAACGTTTAGTGAGACCTGAGTATGCCTCCACGACGGAAGAATAAGAAATTCAAGCAACTTACGGAGTTTGAACGAGGGAGGATAATCGGCCTTCGAGAAGGAGGATTTTCCTATCGCGCAATAGCAGCTCGTATGCAGCGGAACAGTTCCACAGTGATGCGAGTTTGGAAGCAGTGGACCGACGAGCACCGAACAACTCGAAAAACAGGCACTGGACGACAGAAGGTGACGTCAGAGCGCGATGATCGACACCTGCTCCGCATGGCGGTGAATGATCGCACAGCTTCCTCCAGGCAGCTGGCAGCACGTTGGTCTACTGCTACAGGTGTACAATTGTCGGCTTCGTCAATTCGTCGTCGTCTGCTGCGCCGTGGATTGCGTGCAAGGGTGCCTTTATACAGGATTCCCCTCACGGCGAATCATCGACGGCTGCGTCGGCAGTGGGCTCTTGAGCACAGAGACAGGCGAGCTGATTGGCACCAAGTTGTCTTTTCAGATGAATCACGCTTCAATTTGTGGACCCATGATGGCCGTGTTCGTGTTAGACGTTATGCCGGTCAACGCTGCCTTCCTGAGTGTATTATTGAACGACATAGTGGTCGAACACCCGGAGTTATGGTCTCGGGTGCGATTTCGTATCATGGACGATCCAATTTGATACGAATTGAGGGTAATCTCAATAGCAACAGGTACGTCCGTGAAGTGCTACAGCCCGAAGTCGTTCCTTTCCTTCAAGGCATCCCTGGAGCTATCTTTCAGCAGGATAATGCACGCCCACATGTTGCGCGGACTGTTCGAGACTTCTGTTCAGCACAACGCATGCAACTTCTTCCTTGGCCTGCTTATTCACCGGATATGTCGCCTATTGAGCACGTGTGGGATATGGTTGGTCGGCGTCTCGCTCGTGATCCGCGTCCTGCAGTTTCCAAAGACGAACTTTGGTTGCGCATACAAGCGATATGGAATTCTCTTCCTCAAGCAGATATTCAACATCTGTTTGACTCCATGCCACGTCGTATAGCAGCACTTATTGCAGCGCATGGTGGCTGCACCAAATACTGATTTCGGACGCTTAATTTGTTTCTTTTGTTTTGAAAATTTCATCATTTATTTGTATCAGTACAAGTCGTTTCTGCATTAAATTTCATTTGATTCTGATGATTCTTTCATGGTGTTGCATTTTCTACAAACAGCAGTATATATACAATAATTTAGATATTAGTGGGACAAATTTTTCCAGGTGTTTACTTTGTGTCTAGAGACTAAGTGACGAATAAACTGAAGGCTCAATACTATAACAGGTTTAACATTTTCTTTAAACTAGACAAAGGATTGAATAAAATGAAACAGAATCGTGTTAAATGAACGAAAGGCATTTTTGAAATGTTAATAAGTATAATTTGTAAGGGATTTTGCAGGACAAAACAAAAGATTGCCTTATTAAACTACTTTTCAATAATGTAAAAAACTTATTTTAATCCTTTGTTTTTATCAGTACATTGTGAAGAGATAAATATCTAGCACAAAAACTTGCCCAACAAATTTAACTATGTAAGAGTTTTGGTGAGATGAAAAATTCTGCGTCTAAAAGGAATTGTATTTATAACATTTTAATTGAACCTTCTTTACGCTGCTTAAATCAACTAAGCTCTTAAATTGAAGTCTTGAAAATGATACATTTATTTCATAATACAGCCAAATATAGACAAATCGAAGCTGAAGACTCAAGCGAAAAATTCGAATTAGTAGGAATGTTTTTCAAATAAGTATCGTTTTTAAATGTGTCAGTTACAGCGCTACTGTCGCCATTCCACTTAGATGCACTGAGTACTCATATCGGTTAGTTAATTATAGACGGCAGCATGAAATCATTAATCAGTGTTTGTTTGTGCGCATTTAAAATTCCTCACACAATTGAAAATACCGCCGATTGTGAAATACGCACTGTGAATCGTTTTCTGCATGCAAAAGACGTGAAACCTACCGAAATTCATCAGCAGATTGAGAAGTGTGTGGACATGGGATAAATGAGATTCAGGAAACAAAACGACAATCCATGGAATTAAGGCATTCGACATCACCAGAAAATGAAGCTCAAGCATACAATTTCAGCACGTAAAATCATGTGCTCAGTGTTTTGGATAAGCAAAAAGTGTTGCTTATAGACTTTTGCCTCGGGGTGACACAATAAATTCCGAGACATATCGTGACGCCCTGACTAAGTTTCTTCGTATGATCCGAAACAAAAGCCATAACATGCTCAGTAAAGGGATTGTTTTGCTGCATGACATTGACTGTCCACTCATGGCTCCTGAAACCCAAGGTCTCATCGCATCATATGGCTCTGGGAGCAACTTGATCTCCCTCAGTATAGACCTGATCTGGATCCCAGTGATTAACACTTGTTCCTTTAAGTAAAAAGATTTTAGGCGACCAGAGGTACGACAATGATGAGGATTTCAAAACGGCCGGGGATCAGTGATTAGCCCATCAGGGGCCAGATTTCGATTAAGATGGAACCCAGGAGTTGTGTGTGCGATTAAGACTTAATAGTGGAGGTATTTGTGTTGAATAGTAAATTAAGGTACAGGTTTTCTTATGAAAATAAAGTAGTAGAAAAGACTACCCTCTTGATAGGTTGTAGTTGTTTTTTTTCTTTTTTAAAAAAATATCGAAACGGTACTTACTTAAGAAATACACAAATACATAGATTTTCCTGAAGAGAAGAGGAAAATATAAGAAAAGTTAACTCCATTATCAAAGATTTAACACGCGTTTTATTTTACAAAATGCATGCATATTACAAATGTATTTATATTTTTCAATTAGATCAAATATTTTTACTTGTGCTTTAGCAAGTTACAACACTTTAAAATAATTATGTAAATTTACTTTACCTCTTTGAATGCATTCTTTGAGTAATTTCAAATTATTACAACCTATCAAGAAGTGGAAAAATATAAGACATGAAAAAAAATATTTTTAAATCACGCTTTTATTTAAAGGTATATCAACATTTTTTTAGTGTAAAACTATACACCATTTACAACAACCTGAAGCACTTCACTAAGATACTTAGGTAATTACCGATAAATTATATAAGTATCATAGCTACTCACTTATAAGTAAGAGCAAAAGAAATATTAACGCCTCACGATTTTATAAAATATATTTAATGTTACATTAAAAAAATATTTTTATACCTTTTAATTTTTGTATCATCTTTTTAAAAAAGGGACTGTGTGAGTGATGGTTGAGATTAATGGAGAAAGAGGGAGATGTGGCTTTGATGCGCTAATCAAAAGAAAACTGTAATTTAGACGCTTGAAAAAAGGGGGGGAAAAGTAAAAATTGGATGTCGAGAAGAAAGGTCGAAAACAGAGAAGAATCTCTAAGGTATCACAGGGGTGCGTCATCCGTATTTACTAAAGATAGTAAAACCCAAGGAAAAGAAAAAGGTCACCTCACAGGGTGTCTCGGGTGAGTGAAATGCTCATACATACCTAAAGAATGCAAACCCCCGAGGGCAAAAAAAGCTGAATTAATTTTTTTTACTTATATTTAATTCCTTTTTAGTATGGAAATTTGAGACTAAAAAAAGCAATTACGTGAGCTACACATGTGAGCAAAATTTCAATCGAATCGGAAGTTGTTTAGTTCAAGGCCCAGCTCCCAAGTCTCCGTAAATCCTTGACTGCTTGAACAGGCCATAGTATAGAGCATTTATTAGAATCAAATCTGAGTTCGATAAGGCGACAGGAAGTGAGTTAAAATTCGAATACAAATTTTGAACAAGAAAGACAAAATTTTTAGATAAATACTCGTACATATGAACATAACAAGCTAAACAAAGGCTTGTAAAAATAGATTCTTCTACCTAAGATTGATCTTCAAACAAAGACAAAGGGAAAGTGATATTCGAAAAACCCTTCACTTCTTTCATCCTCAGGAACAGCTTTCAAATAATAATGCTCTATTATTATTTTAAATTAATTAATTGTTATTTACTATTTTATTTTAATTTATTATTATTATTATTATTACTCCTGAACTATTTTCTCTCAATGTTCTAAGAGGAATCCAAAATAAAATTCAACGATTTTTTTTCTATTGTTTAAATACAAAATTCTTGGAAGCAGGCGAAAAATTTGAATCACCCAAAATTTAAAATAATAAGATTTCGAAGTATAGAAAATTCAATTGTATTAATTAAAAAAAAAAAGATTTATTTACAAAATCTTTTTTAATTTTATTTTAATCAAAATAAGTAAATAAATTGAAGAAGTGTAATTTGTATCTTAATTATTTTTAATCCAAAATTTTTTAGAGATATATTAGCATTTTCAGAACTGTTTTTACTAGTTATTTAAAAAAAAAAAAAAACCCTTTTATCTCTTTTTAAATAAGTCCTTCAGACGATTTATAACTCTATATACATTTTACTCAACTCGAAAATTTCCAAAAAAGCTGTAAAGATATGTAAAGCAAACTTTTTATGTGTACATATCCCAGATGAGTTAGCAAAAATTTAACCACAACTTGACAATTCTCACGACTTTAACATCAAGCGTTTAGATATTCTCGCAATAATTTCTTTAAAAATGAAGGAAAAGTTATAAACTGGTCACATTGTAATCACACATTGCACAGAAAAATGAATAGGAAAAAACAGTGACACCGCTGATTTTTTTCAGATATTTTCGGGAACTTACCTTATCTAAGTTGCGATAAGAGATTAAACAACTCATTAGCAATTGTTAATTTAATTTATTATCAATATCCTTCAGCAAACATGACACAGTAACTTTAAGATAGATATATGTATATTTCTTTTTTTGAAAAGAAAATGTGAATGAACAGCTACAATCGGAAATGATGAAAAAAAAAAATGGCGGAAAGGGCTGATAAACCTGTTATCAAACGTGTTGATAAGAAACCTTGACACTATTCCATTTTGTGACAGAGTTGCTCTATACTTACAACTTAGTTATACAACGAATACAGTCACAAGGTACTTGCTTGTGCTGACTTGGGGAATATAGTCACAAGGTATTTCCTCTTGTGCTATTCGGAGATATAATTATCTGAACTAACCAGTCTCGTGTTCCGAGATTGTTCTTACTCTTGAATTAATTTTCTAATTTTGAAATTACGAGTCTAATTTATTATATATATGTTCGAATACATTCGAAAGATAATTGTTAAATATTTTTTATTGAGAATGTGACTGAACTTCTTTTTAAAGAAGTATTATCAAAGTGTATTTCTTACTTAAATGCTTAAAATATATATTAGTTTGAATCAGAATTTCTTTCAAGGAATTTTTATTTTAATTAAAAAAATTTCTAGAATTTTTTTTTAATTTTTGAGCCATATAGGGTGAATATTACGAAAATATATTTTGGGTAATTCTAGAGACAGATTTTCATTCATTTTTAAAGCAAGTGGAATATTCTTATTAATATTTTTTAAAAATTAAAGGTAAATTACCTTCATTATATATAAATTTTCAGTATCCAAAACAAATATACTACGGAAAACTGAGTTCGATAGAAAAAACATTGTCAATGATCTTGTATTTTTACTTGGCTCCTAATTAATTAAATTAATTTACCTTATCATCGGAATTATAATTAACACTTGAATAAATCTTTATGAGTAATCTCATATTTTTTCAAGATATTAAAGAATTAAAGCTAAAATAGGAGTTTTAAAAATAAATTTTATTGTTCATTTTATGTTTTCACTCAAGAACTCTTACTTGAAATATTCGCATTAAGGTGTTAATAAACTATAGCGAATAAAATTTTATTCAGTTAAAAACACACATGCATTTGTTCCTCTCAACCTAACTCGCGCTATTACTTTACATTGAGGTGTTTACCTTCTTATAATGTAACAATAATATAAAAGTGCGTTAAAGCTAATTATCTTGTTTACAAAGGGACTGTCGCTTATAAATCCCCTCTCTCATCTCAATTGCATCATAGCCGAAGATATTTCTGGTGCATGAGGAAGAATCCAGGTCGTATCGACGGTGATAACTGGACACAAAATGTCGACGACAAGTCGACATAGCAGCGATCAAATTTTGAATTGGCAGACAATATTTGCCAAATCAAAATCAGTATAGAATCAGTGTCAAATGTGTTTTTGATGCTGTTTAATAAGGGGCAGATACAATAGTAACTTTAACTTGTGTTAGCAAATCTATCTATCGTCGATAACTGGTATTTTTTGAAACATCACATACATACATACATACATATATATATATATATATATATATATATATATATATCAGTAAAGCGTTCATTCCTATTTTCTGATCCAATTCCAAATTATCCTTTTATTTATAAGCGCTCATAAAATCTATTGAATCATCCACTTAACCGTTATCATAGATGTGACAGAAATAATCCATACTAGACTGACAGACGTCATGTTAATCCCTCAGAATGCCTCCATCTTATACCATCTGATATGGAGAAATCCCTAGATATCCCTATCTATAGAATCGACTACACGGTAAAAATTCTCTCTCTTCGGCTCTTCTGATGCAATCGAGACGGTGGACGTGTCTCTTCCCTTTTATGTTTTAAATATATATACTTATGTATACAGCGTGTATTCGACATCATCATATAAGCCCATCACCTAGAGTGACAGTATGGGCGTGCCATTGGAAACACGTCTCGGTCACCTCTTGTTTGCATTGCACTTTGAACTATGGTTATTACATTTCTGGTGTGTTAAGGCCAGTGGCTCTACTCTTTCTTCGAGTCCTGCGAAATGCTACGTTTCAGCAGGATAGTGCACAATCGCACGTTGTCGGTTATTGTATGGATTTTTCTTGATACAGAAAATATTTGGCTGTTGCACTGGACAGTAGGTTCTCCAGATCTCTCACTTATAGAAAACAATGATCAATGGTTGCTGAGCGACTGGCTCGTCACCCTACACGAGTTGCTACAATCGATGAAACGTGGCATTGTGTTGAAGCTGTACCTGCACATGCCATCGAATCTCTGTTTGATTTAATGCCCAGGCTTATAAGAGCCGTTATTGGTACCAGAGATGGTTATTCTGGATACTAATTTCTCAGGATATATGCTTCCAAATATCTTGAAAATTTAATCATTTGTTATTTTTAATGTAATAAATTTGACCAATAAATTTCATTTGCTATTTGCATTTTTTCTTGGTGTAGCAATTTTAATGGCTATTACGTATACATTGCTGTCCAATAGTGTTTCCCGACTGATGGTACTTTGCTGTCCGTCCGCGAAAAATTTAAAATTTTAATATCCTTTCTGAGATTATTTAAACCTACTTCCCCCAAATCTAAACCTAAATATATATGCGACATGTATACATCAAAAGGGAACATATTAAACATAGATCATAATTTGAAATAATTAAATATTTTACATGTTTTCGATTCAGATTTTCTTTCAGTGAATCGCAACGCATCTACCACATTCCAAGGAAGTAGGGCGCTGCACGTGACAATAACATAGGCAAAGTGAGCAGGCTTGAGAAACGAATGAATTCGAGATCCAAATCAACTTTTCTCTTTGGTCAGTGCTCCTTGAGCTCTGCATACAGCATGTTGGAGAAATCTTCATTTATTGCGTGTGTGCGTGTTTTCCGTCTTCGTGTGTTTAGCAAATTTTTTTGTTGATAAAATCTGAAAATCATCGGAATGCAGAAAACTGGTCAAATAGTAAAATCTTTTAACATTTTTAAATATAGTTGCTTACAAAGATAATATTCCAGAGATAGAAAGTGTTGCTTCAAAATTGTGCCAAATATTACTGCTTAAGTTTCAAAAAAAGAAAAATTTTAATATTTCAGAAAGTACGATAAAAATCAAAATTTATTGAAATAGCAGTTGCAAATAGCACACTAACTAAAATTATTGTATAACATTAGACTTAATAAATGTAATACTTATTTAAATATAATTTTTGGCTAAATCTGGGAAATAATTTTTCTATTTTCAAAGAACCACAAGAGTAAAAGGCTAAGAAACATTGCTTTAGAGCTCATTCTAAAACACCATGCCCGTTTCAATTGGAAATCGTCAAGCTTAAAATAAAATTATCGCTGTTCAAGTTTTTCTTTCCTTTTGCCAAAAACGAGAATGCGACGGTACTCTCTTACACTTCCTCATTCATCGGTGGTTTGCCGGCGCCTGACAATTTTTGCAGGCAGTAAAGAAATCACATGTGTTTCAAGGTCGCCTCTTTCGTGTACCATACCACGCCAGACTAACTTCATTCATTTAAGCATAAACGTTATGTTGAGATATTTTTAATACATCATATTTTTTCCTTTAACTTACTTCAAAAATCCAAGTTCTTTATTTTACTAGCTTATTACTGCCTTCTTGAGCTGCTATAATAAGAGGGTCGTTTTTTGTAAGAAACAAATATCCACTCTGAATTCCGCGAGCTGCATCTACCCGATGCTGGATGCTGTTGGAAATAATTCAGACTTCAACTAGTAAAGTAAATCATATTTATTCAGAGCAACCACCGAGCACACCCTCGCCATTGCTTTATTCTATTTACAAGTCTATAAAATGACGTCACGCAGTAACGTCACAGTTACAGTTATACAGACGTGGTGGCATGCAGCGCCACTCACAAAAAACACTCTTCTTCACAACATTTTTGTTCAACCTCCGATCGAGCTGCTAAATAACCAGACAAATTGTTGGAGGTGGGGATGTACGGTGAGTGACTGTGCATCTCTCCAACTATAACCTCTGCTATTATCGACGCCATCTCATGATTTTAAGCTGAACTATAGATACGGAATTATATGGTACAGTCGATGCTGCCGCCAAGTGTGAATTGCTTCTTGTTATTCGTTTTCTTCATGCGCAAGGGAATAATGTAATCGAAATTCACCGAAAAGCGAACCGATTATACAAGAAAACTTATGAGGGATGGTGTTGTTCGTGAATGGTGTAGACAATTTAAAGACGGGTGAATCCACGTTTACGATTAAGGAGACGAGAATGCAAGTCTCTTCAAACAAACACTTAACAGAAGTAAGATTATGGCTGCGGGTTTTCGGGACCAAAAAGGTATCTTGCTTCTTGAGTTTATAGAACCGGGGGCTATACGATCAAAGCAGCTGTTTATTGTTAGACTTAATGACGACTGCGAAGAGCCATTTAAAACAAAAGAAGAGGAATGGAGCTTCGAAACAAAGTACAAGTCCATCTCACATCACTGGCGGTAATGTTCCTCGAAGAGGGAACGGAAAGGTCATCCATCGATATGACAAATGCCTGAATCTTCACTGTGATTATGTTGAAAAGTAACTATATTTGTACATAACTTTCAGTAACAAGTTCATCTTGTTCTGAACTGTTTTTTTTTTATGTTCAATGGAATTTGTAAAAAAAAAAAAAAAAAAAAAAAAACATGGTCTTCGCATTATATTAAAAATTTATACTCGTTTTTTTTAAAAAAATAAAAAGCACTTAAGGTATTTTTTTTTCAATTGTATATATTTTTTCAATTGTATATATTTTTTCAATTGTATATATTTTTTCAACTTTGTATATTTATTATAAATTTCATTTATTTTATTTCATTTATAATAAATATATTTGTATATATTTACTATATAATGAGTATTATTGGGAAATTTGGTGACTCCTTTCGAGAAATTCATTGTAAAAAATGTAAGAATTTGGCATGTGAGAAAAATCCCATAGCGTGAATTTTCTAGTAGCGATTTTTCTAATAATTTCTCTCGGATAAAAAGGTAAAAATCCTCAAGCACACAAATAAACTTAAACTTAAAAAGCAATGATAAAAAAAAATCTTTAATCTTTGTTTAGAATAAAACATATATGAGAAGATATAAAAAATATAATAAAAATGCACGTGTTCCAACTCCATAAATTGCAGGTAATTTATTCGAGAAATATCTATGATTTAACTATGCATAATCGAAAATTCGAGATAACTTTTTATTTGAATTTTAGACCCAAACTATGCATAATTGAACAGTTTTTATCCTATTCAAGTCAAAACTCGAGACTTAATATAATTGGCGCCATAAATCTCAGCTAATTTACATCTTTTAACACTTAACACTTCATTATCATCCAGACTCCTTCTATTTCAGATTTGGAAGAAGAAAAAGAAAGAGAATTGTCATGTGAGACAGGCCTTCTCATTTGCATTCGGCATTAATGCTCGATTATTATTTTAAAAATAGTGGCATCACAACGAAGATGGCTCAGGTCAGGGTTACCAGGAACGAAATGTTTCTAAAGCTCTCTCTATGATGAAGACAAAACACCTGCGTTTATCATCTTTTCAGAGGTTGCCATACCGTCTGGAATTGAAAAGTTCTAAAACAAAAATAATATTTCCTTCTGTATTTTAATAATTATCATTTTGATCTTTTGAAAATAGTGCATAATATTTTTGTGCAGATTTTATTAGTAAACAGGTATTATATTTGCTGAAAAAGGATGGAAAAAAAACTTAGGTTAAAAGCTTTGATTTTTATATGAATAAATATTTCTTACATGGGCCAAAATTTTTGATGTTTGATGTAAATACTCGTTAGAATCTATGATATAAGCATTATTTTGGGGAGGATAGCATTAAATATAATACATTTTAAATTATTCATTGTTGTGTAAAAAAGTAAGAATTGCTGATTCTATTTTTTGTTTCAGATTTCTAATTGATGATTTTGAAACTTTAATCCGTCGCTTTTAACTTCAGCTTTAATTTTGAATTCACAGAGATGCTAAAAACATTAAGGTTTTCGTATATGTACCCACAATAGTAGGAAAATAATTAAATGATACTCTATAATTAACAATATCGTTAACAAATGTTTTGTTACACTTCAAAACTTCTCAGTTTTGAAGTGTAGAGAACTAAGAACTCTATTATTTAAAACATGCAAATAAGATGTAGATGTGGCACTTTCTAAAAAAGGAAAAGTACGTTGCTTTTATACTTCGTTCAATTCTTTTATGATTTCATGCGAAGGTATAACCTCCCATACTGAATTTAATTAAATTCAAACCTTAAAAAGTTAAGAATTTTCTTTTAACTATTGCAATGCTAAATAGTTAAAATTTATGGATATTGATATATTTTGTTTTAAATATTTTAGTTAATATAACGACCTAATTCTATTAAACCAATTTTACTTAAGTAACTCGAGAATAAAAAGCCAACACAATTTTAATTTATTTAAAACGCTTATGAACTCTAGCTTCATTTTGAATAATTAATACAGTTCCAGAGGGGTTTTTTTTTGGAAGAGAGACTCACAAAATAATGAAAGAACTACAATGAATTAGGAACAGAAAGTTAATATCGAGTTAAATCTCCTCTGGCTTTGATAACGACTGCCACACGACGTAGCATAGATTCAACAAACTTACGGAAGCGTTCCACAGGAATAGCTTGCCGAACATCAGCTGGAACTGTCCTTAATTCAGTAAGGGTCGCTGGTGTCGTATGATGTGCTTTCACACCTTTCTCCAAAACATCTCAAAGATGTTCAATCGAATTTAAGTCTGGGCTTCTAATAAGTAGCCAGTTAATGACAGAGAAGTCACAGGAATGCTCATTCAACCAGTTAGTAACCAACCGGGGCCTGTAAGAGGTGCAGTTGTCTTGCTGGAATCCTCCATTTCTATGTGGATGGCAATGCAATATAAATGGATTGAGATGATCGCCCAGCAATTTTACATAATGAATCGCACTAAAAAAAGTCGGTACAAGTACCAAAGATCTCCCAAAATTGCCAAGAGAAGTCACCCCCAGACTATGATGGAGCCGCTAGGACTTTGAATAGTTCCAACCTGACATGCAGGTTCTATGGCTTCATGAGCCTGACGTCCTATTCTCAGCCTCCCATCGGCGCGAAGTACAAGAAGAAAAAGAAATACACGAAAATGAATTTTTTCAGACGCACTCATTTTGAAATGAATATTCTTGTATCAGATTTGAAAGTATGTCGAATGTAAAACACTGCATGAATTCAAAACAAAACAAAAAGTGGTAAAAGAACTCTCTCAAAAATTATTACAGATATTAAGGACTACAAAAGTTCCTTTAAAATACTGGCTACGTATTTTAAAAATTAGGGTTCAAAAACAAATATAAATATGGTTCGCTTAAATATTTCGAACTATATTTCGTATTTACCACGCTACACGCGGAAGAACACAAAAATATTAAAATGAGTATGTACTACGATTTTTAAAATTCTTGTCATTTTTAAATGAAAATTTTATTATTTTTTATAAGGCAATGTTTTTATATTATTTCTTTAAAAATAAAATTAATTCCTGTGCAAGTAACAGGCCGATGAAACTCGTTTTTACAGATTTTCAGATTGGAGATTGTTCCGCTAATTATACAACCTATTCAGTGTTCGACGATTCAACGTGGTCGATATGGATATTCTAGAAAATAAGTTAAAAGAGTGGAAGTTTGAAAAATATTAGTCAAACTTTGAAAGCAGGTGTGCTTTGTTTTTAATATTACATAAATTTAATGTTAGTAAAATTATTAATTATATTATGTATGATCAATTTAATGGTATGGACAATGTGATAAATGTTTACCTTATTTTGGAGGACGAAGTGCTATAAGTTTAATGCAATTTACTTAGATACCTAATAAGTCATACTATTTGATTCATTTAGGTCAAAAATGAATTCAACTTCAAGCAAATGTGCAAACACTAAAAGCACCAAAACAATATGGCAGCGGCTGGTACAGTAGAACATAATACAGATCATAAGAAAATTGAAAAAGTTTATGTATATCGTCACGCATATCTAACTGCTAAAATAACATAATTTAAAATTCTGCTTTTAAAGGCGGCAAGCCAAAAACCGTAATTTCTCCGTGAAATGTTTGTTTGTCCCAAAAGCACTTATTTATAGATAAATATTAAATGTATTGTTTTTCAATTTGGAATAATTTTAGTTTTATTTTTATATTCAATTTTAAAATGGCTTGCATACCTTGAAATAGACAAGTTTACAAAATAAATATTTTTGTAGGCAATTAATCTTACTAAGAGAGTAATTTCTTGTAAATTTTAAAATACCTTTTTTAGATCAGAATTTACTGAACAGAAATTACAAAATGAGCAAAATCAATTTGTAAAATGAAACATGATAGTTCAATCAATTTTTATTATTCTATATTCCAAAATTTCTCTACAATATGAGACATTATGCATAAAAATTAAATGTACTTACAATCTAATGCATAATGGATATTTTGTCTTAATTAGGAACTGATCCATATTGTTTGAATTAGAATTACTTTATTGCATAATACGTAATACAGAAAAGCTATGCTTTCATATGACCATCCTGCTTTGCGTTAATTGAAAACATTTGTGGTACTTAAAAAAAATCTTGTTAAATTGATATTTCTTATAATCATAAGGAAACAAGCTCTGTCAAAGTAAATTTCAGTTCACTAACATATTGTTCCTCTAGTTTATAATACACATTTAATGTCAGCATAGTGTTTTGTTGGAAAGCAGGTGTGTTGTACATGGATGGAAAATCGTATGAAATCTGCTGACATACAAGATGAAACTCCCTAATATTTTTTTAAAAAGCTAAAAAATTAATAATAATAAAATAAGTAATTCTTTTTCCGGTTATAGATTGTGCATTTTTTTCGAGTAGACATAGATTTTGATATTTTTTTTTTACAACTATATGTTATTAGTGGAAAAAATATATTTATTAAGAAAAATCTTATTTTTTTTTAACAGATGAAGGCATTTATGAAGAAAGTTTCGTCTTATTAGATAATGAGACGTTGAAATCTCATTCCTAAAGCTGGCCATGGGTAGAAATTTAAAAAATATACCAATTCTTTTATTCAAACTACTAATTTTTCTTTTAAACCTATCTCCGATTCTACTGCCCCTCTTTGTAATACTAATGTCACTTTTTCTAACCCTATTGCTGTTCCTATTGCATTTGTTGATCCTTTACTATTCTTCCCCATTCTCTCCGTAATATTTCCGATTTTGATGTTTCTAGTGTTAATACTAATATTTCCAATAACCGATGTAACATTGTACACGATCTTTCTTTAAATGATTCTGAATAACTTTTCTCTTCTACTCCTATTCCACCATCCTCTCCTTTATCAACATCTGGCCAGAAAGAAATTAATATCAGGGAGATAATCAAATTAAAGCTCCGCGTTATTTTTGCTCTGTTAGAAGAGGGTGATCCATCCAACATCAATATTCTGCAAAAATATCGTATTAATCGACTGTTGGTAAAAACATATATAGAAAATTATGGCTGTAGGCCTATCACCAAAAATAAGCTTACTTAGCAAAAGATATTGTGAATACATTTCCAGTTTTGAAAGGATCAGACGGTGAAGGCTTTGTAAGTAGTTTTTTTTATGAAGTTATATTTCCCTTAATAAAGTGTTTTCTTGTTTTGGAGGTGAGGAATGAAAGATACTGGATGGAAGCTACAAGTTGAACAAAATTCATTGATATCTATGTCTTTGACTGACTGGTCAAGTTTTCTGTGATTTATTACATTCAAAATGTTTTTCTTTTAAACTTTTATAGTTAAAATTTTACAATTCAAAATTGTTATTATTTAGTCTTTTGTAAATTGTGTCATTAAAAATGTACTATTTTTAGTTATTAATATCATTCATTGCTTCGCTATATTTAAACATGTTTTGTTTGGCTAATTTTCAATCAACTAGCATGTATTTTGTGTAATTGTTAAACATATAACCTGATATCTATAAGTAAAAGTTCAATTCTCAGTTTCGTAACTGAGACATAGTAAATTCTGTGCTAATTTTGTACTAAAATTACTGAAGTTAGCACTATCTAGTGCAGGGATGGTGAACCAATGGCGCGCGACACAATATTTTGGGCACGCCACCGATCTCAAAGTTCACTATGAAGCATATTACGAGCGAACGCGAGTGATCTTACGCTGCGGAGTGTTCGGGCGCGGGGCGGCGGGTAAGAAGCGCGCTCTTTTGTTATTGTAGTTACATCGTGGGCTACAATTGCTAATGACGCATTGCATAATAGTCAATTTCGTTGAAACAAACTGTATCTTAAAGTTTAAATGGGTTATATTTACGATTTTTAACTGTTATTTAATATGGCTAGTTCAACAAACAATCAAAAAGTGCAAGATAGTAAGTGTATCAGAGAGTTTTAAACATGGTGGGCTGAGAAATATGGCATGATTAGTAAAGGCGACAAAGCAGTGTGTGTTTTATGTTCTGCAACAGTGGTATGTAGAACATTCTCTGTGAAAAGGCATTTTGAAACAAATCATAAATTCGTTAGTTAAAAAAGTGAACCTGAGCAAAAGGAATTAATTGCAAGGGCTATAAAAGACAGAAATAAACAGTCGACGTCTATGACTAAATATGTTGGCAAAAATTGTCATACGAATGCGGCAAATTACTCTGATGCAAATATCATTGCTCTGCATAGTAAACCTTTTCAAGAGGGAGAGTTTTTGAAGGAAACCTGGTTAGCATGCGCGCCCTCATTTTTCGATGATATCGATAATATAGATAATTCAGCGCATCAAAGATACTCCTCTATCTAGAAACACAATAAAAGAAAGAATCTTAAAACTGGCCAGAAATGTAGCAGATCAACAAAAAATTGACATTAACTCCGCTCCTTTTACATCGCTATGTTTTGACGAAATCACCGGCGTCACTTAAATTTGCACGTTTAGCTGTTTTTTGCTCGATATTACGTGGGAAACGTCCTCAAGGAAGAATTAATTGCGTTAACATCATTGCTAACTATTACATAGGGCATAGATATTTGTTCGGCTGTTAAACATTCGCTTGCTGAGAAAGAAATTGATTTGAAAAAAATTGTTTCAGTAACAACTGATGGTGCCCCAAGTATAGTGTGCAAAAAAAAAAAAAAAAAAAAAAAAAATGGTTTCATAAGTTTATTACAAACAGACCTAAAACATTCGATTCTTGAATTCCCCTGCATCATTCACCATCAAGTCTTGTGCGCTGAGAGTGGTTTAACATCTCTTGATAACGTAATGGTGGTATAGTCACAAGAATAGTCAATCTCATTTCGTCGCAGGCATTAAATAAGTGAAAATTTGATGCTTTGTTAAATGAAGTCAGCTCGGTGTAGTTATAATGGCTTACTGATGTATAATAATGTTTGCTGGTTGAGCCGCGGGAACGTAGTTATTTCAAAGATTTGTTGATTGCTTGGAAGAAATCAGTCTGTTTCTGCAAAATGAGGGGGAAATTGAACAATACCCCCAGTTGTTAGATGTTATATGGCTTTCAAAGTTGATGTTTTTTACAGACATATACCAATGTTTCAATGAATTGAACGTGAAGCTTCAAGGCACAAATGAAACAATTATCGCCATGATAGAATCATTCACGCTTTTGAAACTAAACTGCATGTTTTCACACAGGAACAATATTATTACAAGAAACTACAAGTATTTTCCAAACTTGAAAAAAAAAATATATCAATGATTTAGATGTACATGAGAAACTTGGCGAAGAAACAATCACTGAAGAATTTATTTCTGTAATTGATTCTTCAATCAATGAATTTTCAGCGAGATTTTCTCAGTTCAAAGAATTATCGGAAACACTCAAGTTTATTATATACCCTGATGTGACTTGATTTGATAAACTGATCTTGTCCCAATTCGATTGGTTGGAAATTGAAGAATTTGAAATACAGCTGATTGATTTCCAGCCTGTTCAGTATAGATTCAAACATTTATTGAAACAAGGAAATAGTCGGAATAATTGAAACAAAAAGATTGACAAGCAATATAAGTAAAAATGCCAATAACAAAATTTTGGAAACATAGAATTCGTTACCAGACGCATTTAACAGTTTGAAGAAGCTGGATCTGCTATTTTAATCATATTTTCATCTACCTATGCCTGCGAGTGAATATTTTCAGAGATGAATAACATTACAGGCTTGCTTAGAGTCCGTTTCACTGATGATTCCAGTTCAGCATGCATTCTGCTAAAAGTAACATCTTACAACTCTAATGTAAGTTATTTGTCATCTAATCTGCAGCAACAGAAGTCACACTAATGTTACTTTAATTTGAATTACGATTATATAACTAAGACATTGCAAAATGTATTTTTTGTAGTAACCAAAGAGTTTTGAGTTGATGGTATTTAGTATAATTATTTTCCCAGTAATCACGAAGTCAAAATTATTTGACGGCACGTCTATGACCTCATTAAACATTTTTTTAAAGAAAAAATGGCACGCTTACACATAAAGGTTCGCCACCCCTCATCTAGTGTATATAGTAGACATGGGAGTATTCGAATTACTTGTAATCTTCAACGATAGTTCATAAGATCTGTTTAAGCAATATGCTTGAAATTAACTCACTTTTGCTTGAAACAAAAGAATTTAGGTAATATGATTAAACATTTTTTTAGTGCTAGAGACTCTGCATTGTGTAATATCCAAGATGGATTTTTTTCCTTTTTTAATCCATCTTTCACAGACATAGGTACAATAACCATTGAGCTACATATAAATAATGTTGAATTAGTATATCCGCTAAGGTCACATACTGATATACTTAAGTTAGGATTTGTCTATTTCCCAATTAAAGATCAACCCATGTCCCGGCAGTCATCTTTAGGTTCTATTTTTTTATTTGAACTACTTATTCAAGATTTGAAACAACTTTTAGACCAAGGAATTCAATTTCAACGAAATGCATATAAAATTACATTTTGGAAAATATTAGGTGATAATTTAGGGTTAAATAAGTTGTTTGGATTAGTAATATTTTTCTGCTAATTTTTGTTGCACATTTAGCCTTGTTCATAAAAATATAATGCAGAAAATGATCAAGATGGATAACAGTAAATAATAAAGCTGCCATTAAGTTGGACACGATGCATATGTTAGGAATGTCATTGATGAGAATATATCACCTGTAATGTGGGGTGTTAAAAGCGACTGCCCTTTTAACGAATTAGGCTTTTGGCACGTAACTGATAATTTGGTTGTTCACGTTATGACTGACTTATTAGAAGATAGGTGTGCAACTGAAACTTATTTAATCTTGCTTCTAGTGGGAGTTTTTTAAATATTGTATTGTTAAATATTTTAATATTAAATGTACAAAACTGCAGCATTTAGCCACCATTTAAAAATGATACATGTATTATTTAATAAAAAAAAAAAAAACTTTAAAATTCCTTGTATAACAAGAGTTTTAGGATCTAAGTATGTGTCCAAGTTTGTAATTCAAAGCATCAAGAACTTCTATCTAGAATAGATAGTTTGACAGACCAAGCAGAAATTCTTACTGTAATAGTTAATGCTATAATGGATGGGCCGCAGTAGCCTAGTGGTCATGGTTCCAGATTCATGGCCGGCGATATTCGTTCAGTCGCGGGTTCGATCCTTGGCCACTAAAGACTCACCGTGTAGCCAGGGCTGATGCACGTTAAATCTGCCGGGGCCCAAAGTCCTCCCGTTGGCGACGTGTGGAAGTTAGGAGACGGGGGTGCCAGCTCAGGTGTCGTCCTAGTCACTTGACCATGGTTCAAAATTATGAGGTTCGTCGCCAATAGCCCTCGTGTTGCTTCTGGTGCGATGTTAATAAAAACTAAACTAAATTATGATATAATAGAACAGTATATTCTAAAAATATGATTGGATTAATTGATTGCGTAGATGGCTTGCCTATCTGTGGAAAAACTAAAGAATTGCTTCCACATAATATTGATATATAGTTAAAATTTTTATTTGAAACAGTTCTGTTTGAAAAGCATTTTCACTCATATTTAGAAACTTCACGAGATGTTGATTTGAAAGAAGTAAGAAAAATCTGTTTAATTATGTACCTTTACATATTAAAACTTACTATATTTTAAACGATACCTCAATGTACGTTACATTAAAATATTAGCTAACTTGTACGAATGGGGATGAAGTTAGACTAGGCTATAGTATGGATTAAATGACAGTGTTTATAAGTGATTTTTAAAACGACATGCTTTTATCTGCAGGAGTTAAAAATTATTCTTTTTTTTTTTTTTTTTAATGTCTTGTTTCAAAATTATGAATGTTTTATTTTTTAAATGTCTGATATGTATGTATATGAAATTCAGAATAAATTTTTCTAAAATATGCTTTGGCTTGTTTTATTTTTTCTGAGTACGGTGAATCATTAATTTTAGGTATAAGCTTTGTGATGATGTTAATTTAAAAGGAAATATGTGTTTGTTTGATAAAAAGAGGGCATTGAAAAAAAAATGCTGTACACTAAGTTTTTTACTAGGGAAAATCTAATATTCACCATAATGTTTCCAAGATATTTGCAATAACTTATTATTAAAAGACTGAACTTTAAATAAAACTCAATTTTCTGCATGTACAGGATTTTAACAAAACTATATATTGCTTCTAGAAACATAAAATATGATTTTCAATGAACCCAATTGCTTCTGCAACTACAAGCTCAAATGTCTTACACATATGTTTTGAAAAGAATTTAACTCTTGAATCGAATCTATTTTCGTCAATAAAAGATTTATTAAACACTCTAATTGATTTAAATTTAAAGTATAAGTTCAAAGTACAGTTTATGATCACATAATAGTAGCATTTTTGTTTCTAAAAGTTACAGTTTTGTTACACACAGTAAATGCAAGAATTTTGATTCGAAGTAACAAAACTTCATAAAGTGTATGTTAAATAATATGTAAGATGAAGAAAATGATACTTGTAAATAAAGGAGCGATTATTTAAGTCCCTTAAAATTTAAGTTGATATATATTTTTTCTGTTTAAAATTCATATTCGATACAACAACAGTATCGAAGATAAATTCAAAACGTACTCACTTGATTGTTTGATACTCATATTTGATGCATTATCAGATTCACAAATGAATGAATTACATGCTCATTTTGTTGTTTCTTCTCCTAATCGATACAGTAACAGTTTCAAAAATGATTACATGGTAACTCCTTTTTCTATTCCACACTCATATTTGATACATAAATATCTTCAGAAATGAGTATGTGAAGTTTCCATTTTGAGTACGTACCTGTTACTAAAAATGAGTACGTGCGAGTCTTAAATTTGAATACGTTGGAATCGGAAATATTTTATATATCGGATATAATATCGGAGTATGTGAAGTATTCAAAAGTGAGTACTTTGTACTCGATTTCGAATACTCGTTTTTCGCAGTGTAGTCGGAACCGAGACTCAACATTCATGCTACTCATTTCCAGTCCTCTAAAGTCCATTCTCTTGGCCAGACAAGACGTGCATTGAGCAACGGTACTCTTTTTCGTCTATAGCTCCCGAAGCTCATTCGGTGAAGCGAGTGTTACACGGTCCGTTTACTAACTGTACGCCTGGAGCCTTAATTCAGTTCGATGGTAATTTGAGCTTACGGTTAGCTTCGTTGGCTATGTACCATAAGGCTGAGTTGTCTCACATCATGCACGTTCAAGGATAATTGTCCTTTGCAGTTTGCCCGATCGCTCTAGTCCCCCCCCCACACCATTCGAGGATTCTCGGTATACTCTTGATGCTGTCGTCCTTGAAACTTCTAGTCTTTGACGATTTCGGAAATTGAATGGTCCATACGTCGAGTGCCTACTATTTGTCCATATTCTAAACCGTCTAGATCAGAAGTTTTAACCATACTGGTAGATAAAACGACTGATTAACAACAACCACATTACTAGCTATTCAGGGTGTTTCGAAACTCATAGGCAAAAATTTAAGGGGTGATAGAAAACATTTAAACAAGAAAATTTTCAACCTATAGTGCATAGGCGGAGAGCAAGCCGAGAACCGCTAGTGGCGGCGCTGTAATACAAAGCATAAAGCTCAAGTTTCCTTACGCTTCGTTATTTCCACCATGGATTTCAAGAGGCTAAGGCCTTTTCCTGATTACTGTACGTCGCTATGCACCTTGAACTCCTCGGTTGAACTGACGATGTGTAAGAAAACTCACGCTTTATGCTTTCCATTACAGCCCATCACTAGCGGCTCACGGCTTGCTCTCCGCCTATGCACCGTACGTTTAAAATTGCTGGTTTAAATGTTTTCTATCATTCCTTAAATTTTTGCCCATGAGTTTCGAAATACCCTGTTTGAAATGAAAGTTCGGGGTTAAGAGTTAGTCAACCATTATAATAATTTTTATTTGTCTTTTTTAGATTTGAATGATTATAAATTGAATAGGAATCACAATTTCTCAGAAAGTGAAATGTTCCAGTTTGGGTTATTTTTTTCTTCTTTTTGAGAAAGATTATTTTCAAGATCTTGCCGTCAGTGAGATTAGATGTGCGTCCAACCACATTTTTTTATTGCTTAAATTCCAAGAGTTAATTTTTACTTGTTTGATTTCCGTAATAATTACAAATAATCTTTAAAGAGAGTAAACGTTACGCAGAAAATTCATATCAATGTTGAAATTTATATCATATTCTAAAAATGAGCTTATGTTCTAAAACTGAAATAGCTTACCAAATCACTAAATCCGATTTACACACTTCTTGCTTTTATGAAATTAAACTCTTATTATTCTAACTAGGGGTCGCTGCTAGTCAAATGATTAATTATGGGGATTCAATCCAATTTGCAAATATCTATTAGCTTATTGTTTTCCTCTAGCACCTTTCTCTTTCATCTCGATTCTATTTCACTTATGGATCACTATCTCTAATTGAATTCCTTACATTTCTTACCTTCATCTAATTTACCTAATCACGTTTCATTCGGTTGGCAAGGAATTGTAATTGTACTCAATTAAAATTACCAAAAAAGATCCAAAGGTTGTGGTGTTTGTCCGTTATTATTCGGCTCTTGTGCCATATCTTAATTTAATATTCTAAACAAAAGCAACAGAACTCTAATTTAGGACACACAAGACTAAACAAACGAAATTATTTATTATTAATGCAGAATATCCAAGGTCACTCTCTCTAGAACTCCACCCTAACTCACAGTCCTAATTTATATTATAAACAAGAAATTTATCTCTTACCAGTCCACTTGTTGTTGATTTCACAATTTCCTTCGACAGTTACCACGTGGATTAATACAAGAGTGTAACTCGTTTTAATCCACAAAACTAACAAAATAATTTCAAGATCAGTAACAATTCTCGGGCTGCCAATCCTTATCTTCCCTCTTTTTTCCATTCATTACATATCATTTATATATCATTATATTTGAATCACTTCACTTCATTTCTATCTTCACCTAATTTACCTAATCACGTTTCATTTGGGTAGGGAAGAAATTGTAATTTTATGCAATTCAACTCGATATAAGTTCCCTAGGTTAGGGAAGAAAAAATCGCGAACAGTCTGACGTCACATTGTGTCCCATTAAAACATACAAATGGAACACAAATGTCTCACTGATCCCTCTCTCTTTCTGGTGATTTATTTTTTTAAAATATTTTTCAGTACATTATCGATATTTGTATTGTATTTGTTTTATTAAAGTACCTATTTTAATTTTTTCCTCAGAAAAAAAATATGATAATGAAAGGGTTAATAATAGAGAGAGAGATGATTTTTTTTTCATACAAAACACGTAAAACGAAATAGTTCACAAATAAAATATTCAGTAACTGTTCTCTCATACAAAAAGGTTTCTACTTCAACAAAATTTCCAAACATGAGAAGAGATTAGTTGGTTTTTGTATAGATAAAATGTGAAACAATATTTCGAGATAGAACATATTCTGAAATGAATGAAAAATAAAAAAGAATTGATTTCACAAGTCGAGCTACCTCTGCATGAAACTGTGCTGATGTTCTCAATATGTTCACGTATCCAGCAAGTGATAAACTTGTGATATAATTTCCACATCGAAAATGATTCTCGCCATTTTTTCCATAAATGATAACTTCATATCATATTTTCCATTGTATAAGTAAAAAGAAAGAATAGAAAAAAAAAATGTATGAACTTTAAATGGTGGAAAAAACTAGTATTCTGGAAGTACCGAAGATAACGTCGTATTCAGTAAGCGATTAGCAATGCGATTACATTCTTTTTTCTTTTCTCTCTCTTGTTCTCGACCGTTCTCAGAATTTTTATTTGGTAAATTTTGTTTTTCACACAACAAAAATTTCCCTTTACAATTACTTTTGCGCTTTAGATTACATAGTAAAAAAAATTTAATTATAAAGTTCTTCTTTAAAAATTTAAACTTAAGATTAAAAAAAAACTTTTAACTTTATAGAAATGTAAGATAATAAATTCGTTTTATTTTTAAAAAGTCAAAAAAGATCATTGAAATAGTATTTTGAAATGCAATGATGCATTGAAAATCACATACACATTCAGTATGTCGTTTTTCAAAAAATTCCTTTTTATCAGTGTTTTATTTTATTTCATTTTATTTATTTTTTTTTTTTGTTGGATCAAAAATATTTGTCAGCAAATTTTATACTTGATTCGCCGCACAGTAAAAAATTAAAAACGTTTGTGTTCCAAATTTTAAATTCGATTTGGCGACTTAGAATTAATAATTGTAAAATAATTTCGTCTCAGTGTCGAATTATTATTTTCGTCTAGGATGAGCTGATTTTATCCAATAGTCAGAACAAAAAATTATTTTATAGCTGTTGAATTTGTAAGGTGATATTAAAATATTATTCCTGAAATATGGACAAATATTATCTAAAATAAATCCTAATTTTTATAAGACTAAATCATTGTATAAATATCACTTAATGAACTATCTAAAATTCTTTTTTAAATAGCTTATTAAAATAAATACTTTTAAGAAATAAAAAAAAAAGAATATCTTATAAAGTTTGTCACGCTAATAAAATAAATTTATTATTCGATTAAGTTATAAAATTACCAATTTATCAAAAGTTTTCCCATGAAACTTAAGGAAAGGATTAATGTGGATTGATTACGTGGAACAATTTTACATAATACTGTACATTAATTAATCTTCAGATCTCTTTAAGTACAATTATTGCATGTTGCTTCCTGTAACAGATCGTTATTAAGTTTATTTTTGTTGCATTAGCTAATTCCGTTTTTTCCCTTGGGGCGTCAGCACAGAACACGCGCTGTTAATGAGAAAAGGAAAACAATTCGTTGGATTGCGAGAAAAACTCTTTAAATATCTTGCTAGAACGATAATACGTGAAGGAAATGAGCAGACGATAAAAGATTTCTGACGTATATACCTTCCGAATAACTGTAGTTAAGCTGTTCGCGTAAGAACACATTTCTTTAAGATAATTCTTGTTTGTTGTTATAATCTTTTTATTTCGTTTAAATCCGTTTATATTCAATGACGTATGTGTTGATTTACACTTCTACGTATTGAATAATTTTATTTTACGTCAAAGCAAAGAATGTTCTATGCAACGATAGAATAATTATAGAATAGATAAATGAAAACGGCTTGGCTCTTAAATAGGAATTCATTCAATTTTCTTCGAATGAAACTGTAAGATACTAAAAGCTATGCAGCACCTGTTCTTCTCAAAGGGGAATTTTGAAAATAAAACTCAACAATCCAGATAATAAAGCATAATTTTTTTTGAATGAGAACCCACAAACTACCTAGTGTTAAGACGATATATTTAAAAATTTTAAATAACTTTTTATGCGAGAGCTCACCTTTTAATTATTTTCTAAGTATTTTTCATCCAACAAAAGAATGATTTAGCAAGTAGAACATAGAAACGCAACATATATAAATTTATACCCAATGAGGGTGGAGCCTGCTATTACAAGCACCTAAATATTAGGCCGGTATATAATATATATATACCGCCCGACAGCTGTTTAGCGAGAAACCTTCTCTTTCGAAGGCAGTGCCTCTTGCTTCTTTAAACAAATCTGTATAGCCTAGTCTTCGTTCGCATTACAGTTATTTATTTATTCCTTTTGTTTCACCGGGAAAATGATAAGTGAGCAAAGAATTGTTATGAAATTTCTCATGAAACTTGGAAAAACTGCTATTGAAACTTATAATTAATTGAAAAAAGTGTATGGCAATGATTGTTTGTCGCGTGCACGTGTTATTGAGTGGTTTAAACTTTTTCAAGATGGCCAAGAAGACTCTGAAGAGGATTCACGCCCCTTCCACATCAGAAACTGATGACAATATCGAAAAAATTGATAATCTGGCTCGATCTGATTGTCGAAAGCATTCGTGCGATTGCTGAGAATGTAAGAATTGATAAAGAATCTGTACGGTAAATTTTTCCACGAAGACAATGCGACGACTCATTCCACATTGTCTGTCAAAGGGTTTCTAGCTAAGTACAGCATCCCAATGTTAGATCCTCCTCCTTATTCGCCGGATCTTGAGCCATGCAACTTCTATATGTTTCCTAAGGTCAAATCTGCATTAAATTAACATAATTTGAGTACGTTGAAGCCGTGAAAGAGAAAGCGTCACGCGTCCTGAAGGAGCTGACAGAAGACTTCCATCACTATTTCGAACGAAGGAAGATTCGCATGAAGCGTTGAATGGATAGAGAAGGGGTGTATATTGAAGAGGATAATAAGTAAATATGTATGACATCAAAATAAAATATTTTATTAGTCTTGTTGTTTAATAGCCACACCTCGTATACAATTCAACGAAATTCATTTTAAATCCCTTAAGTGTTAGTTGAAGAGACCACACTGAAAATGTTCTACAGTTTTCCAGGACTGCATGCAAAACAGGCTACTAAGATATATAAACTGTTTTAAAAAGGAATAACCACGAATATATAAATTTCAAAATTCTGTACTTTAAATCAGTCTCAGACTTTAAAATTGTGACGTCCTTCCTACATCATTTAATTGTACTAACTACATCGTTCCTTCTAGTTAAAAATCCAATACGTACTAGGAACTGCAATAGGAGATACGTAAGAGCAAATTAAAATACTTCACATTAATCATTACTGAAGAATAGATGAGTTCGCTCACTCTCGAATTTCACTTAACTCATCAATTCTTAATTAGGATCCACTAATAAAATCTTAGCTTATCAATTCCTTCGTTCTGATTCAACCGCTTCTCACAAAGAGCCGTTTCTTTATTTTGTACTTTAACTAAGATTCCTTCAAACCCAAAGATTAGCTGCGATGCTTTGATAAAACTTACAAATATTTATCAGCCTAACTTTATCTTCTATCTCCCTTCATTTTCCTCTCAATTTTATTTCATTTACATATCACATTCTATCTCTAATTCAATTCAATTCAATTGTATCTTCATCCAATTTACCTAATCAGGTTTCATTTGTTTGGAAAGAAATTTTAATTTTGTGCAATTCAAATTATTGTAAAGTCCCCGAGGTTGTGAAGAGAAATTCGTGAGAAGCCCAACATCGCAAAATATAAATTTGTTTTGAAACTTAATGGACACGGCAAATGAACGAAAAAGGTTTAAGAAGAATCCTTATCATTTGAAGAAAATCAAAGTAGATACAAATCAATAAATTTTAACTCTGCTTGGAAACCGAATAATATTACTGTGTTGATGAGCTCCAAATCAAACTACAAGTACATACTGCTGAAGTTTAAACTAGCCACTTAAGGCGAAATTGAAATTCATTCAAAAGATCGCGTTTGATTGCACAAGATACTGTATTTGGCCTTTAGGTAGGTCTTCAGCCTTGTTGGAATTCCTTGTTTTTACAACACTAAATCATTGCATATATATTACTTAATGGACTAATTAAATTTCTTTTTTAAAGTAGCTTGTTGAAATAAGTACTTTTAAGAAATAAAAGAATATCTTTTAATGTTTGTTATGCTAATTAAAATATTTTATTTTTCGATTAAGTTCTAAAATTACCAATTCATAAAGTTTTCCCACGAAACTTAAGAAAAGGATTAATGAGGATTGATTACGTGGAACAATTTTACATAATACTGCATATTCATTAATCTTCAATTCTCTTTTAAGCACAATTATTACTTGCTTCCTTTAACAGAGTATTATTTCTTTTATTTTTTTTCACATTCGCTAATTCCGTTTTTACCCTTAGGGCGTTAGCACAGAACACGTGTTGTTAATGAGTAAAGGAAAACAATTCGATGGATCGCGAGAAAAATTATATAAATATCTTGCTAGAACGATAATGAATCCCTTGAAATCCTTTTTATCTTCTTTGGCGTAGGTTGTATACATCATCTGATATCGTAACAGTGAATTGAATCAATTTAGAGGAGATGAATAAAAACGATATATATATCTTTTATACAGGAATTCGTATTATGCCTTGGTGTTAATGGTACCCTTAGGTGTATTAAAGCTTCTTATTAAAGATTAAATAATAATTTTAAGCGGGTTTATTACGTTAATAAAATAAATAAATAAATCCTCAAAACGGATTGTGCGAAAATTTCTTTAAATATCCTGTAAGAATGATAATATATGAAAGAAAAATGAACAGACGATAAAAAAAAAAAAAAGGTTGATGACGTACATTTCGAATAACTATAAGGCTAAGGTGCTTATGTTCCATTGTAAGATCATATATTTAATTTTTTTCTCGTCCTTCTAGTACTTTTAGTTCGTAAAAATACGCTTTGACTCAATGACGTGTATTAATTGATCGTGTAAGTGTTGAATAATAATTTTTTTACGTCATAGCAGCGTATTTTCAAAACAAAGAATTAAATAATTACGGAAAGGATATAAATGCAAACGATTTGGTAGTTCTTAAATTAAAATGTTTTAATCTTGTTATACAATAATGCATGATAGCGTATTTAAGTTCAATATATTATTTTTAAATTATTCAGAGTGATTAATTCACTATTTAAATCATTCTCATTTCCTTTGTCCAATCATTTTATTTAATCAGTATGTATGAAACATATTTAACCGGGGATAATATATTTGAAGAAAAAAAATTAAATCATCTTCATTTAACCGTTTAACAGCTGCTGATTTAAAATGAACCGTTAGTTTTACTTTTAAATAAAATTAAATGCCAATATCAACACAAGAAAGCCTATTCTTGATTATTTAAAAAATACACGACAATATTAATATTTTCACGTTATATTGTTAACAAAAAAAGGTGATTGTTTTTAAAGTAATAGATTCAATTTGTTCGAAATTAGTTTAATATAAGACATATACCCATCTGAAGAATTTTATCGAGAAAGAAGATAATAACATTGATAGTTTTTAGCTCAGTTTTTGCAAACCTGCTTAATTTGATAGTTTTATCTCTGAAATGAAAAACAAAACAAAAAAATTAGATGTAAAAAATTAAGCAACGGTATATTACGATCTTGTTCAATTAAACCTGATTTGATTTCCTTGTTCAGACGAAAATGTCGTTTATGTAATTAATCGATAAATTAAGAGGAAAAAAGTAACGGTGATTTGTTAGCTTCTAATAACAGCTTAAAAAATTTATTTTTAATCATAATTCTTGCTCTAAGCTGATAAAAAATTAACTATTAATTACAATGATTTATTGTTGAATTACAGACGCTTGTAAACTGATCAGACTTATAAATTTATCAGATTATTGATCAGACTTTATTTGTTTTTTTTTCAGACTTGTAAATTTATTCTAGAATTAAGCTATCTATATATTAAGCATATATTGACCCAAAAATAAATATATTCCAATATATCTAATGGATCACATTTTACTACCGAGAGAACATAACATAAGGATTTAAAAAGAAATTGAAACTTTCTTTACTAATTTCATTTCAATATGTGCCAAAGCTTTTTTTTTTTTTTTTTTCCTGTTAAATTCTCAAAAAATAGAATTATTCCAAATGAATATTAATCAGCTTAAAGTAAGCATCCTCCGAGATTCAGGTTCCTTAGAAGCAATTACTATCAAGGAAAAAAATGCGTTCTTCAAATCCTGGATACATTTTTTTTACACAAGCAAAACATTCTTAAAGTACAAAAATGTTACAAACGTTTACAACAAAAGGAATACAGACAATTTTGCCATAAAAATCATTTATTAAATAAAAAAATTTAATAAGAACAAATGTTAAATTATTAAAGTAGACAATAATATACTGTTCAGATATTAAAATAAAAGCAGAGACCATAAAATATTACATTAAATATATATTAGCAATGTAAATATAATTTAAGCAAATTAAATGAATAATAATGTCAATTCACAATGTATTATTAAGTCAATTTTTTGAACCCAACTCCCTGTATCCTATATATTTTTATTGACGTCATTTTCTGAAAACATCAACATATTATCACATGTTAATAACATTAAATAATCAAACTGAAGTTGTTTCCTGTGGGGGTCTAGCCACTTTGTGGCCTTCAAGCCCGTATCTTGTGGCTGTTATCAACAGTGAGGAAGGATGGAGAATTTTCATGCTGCAAAGTCCGTAAGCTGTTGAAAACTGCTGTAGTTGAAGCTTCTAATGCTGGGAGGGAAGCTTGATTCCTTGATTTAGGCATATTGTTGAATGGAAGGTAAGTTACTAAACAAGCTGCCACAGCTTTTGGAGATGATGGACTAAATAAATTAAAGGTAACTATTGGAAAAAATTTAAAAAATTAAGTTGCATTCACCGATTGGATATATTGCGAAAATTTGGATGAAGGATTCAGATGAGAGGCTGAATTTTGATTGGTCGGGGAGAATAGGGTAGTCAAAAGAGCCTCAGCTCCACCCAGTAGGAGGGGAATGATGTGTTGAAAGAAAAATTTCTAGTTGACTTTTGAATTTGTGTGAAAAATAGCAAAGTTGAATTAAAATTTACAAAAAAACTTATGGTGGTTTGTAGGAAACATGAAATCTTTTTTGAGTCTTATATAATCAAATCTTTCTCTCAAGAAATGCATTGAAAAATTGTATTCAGTTGACGTATAAAGTAAAACAAGCCGATTGGATTTCTTTTAATAAATACCAAAAGTTACCACTACAGTTGATTCTGGCTCTGCAGAACTGTTGATTAATGAAAGCGTGATTAATGAATGATATTAACCGAATGAGACAGTCAAACATGTATTTTTTCAATAATATCAAAACCTTTGCCTATTTATGTTTAGTGTTTGTCAACAATCTACATCGGAGTTTGTCGTCCAATGACGTATGAAAATTATACTTATTTTAACAACAAATGATGGCTATAACTATTACTGAATTTTTTGCACCAGAATTTTTCATGCCTACACATGTAGAAATAGAAACTCACACAAACTGAAATAAAAATCGAATCTATTAACAAGCCTTATGTACTGCAATAATAGTTTTTTGCTATAGTAACCTCAAGCCGAAATATTTGTGAGTGTATTGTTGAAAAATATTTTTAAGTGTATTTAAGCATTTTGAGAATTTTTTTTTCTTCCTGTGAAATATTTATCATTACCATTTCGTTTAAAAATATAGCTTCATAATTCCAGAATCATTCCTTATAATAGAATTCACGATTCAATAGTTTTATAAAGAAGTTTACGAAAGACATATATTTTTTTCAAATTAATTATAATAAAGCTAATTTTATTTGTTTAAATTAATACATTAAATTTATTTATAACCTCGAAATAAATAGAACAATGCAAATTTATAAGAGAGTAATTATATATTTGTAATATTTAAGTTGAATCCATATGTAAAATGCTCATGCATTTTTACTTTTAATATCAGATGGAGTCATATTGAATAATAAGCACTGTTTAAATAATTCGAAAATATTGAATTTGGAAGAATTGTTTCAATAAACTCATTATCTATGTCACATCAGTAAGCTCAGCTGTAGTCAAATATTCTTTTCAGGCAGGTGGTCATTTTTCTTTAAGTATTTGACAGGTAACATTTGAAATATCTCGTAACCTTTCCTATTTAACACTGCATTAAAAGAGAGTGAAAAATCTTTTTATATATATATAGGTGAACAGCAGCCTTTCAGTTTTTAATATTTGAGTTTGATATGGCTATGGAGCAGTAGCGTAGAGATGGGGAGATATGGGATTGTGAGCCCATAAAGATTGCTGTATACTAAAATTTTGAAACTGAAACCTTGAATTTTTTTCCAGAAAAATATTATAATCGAAATCCCATACACCACATAAATATTCTTTTCACCTTGAAAATAAACAATGAAATCTGAAATTAATTTTGAGATGTGAGTTGAAGGGGGTGCCCCCCCCCCCCCCATCAAATATGAAAAGTTTCTCGCTATGCCCCTGCTGTGAGGCTTTGCTTTGGCCTGTGTACTTTGTCCAGATTTAAATTAAATAGTTAAAATTTTTAAGTAATAATTACTTTTACACCTGAGAAAGAATTAAAATTTTCTGGGATTTTAAATATTAAGAGAACAAATTAGAATGAGAGCCTAATAACTGCGGAAAAAATTACATAAACAAGCATGTTATTGGCGGTTTAAGGAGAGATTTCTGAATATAGTTTCTAGGAGAATTTTCGGTGAAGAATTTGAAAAAAAAAAATAATAATATTTAAAAAAAAATAACACAAGGAAAAAATTTTACTTGAAGAGAACAATTCTTAGTCAGAAACAGTGATACTGGAAGATGGGTACATTCCCTGGTGGATAATGTAAAGCTTTTTGAAGTCATCTTCTGTTTGGGTAATTTATAAGTGACTTCTAATACACACTGGTGTGCAAATCAACTGGCGTTGAGAATCGCTTGTGGTATTGTAACGACTCTCGTCCATAAAGAGGACACGACTCCATTGATGAGATGTGTAGTTTTTGTGCTCCTTACACTTCTGTAAATGGTGCCGCCGATGGCCAACTTTCAAAGGGATGTAGCGTTCAGGACAGCGGGTCAATAGGCCACCTTTGTGAAGGCGTCTGGTAGTAGTAAATCATGACACTGTCACCCTGTTGCTGTATTCAGTTGATGAGCAATGGCGCTTGCTGACTGGTAACGGGCTCTTTTCGCCTGCAGGACGATATATCGGTCATCTACTGCAGTTGTTTTCCTAAGGCGGTCACCACCATCTTTTCTAACAGCTGCACCTACGGTTTGGAAGGCTTTCCAAGAACGCAAAACGACACTTTTGTTGATTCCCAACTGTTCAGCTACACTAGTCTAACTACGCCCCCCCCTCCAGCTTTCCAATCATTCTTCTATGCGTGAAGTCGTCCAGGTAATTTTCTTCTAGCCATATTTCTCGAAAGAACCCCCTTGCACTTCCAGCGAATGTCTTTAATTCCCTTTTATTGTAGTTTTGAGCTGCGCACGCCGACCGACTGCGTTTTGAGTACACTCAGAATCAGAAATTGCGTACTCTCGTATCAGAAAGTTATCACGTTAGTAATGAACACAGGAACAAGGGACAACTTTCGAGTAACATCGTAGACATCACTGCAAGCAAAGTTCAAGCATCCAGCAAACGGTCACAGAGAACTCTGATTAGTTGCTTTACGATAACGAAAGATCTAATGGTTCGAGATGTCTTATACTCACCCAGGATGAACTCAGAAGGTTCTGGCCATTGACGGAAAGAAGCAAATTAAGACACATCCAGGAGGGAATTCGAACCGAATAGTTGGGAGAGGACAGTAGTAAAATCACCAAAGCAAACAAATTATTTTACACTTCTGCTGTGTTCTTCTGCAGCTGAATACCAATACCACAGGTGCGTATGTACTCACAGTTTGCAATTAGACATGCACGCAGGAATAGATTGTTCTAACGTGCCGCCTCATGGCATGGTGAGAAGATGCAAGCGGTTCGAGGAAAGCCACCACAGAAACAATAAAACGCTCTAAGTTTTGCTTTTTGATAATTTTGCTATTAAAAAACAGATGACGCTTTGCTGGTTCTGTAGATATATTATTGATGTGAATTGTACTAATAGAACTTCGAAAATTGAATTTAAAAATTGTAAACACACCACTATGCCATTGAGAAAAACATCCGTATTAGAATTTTGTCTCAAAATAGGACTTTTGAGGATTCTGGTATATTTTCCATAGAATCTTATTTAATCGTTTTAGTGATATTGTGCACATTATGAGATGAAATTATTTACTATATATTAAACACATTTTTTTTCCTTATGAACAATCACAAATTTTAAATATTGCCCAATATTTGTATGAAAATTATGAAAAGGTTGAAACACAATTTTTTTTAAAAAAATTAAAAATTCATTGTATTTAATTTTTTGAAGTTATAATTACATTCAGTTTGTAGAAATTTATATGTATGGGTACTCTTCAAATTTTTAAAGTTGTAAATGCAGTGTAATTTTTATGCAAGATGTACCTAAAGGTAAGTATATGCCTTTTTTTTTACAAATGTAAATACAACCATTGATTGTTTTCCTCATACATAATTAATTATGCTTATAAATGTATTTTTCTTTGCTTAAACAGATACACAAATATACAGATATTTCAACGTTAAAATATATGACTCCCATTGCTTCAAATTTTAAAAAGGGTGGATTATTTAAAATTTGCATGTAAAATAAGTCCATATATCCTTATCGAAAGCATTTTAATTACCTTATGGTACCTTTCACTTACAGTCGTTCTATTCAGCTCCTCCCCTCCCCCCCACTTTTTTTAAGAATATTTCCTCAGCGCTAGACAATATTCCTAATTTGTGGTTTGACTTCTTTCTTAGAGATAATTTTCCCACTTTCATGCTAATTTAAGGAGCTTACAAGAAAACTTGGTAAAATAAGCAACTCAGAAAGAGAAATGGGAAAATATTTAATATTAATAGTTAAAAATGTTGCAAAAGATATTAACCAAAATGAGCTAATTTGGTAGAAAAACCGCGAAAGAATTTAGTTTAGGGAGATTCTTACCTAATGCATGGGAAATACCTCTTCCTCACAATTATCGATTTAAAAGTTCCATAAACAATGAGAATTTAAAAATCCAAAAAATTAAAATTTAAAATTTATGTATACAGCTATTGGCTGAACACATTGGCTTGCTCAGGGCATTGTTGTCGTACTGTAGAAAGTCAAGAAGTGCTCTACGATAAGAAGTGCTTTACTCATCGTTTTTAGCCATGTACCAGTATGACCTCTGCAGCTCTATTGTCTCCAATCTGCGCATGCGCGCTGAGTACTTGTATCTGTTGGTTTGTCACAAATCTAAAATATATCATCTTATTTGCCGGGACTTCAAAATGAGACAAGAAAATAAAATACTTTAGTACCCCCCCTCCCCGTTATGTGTCCAATCCTTAGATATAGGTGTCCTGTGTGGGGTTATTCAACTAAATCAAATATTGATATTCTAGAAGTATCTTAAAGCTCTATTATTAAAATGATCTCAAAAACAAAATGGTATTTCAGATACTCAAGGATAAGAAAAGTCCTTAATATTCCCACTTTTCGTAAATAAATCCAAAAACTCTTCATTAATTTGCTAAACTCTCTTCCAGAAACAAACAACAAAAATATACTTAACTCAGAAAACTATCAAATTAATCCTGAAATCAAAAGAACTAGACAAATTGTACATGATTCATATGAATTCCCTTAAACTCCTGTATTTAAAAATTCTTATTTTAAATATTCCACTTTTAAATTAAAATTTCTCTCTCACACAATATTTTTTAAAACTAATTTGCCATTGGTTAGCCGAATAGCTCTGCGTAATAAAAGCCTCGCCCATGTAACTTTAAACTTTTTCACCACCCAAATTTGATTCAGCCAATAGTCATTCCCCTCTAATTCCAGAACATTTATAGAATAACGAGTTTTCGCAACAACATTTTCCATCTCAAGAAACGTTTCGAAGTCTCCCTCCTTCACCATCTTTTCAACCAGAAGGAATCCGCTCTTCTGATAAACAGAGTATTGTTGATGTCCCCGGGGACATCAACAATACTCTGTTTATCAGAAGAAGAACTTTTATCAGAATGATTCAATTCCATTTTAGCAAGGCAATCTTAGCAGTCTATCAGATCCGAGCTTAAGGTGAGTTCATGCACCCCAGGCGCTAGTAGAATTACTATTGTCATCTCAGTATGGAAGCATTCGTCCGCATGTTTGTTTGTGTTCATTCAAAAATGCCTAAAGCAGTTGAAAATTCCTCCTTTAGTGAAACACTCACCGTGATTCGGTTTTTGCATACAAAAGGCATGAAAGCTGCCGAAATTCATTAGTTGATTAATGAAGTATGTGAGGAAAATACTAGGATCGATGGAATGATACAAAAATGGAAGGTCATTTTATTAGGCAGTGTTAATGTTCACGATGATAAGCGTAATGGGCGACCGTATGGTATTACTGAAGACTCAGTGTAGAAAGTTTAAGCGAAAGTTTGAGAAAATGTTTCTTCTTTATCTAATGAGTTTCCACAAGTGTCAAGAAGTGTACTTTACGAGATTGAGGCTGAGTGCTTAAATTGTCGGAAGTTGAGCTCACACTCAGGGTATTGTAAATGTTGACTGAGGCGTAAATAACCAATCGTATAGGCAGAGCGGCGAATTTCCTTGAACGGTACAATAATACAGATGATGAGTTTTTAATCCAAATTTTCACTAGCAATAAAACATGGATGGGTAATGGGAAACCGGAAACAAACAGCAATCCATGGAATGGAGGGATTCTGCATCACATAAAAAAGTAAAGTTCAAGCAAATAATTTAAGCACGCAGAATCATGTGTATTGTATTTTGGGAAAAGCAGAGGGTGTTATTTGTGAATTTCTTCCCTCGGAATAAAAATCAGGATTCTGTAACTAAACTATGTTCTGCAATCAAAAACAGAAGCCGTAGTATGCTCAATAAATGATTGAGTGACTATTCCCGTCCGCATGAAGCTCGTCGAACCCAAGGTTTCATGCCAGCATATGGCTGGGAACAACTTGATCATCCACCGGATAGCCCTGATCTGGCGCAGAGTGACTACCATTGTTCCTTCTCTTGAAAACGCATCTAGGTGGTAAGCGTCATGACGGCAACGATGACATCAAATCGGTCGTGCTACAGTGGTTGTCCCATCAGGTATCAAATTTCAATGAGGATGGAATTCAGCAGCTGGTTAGACAATATGATTAGTGTCTTAATAGTAGTGGTGGTTGCGTTGAGAAGTAGATTAAGGTATTGGCTCTCTTATCAAAATAAAATAGTAAAAAACCTTGCATTTTTTTTAAATCAAATCGGTACGTATTTAAAAGACATTCCTCGTATTTACACATTCTCTCATTAACCACTTTAAAGCTTCCTTCAACTTATGGCTAAATTATAAGAATACAACACATTGTAATAGGCTGTGAAAAGCGCTTCAGCATCAGTGTGTTATATTTTAACTTCTTGATCTTATAGAAAGCGGTATGTTTATTATACTACTCACTCCTGGGGAGTGAGGGGGTGAATCATTTCACGTTCCGTATTTTGTCTTCTATATAGTAATACAAAATTGAAACTTAAATTTACCTGTTGACGTACAAAATAGATTTGATGAAGCGTCCTGGCTCCATATACTATTTTATCTTGTACTCGAAGTTTCGTGATTGGTTCGTTTTTTCTCAGGGATCGATGGAAGTTTGTTGAGAAAATAATTGAAACGAGCAGCTTGTGAGCTTTTGAACTCGTTAGTGTATAAGCACCTTAACGAGTGCTATATAGTTATTTATAACCAATAGTTTATTTATAACCAATTCAAATTCGTAGATCATACTCAAAGAAGTTGACATTCCTGAATATTACAAACACTTACTCGTATAAATCAGGTTTTGAAAGCATTCAAACATTTTATTCGAAATAATTTCCGTATTTAAAAGTATTTATCAGTGAGAACATGTATTTGTAGCTCATATAAGACTCCAGCTAGATCAGAAAATCCTGATATTCTTTATAGGTCAATTTTGTAAAAAGAATCATAAGGAATAAGATTTAATTTGAAGTTCGAAACATTGTAGCAGGTAAGAAAAACATTATTTTTTTTTCATTTTTCTTGTGCTTTTTTACATTGCTCTTTCCTCAGTAAACATATTTGCATATAGATTAAAACGTTTTTTTGTTTAGTTTCACGACTATAGCGTAACTTGGTCTATGTTAGCTTTTGAATTTAACGTAATCTCTCTGTAAATGATGTCGAAAAAAAAATAATAATATTCTTATCATAGTTTGAATAGCAAAACACATATAAATCGGTGAATTTATTAAGCCATTATAATAAAAGGGTATAGTAAAGTTTTAATTATTACTAATAAATAACCGAAATGTATGGAAAAAACTTATTCTACATGTGCATGATGTTATAAATTACAGCTGTGAATGTTGATTTATTTGATTTCAGGAAGCCGTAAATCGTAATCCACAGGGTATCATTAAATTTTGACGACTGCTAAACGTAATCCAGATAGAGAAAGAAGTTTATTTTTTATTTCTAATGACTTTTCTCTATAGTCACTCTCTGATGAATTGTACATTTCTCCCAGTGTTTCTTGACCTTTCTAAGGACGTCATTGTAGAACTCAGTAGTTTGAACTATATCTTCTCTGTACGGTAGGTTACTTCAATCTACGGCTTCCTTAAACAAAACAAATCAACATTCACAACTGTAATCTACAACTTTATGCATATGAGTGAATTAACTCGCAGAATAAGTCTTATCTTGATGTCTCGATTATTTCTTGGTAATACTTAAAACTTTAGATTCTTCCCCGTATGTTAAGACTGTCTTCGCGTAATGTTAAAGAATAGGACCTAAACACGTGTTGTACTTTTTAAGAAAAAGATTTAACATTAATATTATACTCTGACTTCTCGCTAACTTAAAAAGAGAAGCATATTTTATTGTACAGTCATAAGAAAAAAGATTAAAATAAAATTTGAATTTTTTTTTTTTGGTTTTGTTTTTGGTATGTGTTCGTCTCATGCACTGTGACGCTAAATGTGTCTTAAAAATTGAAAAATATCATATTTATAGAGTGCTCTTAAATTTTGAAGGCATATTACAATAAATGAATGTTGAGCTACAACGTAAAATTATATGAAAGCATGGGAAATTTTTGCTGTCCGAAAATGTGTGTCGAAAGCTAATTAACATTTGGCATCTGGTGATTTTGATTGCTTAACGTCATAGTTAGAAGCAACACTAGGGAAATTGGTATGTCGTAATTTTGTACCATTCTCCAGTGATGAAGACGACAGCTTTGCTTAGACGAAGATACTCTTTACTGATAGTTTATTAACGTTGCACTTAGAAGTAACATGAAGACTATTGGCGATGGATTTCGAGAGGACAGCCTTTGTCTTGTTTAACTGCAAATTTTCTTAGAGTCGCATAAACAAGAGATGTTCCGAAAATAAGTTTCGTCATTTTTTTGAGGAAGCACATGGTACACCAGATGAAACAAACAACCTCCATTAGAATCCACACTCAACGCTGATTCAACGATAGCTGTAGCGTCAGAAGAGGAGGAAAGATGCATGTGCAGAGTGACGATAAAAAGAGTAGTAACAGACCAGCGTGCCCGAGGTCATTCGAGTACAATTCACGGTTGCAGAAAGGCGTGTACTGTCAACGTGATCCGCAAGAGAAGCGCGTGCTGTTATCCGGTATAAATGGATTCGTTTGACTTGTGTGTCCGTCATCCATGAATACCTACAGACCGAGTATGGTGAACAGATCGTGTCTCGTCAAATGGTTGGACGTTGGTGTTGCATGTTCAGTGAAGGAAGGCAGAGTATGGAGGATGAAGATCGAAGTAAAACAAGACTGCAAGAGTACACGACATTGTGTTAGTGGATAGGCGCAAAATGATGTCAAATGTGGCGTCCACACTGTGCATAGTTGTGCTCTAGCAGTGTATAGTCGTGTTCTCTCAGGTTCATCCAAATCAATGATGAGGTGGAGCAGACTGTGCGACAATTCCTTCTCAGGGCACTGACTTTTACCTGGGTGGTTCCTTTAAACTGATTGCACGCTACTACAAATGTCTCGATCTCAAATACGATTTTCTCGAAAAATAGTGCGAGGTGTATAGCTCATGATGACATGGTTTATTTATTTATTTTTTTGGCCAGAAATTTTCCGTGTGAAAAAAATTACGAAATTCACTTTGGGAACATCCCTTGAAATGTGAGTACTTTAAAACTTAAAAAAAATATCGTGAAAACTCCGTTGTTTTCCGTACCTAAATCCATATTTTGTTTTTCATCCCCTTTGAATATTTTTATACCTCATCTCTATTTAGTACTTGCTGGATCCCATGCACGCATGAGCACTAGCGGTAGTCGTTTCTTTCACGATCAAACTCTGGATTGACTTTAGTTAGAAGATTTGTTAATTAGCGATTTTTCTTGAGTAAAAAAATCTATCAAATACGCTCACACACATATATTAAAAAATATTCAAGACTTGCGCTTTGCCATTATATTCTTTTTTCAACAGTTATGCTGACTTTTACAGAAATTAATTTTTTCTACAAATTGCTTTTTTTCTCCAAATAACAAAGGTAAAACATCAAAACTAATGCTCTTATTGGAAAGAATATTAATTTGGATTACCTAATCTCAATCTTTTATTTTTAAAAATCGACTCTTCATTTTCATCTTTCAATTTATGGAATCTCTACAATTTCGCCTGCCCGTCTCTATCTCAGGGTCGTCCTCTTTCGATTAAGAGCCAAAGGATGAATTAAAAAAAAAAAAAAAAGAAGGACGCTCCCTTTTTTTTTATGCAAAGGTTGTGGTCGGAATACAAGAACTGATCGGACACGTGTTTGGCTTTAATCAACTTTATCTACGTCATATTCGTCCATGAAAATAAATGTTCGGAATCAAATTGTCGATTCACATTTTTCTTATGCAGTACGTATACATAATCGCTAAACATTGCAATTCTCCAATTAAATAATAATTCTAGAAGCATTCTTTTCTATACTTGTTTACGATAAGTTACGATCTGAAAGCATGGATGAAAGTTTAAGGCAGTAGTAAACAAAAATTTGTATTTTTCACATCTTGTACTATAAGCGGTTCCCAACCTTGATATCTCTCGCCTTCTTGCTTTTGGGCTGGACCTTTCGTATGTGAGAAGCTTAGAAGACAGAGTAGTAGGATTGGACAAATAAGACATCTTTTAGCTCAATGGTTCCCAAAGAATGTGCCGCAACATATTCACAGGGACTCCTCGGAATCTCATAGAGTTCTCTCTTGGTAATCCGGCTGATACCGGACCAGGACACTACCCGATTACCGAAAACATCGGATTACTAGAAAATCACAATTAATAATGAATTCAAAAAGCAAAAGCTATATATTATTGAATGATATTCAGTACAGCACATGGAAATAAAGTCTTAAACACATAAAATAATTGAAACTACATAGAAAAAAGTACTGTTTTGTATTGAGAGCCAACATTATTCCAATGACTGATTTGATTTATTAACGTCGCACTCTGAAAAAACACAAGGACTATTAGTGAAGGGCTTCGTAATTTTGAACTTCAGCCAAGTTACGAGGATGACACCTGAGCAGGCACCTCCCTCTTCAAACTTCCACTCCACGTCACGGGAGGACTCTGAGCCTCTATAAATTTAACAGGCAACAGCCTCTCTACGCAGCGAGTCTTCGTAGCAGTAGGATTCGTACCTTCGACTCGATGAAAACAACGCAATACGCGAGTTCGCAACCATCACCACTAGGCTATCGCGGCCAATTATTCCATTGAAGTAGAAGGCATAAAATAATTTCCGGCATAAAAACTCCGAATTAGTGTCAGGACTGAAAAAGTTGAGTGCCGGATTATAGAGGGAATTCTGTATTCAATTAGAACGTTGATTTCAATAAAACTTTATCTTGTATTTTATGCCACATCTTGAAGAAGTGGAGAATTGAATACTTTAATTGGTCTAGAAGAGTTTGCTCATCCTCATCTTTTATCGCACATTTTGACTTCGCATAACAAAAATTATTTTAAACTCTATGCACCTAAACTAAATGCCTTTAGTTGTATGTCTCCTAGAGGAAAATGTATGCACTAAATTTTTCTGAAATGTGTGCCTGCCTGTGGAAAAAGCTAGATTTCTGATATTGGGCTGTTTACGATTTTATCTTTATTAACCCTAGGAACATTTTGAGAATTTAAATGACATACAAGAACAACTTCTTACCAACCAAATGAAACGTGATAAGGTAAACAAGACGAAGATAAGAAGCCTAATAAATTAAATTAGAGACAGTGAGATCCAAAGGAAATAGAACTGAATGAAAAGAAAATGGAAACAGAGGATAACGACAAGCTAACAGAGGTTGCAGATTGGAGTGAATCATCATAATTAATCGTTAATATTAATATAGCTAGAGATGAATCCTAGTTAGAGTAATAGGAGTTGAATCTGTTATAAAAAAGAAGTGTTTGAATCGGAACAAATGATTTAATAAGCTGATACTTTACTTTTAAACAAAAACTAGGATTACTTGAATTAAGAGGGATTCGAGGGAGAGCGTTCTTGTATATTATTTGAGAGATAATAAAGCGTGTTGCCCTTCTCTCTCAATGGGGTTTTTGAACTTATTAAGCATTTATTCAGACTTTAGAGTTAAATAATGAAGGAAGGCCGTCACAGGTTACTAAAAGGGATGGAAAGGGAAAGCACCAAATTATAGAGGGAGTATTGCATTTTTATAGTTCGCTTATGATTTGCCCTATTTTGATAAAGGGTAGGGTGCCGTGGGAAAACCTTGGTTCAAAGAGGGAGGAGTGAGTTGAAAATGTGTAGGAACCCCTGACTTAGTGCTCAGCAAGCGTTCTTAAACGACAAACTACTGCATTCAAAGAGGTCATTTCAAAACATAATAATTCTCAAAGAAGATCCTAGTTCTTCTGAAATTCTTAGTTTTCTTGAGATGAAATCGATAAGTGCCATTTTGATAAGCAAGAAATTTTGATTCATTAATTCGTTTGTGATTCCCCTTCACGGCTGGTGTGAATAAAGTTATAATTTTACTGCTTAATCTAGTTTACAAAGTAAACGTATGAAAATTCGAGTGTTTGGCATATTACTCGTATATACTTTTAAAAAAAAATTAATCTCGTGGGATTACGGGGAAATCAGTCCAACACGGAGGATAATGGCAAATTATACTTTATTCATAAATATCCAGGACAAGACGAACATAGGAGACAAAACTTAGAAAGGTTAACAGCACCAACAGGAAACATAGCACTTGTACAGATTAGCGATACGACAGAAACAAAAATAACATTCTTGTTAGATTAACACAGATACATTGTGCAGTGTACTCTGTGATGGTTTGGATATCATTGCAGGTACCGGTTTTCACACAACCGATTCTCTCAGGCTTTGTACCTCTCCGTATTTTTTGCTGTTCCGGCAAGAAGTGACGTCACAGAGAAAAATTCACTAAAACGATAAATAATTTTTTCCAGTAAATGACCAAATTCCGGAAATTTAGAGGAACAATTTGTCACCGGGTCGAGAGAGTTAAGCTTTCCTAGAATTATTTGATGAAACTAGTAAATGTCTCTTCTGTTTATAAGAGAACGCTGCGGGAAGAGTCATCGCAGGTTCGCAACAATGCGTAAATTTCATACGGTCGTAAATTGTGACTCACACATAAAAAATATATACATGGTCAAAACTAATGCAAATTACCACTCAAATATTAGGTTAGAATGGTACATTCAAAAAAAGAATCTGGGTAAATATATTTTCATGCAGTTGACCGTCATGGGAAGGTTTAAAATGATAGCTATTCACGTGCATTTGTTGGTTTCAGAGTTGTAGATGTTATACATAGTTACCATGTAGAGTTATCAATTTCCAGTATTTCTTTGTCTCGAAGGCTAATCAGTTAGAACTTGCAGATTGAACTCTCACCCATAATGGGAGGCACTCGTGTCATACAAGATAAGCATACATGCAAATTGAAAGTGTAATCAAATTACTACACACACACACACACACACACACACACACACACACACACACACACACACACACACAATACACACACACACACACACACACACATACAATAGTTTCATTATATATATATATATATATATTTATATACATACATACATACACCATCAAAGGTAAACCGGGAGAACGACAAGAAAATACAAAGTGAAATCTTAGTGTCAAAATGACTTTTTTATATCGGATCAGCGTTAATCAAGGAAACGCTAAATAAGGTTTTACTGTACCCCTTTTTCCCATATAAAATGTAATTCTAATTTGATCAGTGAATTCCATCCAATAGGCTACAAAGTCTCAATCACTAGACTTTTAAAAAACCAATACAATGAGTTTTACATCAGTTTGTCCTTGTGAAGCGATTTGACTTTACAAAAAACACTTACATTGCATCTTTTTTTTTTTGGGTCATGTGCTTGCACTTTAGTTCACTGAGTCGCATTATTCCATGAATAAGCCTTTTTATTGTTAAACTTACCTTTTAAAGTAGATGGTACGAGGTTTAATTGAAAAGTAATGCTCTCATGGCTGTAACATTTTTTATTTGTTAGACGATTTTCATAGTTCCTGTTGTACCTGAAAGCCACATGTACATTTTCTTTGTTTTCTTTGTTCCCAGATGTCTCTGGTGGGTTAAGAACTGAAGAAGATGGCTGCCCACATGGAAATGAGGTTCAAATCTTGTCTTTGAGTTGCACCTTGCTGCGTTAATCTCTTTCCAAAAGTGAAATAGTACTTTAAGGGACATCACTTTCGTTTTGACGGCGAGATAAAAGCTGCTGTTAAATCCTGGTGTCGAAAACTGTAGCGTCCCCACTTTGATCTGAGCCTTTGAGACGCAATAAATGATTATTCAAGAAACTTTTAAACATATTTATTAATGCTTTGATTTAGAATGATCAAAATATATATTATTAATGCTGAGTGTTAACTTATTCCCGTCCTAAAGCAAACATGTAATTTTAAATTTTGTGAAGTTGGGCTATTCACGATTTTCTCTTTTATATATTTATATATAGGATTTCCCAGCTAATTATCAAAGAATTATTTGTATTCTCCAATGTACTGTAAAATCAGTTCCTTGATAGATGGCACCAAGAATCAGCGTCATGTGATAGCTCGTGTAATGCCACCTATTCCAGAATAAAACTGAGCGACATTTCGTTCTCGCTCTCTTTCCTCCACTTTCCGCTTCTGTTCTCCTTCGCATTACCCGCGTCGGAAGTAAGCTCCGAACGCCCATCGCTGATATGCGATACAATGAAGCAGCCATCTATCCGTCTCAGAAGAACTGTTTACTCCTAATAGAGATAACCTGTAAATAGAATTAATGTGTATAGCTTTTCCCTTCATCATCTCTTGAAATAAACTCAAGTAAAACTACTTGAAGTATCGTCATTGAATTGATACGAAGTCATAATAGAATCCGGTAATGGAATTACTCCCCTAGACAACCAGCCCTTTGCGTAAGAGCAAACCAATGTAGATTTGGGATGTACAATCTCATCACCTCCGTTCTACACACACACTATACATATATATATATATATATATAGTATTATTATTATTATATAGTATAGTTATGGATTGTTTTTTGTTTTTTTTTGAAAGATTATTGTCTTTTTGAAGCTTGGGCTGGCCTTTTTAGGATCTGCCTATGGCAGAAAAAAATGAAAGAACTGGCCTTGTGTCATTAAATAGCATCAAAGGATAGTTAAAAGGGAAAAACGAGAGAAAACCGCCGGAATTAATCTCAAATAAGGTTGTCCTACTAATCAGGCGTTGGCAAGTGAATGGAAAGGGATGGGTACGTTGTCTAATAGGGAATAGTTTATTACAGAGAGGACACGTATAGTTTTCATGTACAACAAGAATTTTGAAAATCGGGTAGCAAATAAAAAAGTTGCGGCGATAAAGTCATTACTTTTGAATCAAGTCTTGTGTAAATCGCCAGTATGTCATAAAAATCGTTAAGCCATTTACACTTAATTGGGTGAATCCATCGTAAACAGAGAAGAGCTTTTTTTTTCTATCGTATCTTATCATTTTTCTTGCAAATCATCCAATCTTCCGAAAATCATTCGATCCTCTTTGTTATTTGTTTATCTTCATTTCCCAATATTTTCTTACACAGGAGCATTCATTTCTGTTCGATTAAACACATTTCATCAGTGAAAAAGATGAAGAAACAGTGAAGCTTGATTGAAAATAATTTTTTTCCCGTTCCCCTTCACTGATTACAAATCTTATGACATCCCAATGCGGATTAAGAAACTATGTCTCCACGTGAGGGTTTATGCTAAAACTCCAAGTTGAAAGTACGCTGCGTTTGTTTATTATTTACATATATAAATATATATTTATTTCTTAGCGCATGATGGAATTCGGTTCTTTGACGAAATTCTTGATCAGGGTTACAATTTGTACTCAGTCCATCTCTTATCCGTTTACACGCTTTGAGTGATTCGTTCTTATTTACATAAAAATGCACTTTCGACAAGATATAATGCGGAAGAAAGCGGTTTTCACACTCTCAGAATTGAAAAAAAAAAGTCATTGATTCTGCTTTTGCGCCGAAGGTCATATTGGCTCACTCATTTGTAGAGATTATATTCGTTTTTCATCATAAAGAAGGTTGAAAGTCTAAATTTCGAAAACTTACAAGCAGATATGTTTGTTTCAAAGTAAACTTAAAAAGATTAATCATAATCGTGTTTTGAAGGGTATAAGATTTCATTGGACTAATTGAGTTTTAAAAGCGAACTATGGACTCGAATTGTTATTACTTTTTATACCCAAGAATTTGTGTGGTACGAGTGCTTACGCACCACAGTCACTGCAAAGTGTGGGTAAAAAAACTCAGAATATTGCAAAAAAACACCTTTATTTATTTATTTTTTATTCTTCAGTCTTTTAACACAATCCCTCTTCAACATGCAATTTTTCCAGGCAAATTTTTCATTGTCAAAGCAGAAATTCTGTTATTAATTCTGGTATTCCTTTTTGGTACTTTCACAATAGTTGGGTACAAATTTCGCCAACATCAAATTTTTTGTTTTAGTGACGACTCAGAGAACCAGAAATAGGAAACTTTCAAAAATAAAACAACTCATTTTCATAAAAAGAAGGATTATTTCATTTGTTTATATATTTTCCATATAAACTTATTCAAACTAAGAGTTAAAAATGTACTACATTTGACAGCTTGTGCGCGGCTGACGGATAAATAACTACGTTTTTTGAGAACTTCAAATATTAGGACCTGGTTAAAAGTATTAATACATTTCTAAGCGAATGCGGTGATTTATTTTTTTTAAACGTCGCTCTTAGAACCAACGCGAAAGCGAAGAAGACGGAGCTCGTATTTTTATTGTGAGTTGCGAGTGGTGGGGACAGCACCTGAGAAAACAACCCACTCCCTATGCTTACGTCAGGGCTCCAAGACGTCCAGTACGTCCTACAAATTTGACGTACATCAGTCACACTACACGATGGGCATTATCAAGAACGCTGTCGCTTAGCGTTTATGGTCATGTACATCGAGATTGGCAATGTTAAAAAACATTAATTTGATCCTAGATTTTATCAAACAAATTGGCATCGTTATTTTAAAGTTCTGGCCATTAGATCGGAATCAGGTGAATGAGTGGGCGATTGCTTATTAACTTCGCACTGAGAAGCAACGCGAGGGCTATTTGCGATATTCCTCACAATTTTGAATTTCGAGTCAAGTGACAAGAACGACACTGAGCTGATACTTCCCTCTCCAAATTTCCACACGACGCCAACGGGAAGACTTCGAACCTCGACCAGATTTAACATGCGTCAGCTCCGTTGTACGGCGGGTCCTCAGTGGCTTCAGGGCCCGGCCTGATGACTTAACAAAAACAACGCCGGTAGTGTGTCCGCGTCCATGATCACTAGGTTACCGCGGTCACGATCGTAATCATGAATATATACTTAGAAAATCACTTCCGTACCAATCTTGTACCAATATTTTGTGCGCTCAGCAATATTCCTACTCTCTTCCTCTTTTATTTTTTTCTCCAATGCCTCTCTTACTCTAATGCTTCAAATATGTCTATTCTCAAACTACCCCTATTCACTACACTTTTTATTTCATAATGCTAACTTATACAAGTCACGGATCTTTAGCAAGGCGAGGTTCCCAAGTCAAGTAACGTATTTAAATGATCCTAAAGGTTAGAAAAGGGAAATGCGCGTGAGAAACTCGTTCAAGACTGTTGTGATGAACTTCAAAGCCGTGAAATGGCAAGATGGGAAAATTAAGGGGAAAAAAAGCACCATCTCAGGAGTCATTCTCTTCATGCGTATGGAGCCTTAAATTATGAGGCCCGTTGGCACTAGTCTTCATGTACATTCAAATCAAAAAACGAAGCAGTAATACACAGTCTTAATGCTTAGATGTAAAATAGACGCATACATTAATTTCTTTCTTTTTAAATACCTACATTCTCGATTACAGACTGGATTTTTTTTATTTTTGAGATTTGATTTTCACGATTACTTTTTTTTTACGTCTGATTTGAATTAGTGCAACCACTAAAGAAAATTTTGTTGTTGTTGTCGAGAAGGGCGAACGTTCTATTGTACTTTCTATTCTAAATGCGATATCTACATCACTTTGGAGGTCAAAATGTATTTCAAGGTCATATAACTCTATTAAAAAAGGAAAGAAAGAACGTTTCAAGTGTATTTTTTTGAAATGTACAAAAACGCTTCTTCAAAACAGTGAATCAGAGATAAATCATAAGCGATTGTAAGTTTTTTCCCCAAAAATCTAGAAACATGCTATTCATTCTGATTAAGAACACTTATTTCCTTTTGATGCGGATGTACACTGAGTTTGGCTTCGTTTTTGATGTAAATTGGCGCCCTGGCGACTTTTGTAGCACGTGACAAAAATATAAATCAAAGTTGATTGTATTTAGTTTTAATTATCTGAAAAAAATATTTACGTCAGAGTTAATAATTATTGTCGACTTCATTATTTTACCGTTTGTTTTTATTTTAAAATTTGCTTATTAATCTGAGTAATTTTTATACCTTTTTCAGAATCGCTTGCTTTTATTCATTTTGTCATTAAAAGTTGGCATCGTTTTTGTACTTTTGCAATTTTGAAGAATTATTAAAATTTTAAAAAAAGGAAGAGTAGCGGCTGTACCTAGTACCAAGTATTGACGCGGAGTGATTGTGTATATATATATATATATATATATATATATATATATATATTACACTC
>BMAW01091807.1:159583-202802 GCA_019974015.1 Nephila pilipes | reverse complement strand
TATATATATATATATACTCTTCAATCACTCCCACGTCAATCGGTTACTAGGTACAGCACTCTCTTTTTTTTTAAAAAATTTTTAATAATTCTTCAAATTGCAAAAGATACAAAAACGATGCCAACTTTTAATCGAAAAATGAATAAACAAGCGATTCTGAAAAGTTATAAAAAATTACTCAGATTAATAAGCAAATTTTAAAATAAAAACAAACAGTGAAAATAGTGACAGTTAATTTATTAACTCTGACGTAAATATTTTTTTCAGATAATTGAAATAAATACAATCAACTTTGAGTTATATTTTTGTCACGATGCTACAAAAGTCCTGGGCTCAATTTTAAAACAAAGCCAAACTCAGTGTACACTCCGATCAAAGAGGAATAATGTGTCTAATCAGAATGAATGCATGTTTCAGATTTTTTGGGGAAACACAACTTTCAACTATGAGTTATCTCTGATTCACTGTTGTTGGAAGAAGCGTTTTTGTACATTTCAAAAATACACTTGAACGTTCTTTCTTTCCCTTTTACAACTACGTTTTCTCTGATTTCCTTGCGTTGGTGTGTGTGTGTGTGTGTGTGTGTGTGTGTGTGTGTGTGTGTGTGTGTGTGTGGTGATGTGTGTGTGTCATCAAATTTTCGATCGTTAATTTAATCAACTTCCCATGAGCTAGAGCTTTTGAAGTTTTTTAGAGAATCGTTCGTACTCCCTAACAATGCATATTTATTCGTTTGCGACAAGTTTTACGTAATATTTCAATAATTTTAATAAGTCAAAATATTCTTTCCTCGAGGCGCTTTTTTAGAGATTGAGAAAAATTTCTTTCCCCTCTGGGAGCACCGGCACTCCACCCCGCATGGGGTTATCGTAAAACCTTTGGCAATCAAAAAAGGGGAATACTATCTCCCTTACTTCCGATATAGTATAGGGTTGCTGACTTTTGTAGTCGTAATCATTCGAAGAAAGAAAGTTTCCAATATTAGGCGCCATATCTTATCACAATAATTTTTTTCTACACTTCTGTTCCCATTTTTTTTTTTAATGACATGCTTACAAACTTTCAAATGCATGTTTTGATTTTATATTATAGATTTTTTAATAGCACTCACAAATGTCTCTTTTTAAATTTTAGATAAAATAACTAACAGTATTAACTAATATTTCAATAATTTTTCTCTAATAAAGCTTTGCCACCATATATAAAACGTTGGTTTTATATATCGAATATAATAGAGTTATATGACTTGTAAATACATTTTGACCTCAAAGTGATGTAGATCTCGCATTTAGAACAAAGAAAAGTACAATAGGAACGTTCGCCCATTCTCACAACAACACAATTTTCTTCAGTGGTTGCACTAATTCCAAATCAGACGTAAAAAAAAAGTAATCGGGAAAATTAAATCTCAAAATAAAAAGAAATCCAGTCTGTAATCAAGAGAGATGTAGGGTATTTAAAAAAGAAAATTAAATTATGTATGCGTCTATTTTACATCACATTAAGACTGTAAGTATTACTGCTTCGTTTTTGATTTAATGTAGAAGACTAGTGCCAACGGGCCTCATAATTTCAAGGTCCATACGCATGAAAGAATTGACTCCGAGGATGGTACTTTTTTGGTGCCCCTAAATTTTCCCATCATTCCATTTCCACGGCTTTGAAGTTCATCACAACAGTCTTGAACAGTTTTCTCACGCAATTCCCTTTTCTAACCTTTAGGATCATGTTTCGTTATTGACTTGGGAACCTCCACTCTAGATCCGTGACTTGTATAAGTTAGCATTATGGGAAATAAAGTGTGAGTGAATAGGGATGTTGAGAATAGACATATTTGAGCATTAAGAGTAAGAGGCATTGGAGAAAAATAAAAGAGGAAGAGAGTAGGAATATTGCTGAGCGCACAAAATATTGGTACGATTGGTAGCGGAAGTACTTTTTTAAGTTATATATTCATGATTAGTCGTGACCGCGGTCAACCTAGTGATCATGGACGCGGACACATACCGGCGTTGTTTTGTTAGAGATCATCAGGCCGGGCCCAAGAACCACTGAGGACCCGCCGTACAGCAGAGCGACGCATGTAAATCTGGTCGAGGTTCGAAGTCTTCCCAGTTGGCGTCATGGAAATTTGGAGAGGAAGTATCAGCTCAGTGTCGTTCTGTCACTTGACTCGAAATTCCAAAATTGTGAGAATATCACCTAAATAGCCCTCGTTGCTTCTCAGTGCGAAGTTAATAAGCAATCGCCCACTCATTCCACCTGATTCGATCTATTGGCCGAACTTTTAAAAATACATGCAATTTGTTTTGATAAAATCTAGGATCAAATTAATGTTTTAACATTGCCAATCTCGATGTACATGACCGAAACGCTGCTAAGCGACAGGTTTCTTGATATCCATCATAGTGTGACTGATGTACGTCAAATTTGTGGACGTACTGGACGTCTTCGGCCCTGACGTAAGCATAGAGTGGGTTGTTTTCTCAGGTGCTGTCCACCACTCGCAACTCACAATAAACATCGAAGGCTCCGTCTTCTTCGCTTTCGACGTTGGTTCTGCAAGACGACGTTTAAAAAAAAATAAATCCACCGCATTCGCTTAGAAATGTATTATCACTTTTACCAGGTCCTAATATTTAGAGTTCTCAAAAAAACGTAGTTTTATCCGTCAGCGCGCACAAACTGTCAAAGTAAGTACATTTTTTTAACTCTTGATTTGAATAAGTTTATATGGAAAATATATAAAAATGAAATAATCCCTTCTTTTTATGAAAATGAGGTTCTTACTTTTGAAAGTTTCCTATTTCTGGTTCTCTGAGTCGTCTCATAAAACAACTGATGTTGGCGAAATTTGTACCACTATTGTGAAAATTACCAAAAGGAATACCAAATTAATAACAAATTTCTGCTTTGACAATGAAAAATTTGCCTGGAAAAATTGCATTTGAAGAGGGATTGTGTTAAAAGACTGAAATAAAAAATAAATAAATAAGGTGTTTTTTTTGCAATATTCTGAGTTTTTTTTTACCCACACTTTGCAGTGACTGTGGTGCGTAAAAGCACTCAAGTACCACATTCTTGGGTATAAAAGTAATAACAATTCGAGTCCATAGTTCTTTTAAAACTCAATTAGTCAATGAAATCTTATACCCTTCAAAACTTACGATTATGATTATTTAAGTTGCACAGAGCAAACATATCTGCTTGTAAGTTTTCAAATTTAGACTTTCAACTTCTTTTATGATGAAAAACAGATAATCTCTACAAATAAGGTGAGCCAATATGACCCAGCTTCAAAAAGCAGAATCAATGACTTTTTTTTTTCAATTCTGAGAGTGTGAAAACCGCTTTCTTCCATTATATCTTGTCGAAGTGCATTTTATGTAAATAGACAGAATCACTCAAAGCAAACGGATGAGAGATGGACTGAGTACAAATTGTAACCCTGATCAAGGGAATTTCGTCAAAAGAACGAATTCCATCATGCGCTAAAAAATAAATATATGTTATATGTAAAATAATAAAACAAACGCAGTACTTTCAACTTGGGAGTTTTAGCATAAACCTCACGTGGAGACATAGTTTCTTAATCCGCATTGGGATGTCATAAAGATTTAATAATCAGTGGGGAACAGGAAAAAAAATTATTTACTTTCAATCAAAACTGCTGTTTGTCATCTTTCACTGATGAAATATGTTGAAATCGAACAGAAATAGATACTCCTGTGTAAGAAAATATTGGAAATGAAGATAAACAAATAAGAAGATCCGAATGATTTTCGGAAGATTAAGATGATTTGCAAAGAAAAATGATAAGGTGATAGAAAAAAACTCTTCTCTGTTTACGAGTGGGTTATTAGAAAAGTGTAAATGGCTTAACGTTTTTGCATATTACTGGCGGTTACTGGAGACTTGATTCAAAGTAATGACTTTATGTACCGGCTTTTTTGGTACTGCCGATTTTCAAAACATTTGTACATGAAAACATACGTGTCCTCTCTGCAATAAACTATTCCCTATTAGACAACGTACCCATCCCTTTTCATTTCCACTTGCCAACGCCTGATTAGTAGGACAACCTTGATTAATTCCGGCGGTTTTCTCTCGTTTTCCCCTTTTAACTATCAGCATTTATTTATTTAAAGATAGTTCTTTCATTTTTTTCTGCCATAGGCAGATCTAAAGTAAAAGCTTCAAAAGAACAATATCTTTAAAAAATAAAAAACAATCCATAACTATACTATATATGTAAGAGACCTCTCTATATATATATATATGAGTGTGTAGAACAGAGGTGATGAGATTAACATCCAAATCTACATTGGTTTATACTTACAAAGGCTGATTGTCTAGGGGATAATTCCATTGCAGATTCATGACTGTATCAGTGTGTGATGCTAAGTAGTTTTACCCAGTTATTCAAGATGATGAAGGAAAGCTATACACATGGATTCTATTTACAGTTATGTGGGAGTAAGCTCTGAAGACAGATGGAATGGCTGCTTCAGTATCACATATCAACGATGGGCGTTCAGACGCGGGTAATGAAAAGAGGTGGCAGAGAGTGGAGAAGAGCAGGGAGCAATGTCAGTTTTATTCTGGAATGGTGGCATTACACGAGCTATCACATCAGCCTTATTCTTGGTGCCATCTATCAGACATTTTACAGTACATTGGAGAGCTAAAATAATTCTTTGATAATTAATGGGAAATCTATATATAAATATATAAAGAAAATCGTGAATAGCCCAACTTCACCCAAATTACATGTTTGCTTTAGGACGGGAATAAGTTAACATAGCATTAATAATATATATTTTGATCATTCTAAATCAAAAGCATTAATAAATATGTTTTAAAAGTTTTCTTGAGAATAATCATTTATTTGCGTCTCAAAGGCTCAGATCAAAGTGGGGACACTACAGTTTTTCGACACCAGGATTTAACAGCAGCTTTTATCTCGCCGTCCAAGTGATGTCCCATAAGTACTACCACTTTTGGAAAGAGAGAGATTAACGCAGCAAGTGCAACTCAAAGACAAGATTTGAACCTCATTTCCATGTAAGGCAATATCTTCTTCAGTTCTTAACTACAAGACATCTGGAACAAAGAAAACAAAGAAAATGTACATGTGGCATGGGTACAACAGGAACGCTATGAAAATCCGTCTAACAAATAAAAATGTTACATGCATAGCATTACTTTTCAATTAAACCTCGTACCATCTACTACTTTAAAGGTAGGTTTAACAATAAAGGCTTATTATTCATGGAATAATGCGACTCAGTGAACTAAAGAGATTGACATGACGCAAAAAAAAAAAGATGCAATGTAAGTGTTTTTTGTAAAGTCAAATCGCTTCACAAGGACAAACTGATGTAAAACTCATTGTATTGGTTTTTTAAAAGTCTAGTGAGACTTTTAGCCTATTGGATGGAATTCATGATCAAATTAAATTACATTTTATATGGGAAAAAGGGGTACAGTAAACCTTATTTAGCGTTTCCTTGATTAACGCTGATCCGATATAAAAAAGTCATTTTGGCTTACTAAATTTCACTTTGTATTTTCTTGTCGTTCTCCCGGTTTACCTTTGATGGTGTATGTATGTATGTATATAAATATATATATATATATATATAATGAAACTATTGTATGTGTGTGTGTGTGTGTGTGTGTGTATTGTGTGTGTGTGTGTGTGTGTGTGTGTGTGTGTGTGTGTGTGTGTGTGTGTGTGTGTAGTAATTTGATTACACTTGCGAACTTTATGTATCATTATCTTGTATGACACGATGCCATCCCATTATGGGTGGATGAGGTTCAATCTAGCAAGGTTCTTCAATGATTAGCCTTCGGAGGACAAGAAATACTGGGAGAAATGTATAACTCTACATGGTAACTATGTATAAATCTACAACTTGCTGAAACTAAACAAATGCACGTGAATAGCTGTCATTTACAACCTTTTGCCCATGACGGTCAACATACATGAAGAATATATTTTACCCAGATATTTTTTTGGAAAAAATTAAACTCCTTCCATAACCTCGTCCCTCGTATATTTGAGTGGTAATTTCGTAACAGTTTTGACCATGTATATATTTTTATGTGTGATGCACAATACTTTATGAAATTTACGCATTGTTGCGAACCTGCGATGACTCTTCCCTGCAGCGTTACTCTTATAAAGCAGAAGAGACATTTATAGAGATTTCATCAAATTCTAGGAAAAGCTTAATCTCTCGACCTCGGTGACAAATTGTTCCTCTAAATTTCCGGAATTTGTCCATATTATGGAAAATTATTTACGTTTAGTGAATTTTTCTCTGTGACGTCACTTCTTGCCGGAACAGCAAAAAATACGGAGAGGTACAAAGCCTGAGAGAATCGGTTGTGTGAAAACCGGTACCTGCAATGATATCCAAACCATCACAGAGTACACTGCACAATGTATCTGTGTTAATCTAACAAGAATGTTATTTTTGTTTCTGTCGTATGCTAATCTGGCGCAAGTGCTATGTTTCCTGTTGATTGCTGTTAACTCAGTTTGTCTCCTATGTTCGTCTTGTCCACAGATATTTATGAATAAGTATAATTTACCATTATCTCTGTTGGACTGATTTCCCCGTAAATCCCACGAGATTAATTTTTTTTAAGAAAGTATATACCAGGTAATATGCCAAACACTCGAATTTTCATACGTTTACTTTGTAAACTAGAGATTAAACATTAAAATTATAACTTTATTCACCAGCCGTGAAGAATCACAAACAGATTAATGAATCAAAATTTCTTGCTTATCAAAATGACACTTATCGATTTTCATCTCAAGAAGGCTTAAAATTTCAGAAGAACTACTTAGGATCTTCTTGAAATTATTAGGCTTTTTGAAATGACCCTCTTCAGATACAGTAGTTTGTCGTTTAAGAACGCTTGCTGAGCACTAAGTCAGGGGTTCCTACACATTTCTCAACTCCTCCTCCTCTTTGAACCAAAGGTTTTGGCACTACCCTTTATCAAATAGGGCAAATCATGGCGAACTACTCAAAAATGCAATACTCTATAATTTGGTGCTTTCCTTTTCCATCCCTTTAGTAACCTGTGACGGCCTTCCTTCATTATTTAACTCTAAAGTCTGAATGATAGCAATAAGTTCAAAACCCCCAGTGAAGACTTAACACGCTGTATCTCAAATAACAAGATCGCTCCCTCAGATCACAATTCAAGTATCCTGAGTTTTGTTTAAAGTAGTATCAGCTTATTAAATCATTTGTTCCGATTCAAACACTTCTTTTTTTTATAATACTTCAACTCCTATTCACTCTAACTAGGATTCATCTCTAGCTATATTAATAATTAACGATTAATTATGATGATTCACTCAATCTGCAACCTCTGTTAGCTTGTCGTTATCCTCTGTTTCCATTTTCTTTTCATTCAGTTCTATTTCCTTTGGATCTCACTGTCTCCTAATTTAATTTATTGAAACTTCTTATCTTCATCTTGTTTTACACTCGTTTCATTTGGTTGGTAAGAAGTTGTTCTTATGTCATTTAGATTCTCACAAAATGTTCTAGGGTTAATAAAAGATAAAATCGTAAACAGCCCAATATATCAATCTAGCTTTTTCCACAGGCAGGCACACATTTCAGAAAAAAATTTAGTGCATACATTTTCCTCTAGGAGACATACAACTAAAGGCATTTAGTTTGGGTGCATAGAGTTTAAAATAATTTTGTTATGCAGAAGTCCAAAATGTGCGACAAAAGATGAGGATGAGCAAACTCTTCTAGACCAATTAAAGTATTCAATTCTCCACTTCTTCAAGATGTAAAATACAAGATAAAGTTTATTGAAATCAACGTTCACAATTGAATACAGAATTCCCTCTATAATCGGCACTCAACTTTTTTCAGTCCTGACACTAATTCAGGTTGCCGGAAATTATTTTATGCCTTCTACTTCAATGGAATAATTGGCCGCGATAGCCTAGTGAGGTGATAGTTGCGAACTCGCGTATTGCGTTGTTTTCATCGAGTCGAAGGTACGAATCCTACTGCTGCACGAACTCGCTGCGTAGAGGCTGTGCCTGTTAAATTTACCCAAGAATCAGAGTCCTCCGTGACGTGGAGTGGAAGAGGAGGTGCCTGCTCAGGTGTCGTCCTCGTAACGGCTGAAGTTCAAAATTGAAGCCCTTCACTAATAGTCCTTGTGTTTTTTTCAGGTGCGACGTTAAATCAAATCAGTCATTGGAATAATGTTGGCTCTCAATACAAAACAGTACTTTTTTCTATGTAGTTTCAATTATTTTATGTGTTTAAGACTTTATTTCCATGTGCTGTATGAATATCATTCAATAATATATAGCTTTTGCTTTTGAATTCATTATTAATTGTGATTTTCCTGGTAATCCGATGTTTTCATTGTCAATTTGAGTGTCCTGGTCCATCCAGCCAGTTACCAAGAAGGAACTCTATGTAGAGATTCCGGGAGTCCTGTGAATATGTTGCGGCACATTCTTTGAGACCATTGAGCTTTAGATGTCTTTATTTGTCCAAATCCTACTACTCTGTCTTCTAAGCTTCTACATGCAAGGTCCAGCCCAAAAGCAAAGAAATTTGAGATATCAGGTTGGGAACCGCTTACGCAAGATAGCAGAAAATACAAATTTTTTGTTTACTACGCATAGCTTTCATCCATGCTTTCAGATCGTAACTTATCGTAAACAAGTATAAACTTCTAAATTATTATTTAATTGGAGAATTGCAAATGTTTGCTTGATATGTATACGTACTGCATAAGAAAATGTGAATCGACAATTTGATTCCAGGCATTTATTTCATGGACGAATATGACGTAGATAAAGTTGATTAAAAAAGTAAACACGTGTCCGATCAGTTCTTGTATTCCGACCACAACCTTTGCATAAAAAAAGGGAGCGATCCTTCTTTTTTTTTTTTAGTCATCCTTTGGCTCTTAATCGAGAGGACGACCCTATGAGATAGAGACAGACTGGTGAAATTGTAGAGATTCCATAATTGAAAGATGAAAACAGATCGATTTTTTAAAATAAAGGTGAGATTAGGTAATCCAAATTATTCTTTCCAATAAGAGCATTGATTTTGATGTTTTACCTTTGTTGTTGGAAGCAATTTGTAGAAAAATTGAATTTCTGCTTAAGTCAGCATAACTGTTGAAAAGAATATAATGGCAAGCGCAAGTGCGAATTATTTTTTAATATATTGAGCGTATTTGATAGATTTTTTACTCAAGAAAAGTAGCTAATTAACAAATCTTCTAGCTTAAAGTCAATCAGAGTTTGATCATTGAAGAAGCCGCTAGTGCTCATTGCGTGCACAGGATCAGCAAGTACTAAATAGAGATGAGTATAAAAATGATCAAGGGATGAAAACAAAATATGGAATTTTGAAAACAGCAGGTTTTCACGATATTTTTTTTAAGTTTAAAGTACTCCACATTTCAAGGAGTGTTCCATTGAATTTCGTAATTTTTTCACAGTTCTGGCCAAAAAAAATAAATAAATAAACCATGTCATCGCAGACATACACCTCGCACTATTTTTCCAGAAAATCGTATTTGAGATCGAGACATTTGTAGTAGCGTGCAATCAGTTTAAAGGAACCGCAGGTAAAGTCAGTGCCCTGAGAAGGAATTGTCGCACAGTCTGCTCCCACCTCATCTCATTGATTTGGATGAACACAGAGAGAACACGATATACACCAGAGCACAACTATATGCACAGTGTGGACGCCACATTTGACATCATTTGCCTATCCACTAACACAATGTCATTATTACTCTTGCAGTCTTGTTTTCTTCGATCTTCATCCTCCCTTACTCTGCCTTCCCCTTCACTGAACGCTGCAACGCAACGACCAACCATTTTGACGGACACGATCTGTTCTACATACTCGGTCTGTGGTATTCATGGATTATTACACAAGTCAAACAGATCCATTTTATATACCGGATAACTTTAGCCTGCCTTCTCTTGCGGATAGCAATACGTAATATCTATATATATATATATATATATATATATATATATATATATATATATTCCACTGTCACTCTCCTGTTTTTGAATCAAGTCTCTGATCGTCTATTTTGGATGCTTTTTAAGGTTTTTCCACCAGCATCCCTTTTCCTGGTTTATTTCTTACAGTTCTCGTTTTGCAACAGATCCCTCCTCTATCCCTGCTATTTTATCTTGCTCTTTTTTTAGGTGCGCAAGCACCATTTGACTTATTTCTTCTTATGTTTCTAATTAAAGTTTATTGTTGCAAATTGGTACCCCATCGCATGTTTATCGCACAAAAAATAAAGTAGAAAAAAGGAACTATTAGTTTTTCTTAACAAGAAATCCTGATAATATTTGAAAAAGAATTAAAATCTAAATTTCTTAAAAAGGGAGCCTTAATAAAACTGCAAGTTAACGAAGTCCGACTGAATTAAGAAAAATACTTTTTAAGAACGTTGCCTCTGTGAAGCGATATTTGAAATACAGATCACCCAAAAATACTGAATTTATTTTTAAATGTATTTTTTGCACATATTAGTGATGTGAGTTAATTAGATCCAATCAGGTTCAAAATCATTTTCTTATTATGTTCAGAAAAAAAAACAATAACAGTTTAACGAGTATGAAAAACTAATTAACTGAAGATATTTATCAACAGGGTTATTCAAAATAAATCCACCGATTTCAAAATTCCATGCTTTCAAAAATAAATGACACTTAAGAATAATTAAAGCATGAATGCAGAGGCAAAATATAGAAGTTCTTTTAGAAGTAATCGCGATATAATTTTCTTTAAATGCATATATAATGTCAATTCGATGCAGGACATGTTGTAAAGTGTCAATGGTAATTGATTGTACAGCAGCGGAAATGCATTGTCAAAGTTCACATAAATTTGCGGGAAACGGAGATGCTTTATCTTTTACAAACTCCTAAAGTAAGAAATCGCTAAGGGGCCATATCAGGTGACTTTGGTGGCCGACTGTGAAACATCATGACATGTGGTCCACTGCGGTAGATCCAACAGCGAGGTAGCTTCGTGAAAGTTTCTAAAACAGATTTCGTGAAACAGCTTCCAGAAGAATAAACGAGGACTCCCTTTTGTTCCCAATATAAGACTTCCAGAGTTTTCCTTTGTATCCATGTATTACTTAACATTCTGTGTTCCTTATTTTTGAAAATATGGAACTTGGAAATAGGATGATTCATTATGAATAACTGTGTATTTGAAAAAAATAATGCGTAAAATTTGGGATGTAATTAAAACTCATGGAAGCTTATCACGAAGTAAATTATAAAAGTTGGTCGATTAGAATCATTCATGGAACCAAAGTCAAGAAAATACGTAGTGGGTTAAACCTTTAATGTATGTAGTTTATAAAGAATTTCAATTTTTGTAATTAGTGTATGTTACAATCCGCTTACGATCAATTTGGTTCGCCAATGAATTTTTAAAATTTTTAAACAAAGTACTTCTTTCATAAATAACAATTTCTGTCATCATTCGTCAACCCTGTAATTGTTTTGCACTGAGGGAAATTTTTTCCCGTCGAAGATCCTTGAGAAAAATTAACGATGTCATGCAAACACAATATGTATTGAGAAATGCATTGCATTATGTTTTGTCAATGAAGCGATGCAAGACAATCGTGAGATTGATAAAATTGTTCGGAAAACCCAGTTTCTGCAAAATAGTTACAAAAAAATTTGTAACATGCACGTGAAATCAATTATGTATAGTTAGTCTTTACCGATATGTCGCAGCACGTTGCGATAAAGAAATTTTTATAAACTCTCAAATCTCGCCATACTTGGCGAAATTTCAATTATAAACGCTATTTCTTCCATGGTTAAATAAATACTTTTGAAAGAATGTCCGCCAGAAATCTTGAACATCACTAAAATCAAATTGATCGCTGTTTCAAGTCCTTGTCTAAGTTTTAAGAAGTGTAACAAATTTAAAAAGATTAATTTTCTGAACAATGCATTACAAAACCTATAAATTCGAATATTTTTGACAGAATGCTAAAGGAATCTTGCTTAAAATTTTTTTTTTAGTTTAGTTTAGTTTTTATTAACGTCGCACTAGAAGCAACACGAGGGCTATTGGCGACGGACCTCGTAATTTTGAACCACGGTCAAGTGACGAGGACGACACCTGAGCTGGCACCCCCCTCTCCTAACATCCACACCACGCCAACGGGAGGACTTTGGGCCCCGAACAGATTTAACGTGCATCAGCCCCGGCTACACGGCGGGTCTTTGGTGGCCAAGGATCGAACCCGCGACTGAACGAAAACCGCCAGCCGCTATCCACGACCTTGACCACTAGGCTACCGCGGCCCCATCTTGCTTAAAAACAATGAAACCAAATTTATCATCGTTTTCTAACCTTTGTCTAAATTTTAACATTGGGACTCATTGCAAGAATTGTAACACGTTGTTTAAATTTAACAAGGGGACCAATTAAAACAATCAAAGTACCTTGACTAAATTTTAATAATGGGACCAAATTAAAATAATCTAAGTGCCAAACTATGCTTAGAATAAATCGGACTTTTTGAATTTCGAGAAGAAGAAAAATAAATGGATTAGTAAAATTTTTACAAAAAATGCAAATTTGACTGATCACTGTTGTAGCGTCGAAGTCACGTATTTATTAAGTTTTTAAATAATCGACGCCACAATCTTTTTCAGTAGTAAGCAAGTCATTTCATCAACAAGAAAAAAGTTGCTATAAACATTCTTAAAAACATGCATAATTGATGACACGCAATCATTTCCGGATTTTGATGGAACACCGAATTCGAACTGGTTTTGTCAACTTTAATGCTGTACATGAAGAATTTGAAAAAAAAAAAAAAAATTAAAGATTAATTTGAAATATGAAAGATATGCCAAGTTTTTTTTATATTAACTCGTTTAGTTTCTCAAGCAATAAGAGAACAAGTAATATAATTGGAAAATCACGAGAGACAAACATGGAGATTTCAGAATTGATAGATTTCTCTGTTTAAAAAAAAATGAAAATAACGTTTTTAGGTGCAGCATAGCCATATCTGGCTCTTGTGCCATTGAACTCAACTGCCATCATCATTCATAATTAGTGCAACAATTAATTGCAAAAATTATTTTGCTGTTAAAAGTTGAATTATACAATTCCTTTCATGGGATATATGCAACATTTTGAATGAATATAATTTTCGAGTAAAAAATATTCATTATTAGTATTATCTGTAATATCAGATAAGAAATCTACAGAAAATTGAGTTTTGTGTTCCCCGCCCCCTCTCCTTTGAAATTCAAAAGAAGCTTTTTGTAATGCACATTTGACATTTTAATGTTGTTAGTTTTTAATCTTATATTTTTGTCTTCAAAATCGCTCTTAATTATTGACCTTTTAGACGCGCACAAAAACGGGATTTGACGTCACAATTCAAGCGTGACGTCATATCGTAATTGTAGACTCGCTCGCGTACGTCTAGCAACCAACACCGACGGCGTAATCAAGGATATATCCGGAGGCCCGAATATTTTCCAAAATTTTCAAAATTATATATTTATTACACTTCATAAATAATGCCGGTGTTGTTTATTCATTAAGATTATTAATCGTATTGGAACTTTTCTCGAGTATATTCCAGAAATAGTGCAATATGTAGAAAAAAAATCATGAAATGACGTATTAACTAAAATTTCTGTTCGCTTTATTTCATATTACACGAAAACTATTTTTATATACTTGTATATTATATAAGATACCTAAGGGGTGTTTATTCTCGTAAATGTATAAATTTTGGTCACTTTTCGAAAATTTGTCGTTAATTTTTTTAGAATCTTCCAATTATATAAAAATGCCCATAGTTGCTATTTTGCGGTTCTATCCATTAGCTAATAATGTCAAATTTTTCTTCTTTTTATATTGTATTTTTAAGTTTTAGTTCGGAACTGCAAACTCTGACTTGACACAGACGAATTTTATTATGGAAATCTTTAAAATAGAAAGCCATATTAAAACAATTATTTTATTAAATTCTATATGAATATTTTTGAGGTCGTATGTGATTTTTGTTACTTTCATTTTTCATCTTTAATCATGATACAAAATAACATTATTGACTTCAAATTTCTTATTGCTGTTGTCGTGTGCTTAAAGATTTATCCATTTAATCCTGATTTTTAATCGTGATTAATTTGAATATCGATTAACTAACTTCGAAATTTGATTTCTATTGCTAACATAAGAGAATAAGCTCAATTGTAAACACTGTTTTAAAGTAATTTGAAGAATGTTTATTCCAATTCATGTGATAATTTAAGAAATTCTGTTAATGTAAGGAATAATTCTTGAGTGAGTTTTAATTCATTAGCACTCGGTGGTCGAGGTCCATGTTTACTAGTTATAGTGTTAATATTAATTGATAATATAAGCATGGATGGGAATTTTCTGCATAAGGAACATTTGTATTGAATTACAGAGAGGTTAATTCAAAAAATAATAGGTTATATTTGCAATTTGTAAGTAAATTGCCTGTTGCATTTTTTTTAATTTGAATAAAAGTCATTTATTTATCATTATCAATATTATCAACAAACTGACGAGTTTATCCTCTTCTTTTTTTAACTATCCACGTAGTGTAGATTCATGTAGATAAAACTCTCCGGCAAGTTCTGCTTGTCTTGCTCCTTCGATAACATTTAGTTTTTCTTTGATCATATAAGATTTTTTTTATGTGTACACTCAAATGGGTTTTGTGTGTGGACATTATTTTTAATAATTATGAAAATCACTTACTCTAGAAAACTATTTGTAACTCTTAAAATTTGACCAATACAAAAAGGTTGAACGTACAGCTAGTCTCACTGACAGCGAGATCCTAAAAACAATCCCTTACAAAAAAAAAAAATTCGAAATTGAACATTTAACTTTCCAAGAAATGGTAATTTTTTTTATGTAAAATAGAAAGAAAGAAAGAAAAAAAGTATTATTGTCTGTTCTTATCATAAAATCGTGGCGTCATCTGAAAGAGATCAGTTCGAATTTCATAAAAAGAAAAAAATACGAATTACGAGACGCCCCGTTATCTAGGAGTGATATCACAAGCATTTGCTTATGGTTGGTACTACCGCGCGTAAAGCAGACTCGCATCAGACTGAACTGCGTGTTCATGGGGTCCAATTTAAATTAGAATATTATTCAAATAATAATGGGTTTTAATCACAACTAACTCAAATAATGTTCAAGCGGTTTAAATTATTAATCCTTAAATTGGAGGTACGAGTAAACAACATCAATAGTAAAATCTATTGTAAAATTATACAAAAATTATTTCCTTTTAAAATATTTTATACATAATCCTTTATTTAAATATTTACAATTTCCAACAATTTTCGATAACAGAGATATTATCCAAAATACTTCTCTGAATTTGGACTATCTGAAATGTTACTCAAATAATTTGAATAATTTATATATTTATTACTTTTTTTATATATGCGAAACTATTATGTAATAAATAAAATTAATTGTAGAAAACTTTATATAATGCATTGCAAAAAACAGAGTTCCTTTGGTGGCGAAATCTGTTCTTTGCACCACATTGCATAGAGAAATTTTTCCTTTTTATGTTGTATTTAATTCATTCTAAACGAATTCAGAATCTTTTAGAAATAGTTATATTATATTTCACAAATAGATCACAAATAATTATACGAACAAAAATTGTTCGTATAATTTACAAATAATTATTATTTGTAAATTTAATGCGTATGTACAATTACAAAATAGTTAGAGCAAATATGACGAAAAATTACTTTTTTAAAAAAGTCCAAACAATAATTAACTTTATAGCTAAATAATTATAAGTTAAATATATATTATTCAATTTTAATATGCATTATAATAAGAAATTTTTTTAAATATTGTAATAAATTAGGTGAAAATAATAATCTCTCCACCGTAGCTATGGCCGTAATTAAACATACTAGTTTTAAATATAAAATATCTTAATTCGAACTCCGAATGAAAATCAAACAATGAATTTAATATATGAGCTAAAAAATTGTAATTGTGTAATCATATTAAAAATACAAAACTTTTTTTCATTCATTAGTGATATTTCGTTCTATGAGAAATTTGAAGTTTGTAAATTTAATTTCATATCAAGTATTTTCAGATTTAACAAATTAGAAAATAAAGTACATGATTTAAATTAGCCAAAACTGCTCTATGATTATATATTCTACAATTTTCAAAATTGCATTGGTAAATAAAAAATTTCGCTCGCATTATCTTTCCTTTCTTCAATGAACACTTTCTTTAAAGTTAAATGCATTCATCAGTTGACAATATGGATTTATTTTTGCTATAGTTTTATGGTAAAGTTATTCAATACTTTTGTATTATTTATAAAATTTTGAAATGTTTCGTAAAAAAAACTGAGTATGTTTAACATTTATTTTTGAAACATGAGAAATGTATTTTGTTATATTTCGGTAATCCTTTCAATGGCATAGCATAATTACCAGAATTATTTTTTTTATATCTTAATAAAGAAAGACTTGATTTATACCGTAATTCCTTCACACGCACATTAGATCTTTTTCTTTCTTATAATAAAATTAACTTCTACAGAGAAAGTAAAAAACGTGAAGTTACATTAAATACTTATATTCTTTAGGTTATTTAAAAAAAAAAAAAACTTCAATAGAAGTTCAAAATTCCTTAATAAATGTTTAATTTTTTATGGAGTTAGGTAATAGTTCAAAAAATTAATTATAGGTTTAAAATTTTTAATAATTGTTATGTGCATGTGTGTATTCAATGAATAAATGTGAAACTATACCTGATTTGTGACAGTAGAGAAATGACGCGAAAATAAAATAATTCGAGCTCACATGTTTAAATATCATGGGGTTATTCTATAACGTAAATAGGAAACATGGAGCGTAGATCTGCTTCACTTTATTCAACTCTTTTAGAAAAAAAATAAACTAAAATATATTCCAAAGAAAACAATTTTTTTGTTTCTATTCTGCGAAAATTTAAATTAAAAGCTATACGATGATATTTATTCATTTTCCTCAAATACCGTCTGCATAAATACTTGTATTTAAGCACCTTAAAATAATCTTTAACATATATCGTCTGCGTTGTACACAAATAAAAATCATTTTCAATTTTGACCTTACACAATAATATCATAGCTTAATTATTATAATAAATATACATAGGTCTTGTAAATTACTTAACTTTTCATTAAATAACGTCCAATGATGAATTAAAGTAATCAATCATATTAAATACGCTCGATTATCATTACATTTTTTATTTTAAAATAAAATTAGACAACCTTCAAAATAATTTTCCCTATCTTTTCTAAAATAATATCGAAATTAAAAGTTTTTTTTTTTTTTCAATACTTTTTTCTCTTAGAGTGATTCTAACGAATCTTCGATATTTTGAATCACGTGTTAGATTCATATCACTCGGAATAAAATTTATTTCATAACGAAATATATTAAGGGAAATGGGCTCAATTCCTGACGATCACGTGCAAAAACAATCATGTGTTTTCCGCTGAAATTGAATTGGATACCAATCTCGCAATTGTTGTTTGCAAATTCTTTGGAAGATATCACATAATGATTTGTCAGCATTAAGATTCTACCAAACTCTTTCCCAAAACAGGAAAAAAATTTATCTTTTCTTACGTAACGCAGATACTCATAAATCAAGCGCACTTTTATATTTAAATATGTTAATAGCGTTAGCAAATATTTAAGGATTTTAAAAAAAGGAAAAGAAAAAAATTATAAGAATCGAAAATAAAGGGGGAAATATCTATAAGAATCAAATGTTTGATCTGTTCTTTTTTGAAAATGAAAGAATTAGAAAAAAAAGATGACGAAGGAAAAAAAATTTGAAAAAATAACAATTGCATAATCATTTATTGATTCTGGTAAAATATTTTACATTTCTTTATTTTAATTAGTTTTATTGCAAATCAAAAATAACTGTTAATAGATATTTAAAGACTGTGTTTCATCACTCTCGAAATAGACTTTTAGTTGAAATGTATTGTACCAAATAGTTCATGACAAAAAAGAAAAGAAAAAAAAAAAAAAAAAAAGCTGAACAGTTCAAAATATTCATTTTGAAATGCATTTACATCGACAGAACTACAAAAGTATTGATCAAGATTGACTAATAATGAAGTATAAATCACAAGCATTAAAGATCAGGAGAAATAATTTTTACACTTGCCGAATAAAGTGAAAGTTAAGGTTACAAATAAGAATGCCTTAATATTATTTACATAATGAGACAAGTAAATATTTTTTCAACATATCAACTCCAATCAAGCGGATACCATTTGAAATTTTACGGATTATTATTAGCATCTATTTTGTATGTACTTTATTATTTCTTATTTATAGATTTAGATTCGTATTCTACTATAATAAGTCTCAACTTGCATGCTCATCCTGTCACTTGAATTTTAGCTAAAATTTACAGAACTTTAGTTCAATAATAATTTACATTTCCTTAGAAAAAATAAGGCATTTTTTATGATCGTTACCTTCAACTTAATATTATTTAATTGAATTCACGTAGAAAAAGAATAATTATGTTTCAATAAAATTTCAATTTGCTTTATAAAGCATGAAGAATATGTTTAAAAAGAAGTAATCATCGTCTATGTATGCTATTGTTTCATTAAGCAATGTTCAGTTTTAAGATAATAAAAACTACTATTAACACCTGCAATGTTACTTCTTATACAGCCATTTAATTTTTCATTTAAAGTTGAGTTACAGTTGTAGTTTTGACTCGAATTTAAACACACATAAAAAATATTTTTAAGAATGATATCCATGAATTTAATGTAATAACGTATCTATTGTGTAATAACAATGCAAGTGATTAGTGTGGCTTCCGTATTAAAATAAAATAAATTTTGAAATCGCCGATTTTTTTTGTCTTGTCTGAAAAAATATATCACGCGTTTTATTTTGGAAACAGACGTAAATAAATAAAAATACAATATGATGTTCTGTTAACTTATAGATCAGAAAAACTAAGGATTTCAAGTTGAAGATGTTCGGTAAAATATTACATTGAATTATTACAAAGGAAATTATGTTCTGGTGAAAGCGAAAAATATTTCATAAAATTATTTCAATATTCTTACGTAAATTCATTATGAATTATTGATTTTTTCAGGCACTCTTAAAATTTATATTTCACCATTCTGATTATGATTAATGTTTAAATTCTCAGATATACTTTGAATACAAAAGAAATTCACGTCGCATTTTGTAAAAAAACCAACTGGGTTATCAACCTCGCAGTTTCTGTTTTTAACTAGTTTCGACTCTTATACCGTGCTTATAACTAGGGAGGGAAATTTCTGTTCTTTTGGAGGAATTATTCTTGTTTATTTTTAAAGAACTATTCTTGAACCTGTTCTTTGATCCACTTTTCTTTAGATTTTAGGAACAAGACCTCTAAGATATTGTAATGAATTTAAAATTAAATAATTACTACATATAATTACTTTACATATTTTACAAAAAAAAAATCGGATCAGTTGAATTTTAGAAAAAAAAAACACATTTTTGATTAAATTAATACTAAATAAAACAACATTTTTTTTTAAACAACTTTAACAACAGATAGAACAAATAAAGTATCTTTGGTAATGTCTCAGATCGAGTATTCTTTATTTACCTATATATTCAAAATAAATAAATAAATTGAAGTAAATCTTGGTAAAAAGATTTTGCAACATTTTATATCATATAGTGTATTGTGAATTTTAGGCAAAAGCGTTCAATGCTTTTATAGAAAAAAAGTAATTAAGAAGTCCTCTTCTAATGTTTTAATATGCATAAGACATTATACTCTTTCTAAAAACCACAAAATAATATATAAATGTGTTTTACTTCAGCTTGGAGAGTCATCATCATATTTGACTCAACAGATCAGGATCGGCCAAGGCCTTCGTTTGTAGATTCTTCCAAGATAGCCAGCCTTAACAAAAAATATACCAGTGCCTCTCCTCAACTACCTTAAAATCCGATTTAACTCAATCAAGCCACCGTACTTTTGATATTTTTTTCCGACTAGTTTATTCTTTTATTAACGTCGTATTAGAAGCAATACGAGAGCTATTGGAAATGGACCTCGTAATTTTGAGCCTCGGTCAAGTGACGAGGACGAAACCAAAGCTAGACTCTTCCTCTCTTAACTTCCACACCCCACCACTAGGAGGACTTTGGGCCCGGACAGATTTAGCGTGCATTAGCCTCGGCAGGTCTTCGGCAGCCAAGGATCGAACCCATGACTGAACGAAAACTTCCGGTCACGAATCAGAAACCATGACCACTAGACTACCGCGGCCACTTTTCCGAATAGTAAAGGCCTTTGCAACAAAAAATTTCTTTACTGAATTTTTCTCCTCCAGTCTAACAATAGGAGAAACCCTGTAGTTTGCAGAGTATATACAGAAACTAGCTGATACCCACCCGCTTCGCTGGGCAGACGATAATATTATATTTTGGAACCTATACGTAAGATATCAAGAAAATTTTCAATTCTTAAGCGATAATGATAATCTAAATTTAAAATTTTAAGAAATTGATTGTCTGTCATAATGGTTACCCACGGCTTTCAAATATATGAGAAATGATGAGGTCCGTCGTCAATAGACCTCGTGTAGCTTCGATAAACTATCACATCGTGGCTATTTTTGGATTGTGTTAAAAAATATTAATACTTCAATCGTTTAGTTAAAAAACAATGAATTTGAATGAAAATATTTTTTCAACCAATTCAAAACCGAAAGATAATTTTGTTTTAAAAGTAAAAAATTTTCAATCAAATGTAATAAAAGTTTCCTTGCACCTTTTTATACGTGAGGATTTTTGATCAAGACTCGTGGATAAATAATATCAATTCAAAATGATCAATGAAATAGTCAAACTTCTTTCGTATGATTCCTTCATCACATCTCTTTATTAAAAATAAAACAATACGTTTTATAAATAGAACTGTTTTCCACTTTCAGATCTATTTTGAGAAATACCTCTTGAATGATTTATTTGACCTTCTTTATCAGCCTCCTTGACTTTTATCTTCTCAAAAGTGTTCATGCCACTTGGGAAATGTCCATCAGTCAAGTGGTAATAAGAAGAACCATTCTCTCAGAAATGGTTTGAGAACAAAGGTATTTTTGTTGTAGGATTTGTTTCAATTGCCACATATAATGTTTCGATAAATAGGAGCTCTTGAAAATGAGATTTCTGGCTCAAGAAATCTCTCTCTCTTCCCTCTCCCTCAATGCTATTGATTGCCAAAAAAAAATTTGTTTGGAAAAGATAAAGTGTTGATCTTTGAAAAATAATTGTATCTCATTCTGAAATTTATTGACGAAACACATTTGGTATTTTCACACATCCACTGCCAATACAGAAATTTTCTAGAATCCTTCTTTCGCACTAGTTGCATGGATTGCAACTCAAAATTTTCATCACATATTCTATCACATCATTTAATAGATGACTCTTTATTCTGAAAGGAAGACCCGAATTTCATTGGAAAAGGGAAATAAATATGCACATTTCGAGAACTTCCAAGACTGTATTTGTTTAATGTTGCTTCCTCAGGGGCTTTCTTTCTTTATGTAGGTAGGGAAATCATAACATCGAGGCCTCCTAGCGTTCTTTTTCTTTCCCTTGGAGTTTACTGTCTGTGATAAACGCGGGGTGACACGCTTCTGGGACATCCTAGCAATCCTTCTCCATTTTCAATTCTCCTTCTTGTTCACAAATTTGTCCTCTTTTTCTTGTATCTTTCTTATACAGTGGCACAAACAATTGAGGATACACCTTACTTTTACTTGATAAATCCAACTTTCAATCAAAATAACACCTTAACCAGAAGTGCAAACGAATTTTTATTCTTAGACATAACAAAAGGTTTAATTAACAGTAAAAATAAAGAAAAATCAACGACAAAATTCTAAAATAAAACTTTTTAGAGGCATTTCAAATAAACATAAGCAGATTTTTACCTCAAAAAATTGAGGATACACAAATGAAATTTTTGTTTAACTACCACTTGATTTCTTTTTGCTTGCTACTAATATTCTAAGTTTGGGAAATTTTATCCTAAACTTTTTCAACTGTTATTTCTGTCTTTTGAAGTTGGTTATGAGAATATAAAGCTGTAAATGTGTGGAAAATGGCACCTCGGAAAGAGACTAGTATTGATGTAAGAAAATTTATATTAAGGTTATTTAAGAAGGGAAAATCTTATCGTGAAATAGCTGAAATTGTCGGTAGAAGTCACTCATGTGTCCAGAAAATCATTGGGAAATTTAAACGCGATGGATTAATTCAAAATAAGAGTGGAAGAGGAAGGAAAAGTATTCTGAGTGATGTAGCTAAAAGGAAAATTTTAAAAGATATCAAGATTAATCCTAAACTGAGTGCAGTCAAACTAGCTGCAGAAACTTCTCGAATAATCTGCAGAAGTGTAAGTGCTGAAACTGTGAGAAATGTGATTAGACATGCTGGATATAGCAGTCGAGTAGCTAGAAAGAAACCTTTCATAAGCTTACAAAATCAGAAAAAGCGTTTGGAGTTTGCAAAAACTCATCAGTTGAAGACAAAATTTTTGGAAGAAAGTTATATTTAGTGATTAAAGTAAATTCAACATTTTTGGAAGCGATGGTCGTCACACCGTTTGGAGAAAGCCGAACACCGTTTTGGATCCAAAAAATTTACGTCCTACAGTTAAACATGGTGGTGGCTCCGTCATGGTTTGGGGTTGTATGGCTGCAAATGGGGTAGGAAATTTAGTTTTTATAGATGGTATAATGGATCATAAGCTTTATATAGACATACTCCGCAACAATCTTAAAGAAAGTGCACAAAAATTGGGTTTAGATGAAAATTTTATATTTCAGCACGACAACGACCTCAAACACACGGCACGTAATGTCAAAATGTGGTGTCTTTTTCATTGTAAACAGCAATTGCACACACCACCACAGTCCCCTGACATCAATGTTATAGAAAATTTGTGGGCCACACTAGAAACAGCGGTCCAAAAACACCAGATTAGAAACATAGCCCATTTAAAGCAAGTGTTACAAGAAGAATGGGATAAAATATCTCCAGATACCACTAAAAAAATTGTCGAATCGGTACCAAGAAGTCTGGAGGACATTATAAAAGCCAAAGGGCATGCAACAAAATACTGATACTGTCTATGCATGTAATATATCGAAAAAATTTCAATGGTGTATCCTTAATTTTTTGAGGTAAAGATCTGCCTATGTTTACTTCAAATATTTGTGAAACTTTTAATTTTAGATATTTTTTTTTGTTGATTTTCGTTATTTTTACTGTAAATTAACCCTTTTATTACGTGTAAAAGTAAAAATACGTCTTCTATTCTAGTTAATGTGTTATTTTCATTAAAAGTTGGATTTATCAAGTGAAAGTAAGGTGTATCCTCAATTGTTTGAGCCACTGTATATAGATCATTAACACAAGTTTAGCGCAACGTAGCCAAATTTGGCTCTTGCGCCATGAACCTACTTTCACTTCCACAATAACCAAGTGGTCAAGGTCACGAACTCGTGGCCGGTGGTTTTCCCGTCATGTCGTGAGCTCGAATCCTGAAGCCACTAAAGAACCACCGTGTAACGGATATGATGCACGATAAAATTGTCGAGGCCCCAAATCCTTTCGTTGGCATCGCGTAAAAGTTTGGAGAGAGAGGTGCCAGCGTAGGTGCTGTCCTCATCACTCGATTGAGGCTCGAAATTATGAGGTCCTTTGCTAATAGCCCTTTTCAGGAGGGTTTCACTCTTTGTCTGCTTGATTCCTTGAATTGGTGACTAAACTTTTATATAAATTTTACGGCATTCTGTTCATGGTTTTCACTTTGACCAGTTTTTGCCTTATCTTTTCCAATTTTTTACTTTACGAAAATGTGTAAGCCTGTATTTTTATTTTTATTTTATAGTATTGTGCATCTATTTACTTTTGTTTATCTTGTCATCTTTCTTTCTGTCTTTAGTACCGTACTCAGTGTAAATAACAACTGTAAATTCGATTGATTTTGCTAAGTGTTGTATAGTAATTTTTCTCATGTTACTGCGGTAGTGGTTCGTCCCCGAGAGCTCTATCTCTTTAGGGTGACCAAAACCCTTTGGGTGAGCTCTATCTCCTCAAGTGACAGTCGATAATCCTCGCGTTGCGACTTTAATCAATCAATCGCCTAATGTTTAAGGTATAGTGTACAAACTTAGCACAATCTCTATGCTTTTCTACCTGACATAATGTCCACTAACGGCAGCCAAATGTTCCTCGAAATTCGGAACAAAGTTCAGATGACGAGGTGGACATCTGGGCTGGTACTCCAATCTCCACGTCCATGTTATGCCAAAGTGAAAACTTTGAGTCCCTGCAAATTTAACTTGCATCTGTCCTTCATACGACGAGTCTTTAGTAAAATCGAAATATGAACACGAGGCTCCTCTGAAACAGCACCGACCATTTGGCTATCGCTGCCGCAAAAGTAAGCTATTTCTCCAGTGTTGCTATTTTGTGACACGCCTCAATTCAGTTTATTAAAAATTATCATTAATACAAAATTCACTTAGATGGGGCAAGAGCCTTGTGTGTAGCGAACTCTCATACGAATTTCCCTTTAACTAAATTTTGAGGCTACTTGATGACATTATTTGAAATGAGAACATCGCCTTGGGAAAGGAACCCTGATTTATGTAAATTCACATTACTATATAAATGTAGTGAATGAGATATAGGGATAGAAGGCGTTAGAATGGTTTTAAATAAGAGCGTATAGAGGAATTAACATGATTAATAAGTAAACTAAATAGGTGTAAGCAAATGTAAAGTGATATTCGACCTGACTTGGATCCAGCTACCATAAGTCGATTAGAATCGGATCCAGTCTATTCAATCCAACTGTTTGCTGTTATTAAGATATGTAGAATTCTCTATTATAGTATTTGATTCAGGACACAATTAGTTGAACGCTTTGCATTAGCAATACAATATGAATCCCATATTTTTGAGTCAGAATAAGGTGGTTAAAGATTATCTTAACGGTATTGCGTCACGGCGGCTCTCGATATTAATAACGACCGCAGATCGTTATAATCTTAGTTGCGCCGTATCCCGCGTAACTCAATCTGTCATTTCGTTATGTAGTTTTCAGTATCTTTGATTAAATTTAGAAGATCGTTAAAAGACCAACATCAATGTAAAATTATACATTTTTTTAATGAAGCATATTAAGATTTCAGTAACAAAGATCTTACGGCGACGGATTTATTTGATGTTGTATCAGACAATGGATAACCTACTATTTCCAATACTAATTCGAGATCTAACTTCTAACAATGACTTCTATACCTTTCGAATATCTGTGGCGAGAGCTATTAGGATACAGCCATAAAATCACGCAACTTAATCACATGATTTTTTTTAGCACGTTAATCTCTACAACGCAAAAAATTGTTCGAACCTGTTGAGACACAGAAAACAACTGACTCGTTTTACGAGCAACGTCATGAAATACTGACATAATAATTATTGTTACAATTATTTTTGACAAAAACTGTCAAAAATTATACGAGTATTTTTAAACGTGAAGCAAATGTGTCTTATGCGGACTTCCTATATAAAAATAGTTAACTTGATATGCCTTTATTGTTCATTGACATCGCACCGAGAAGCGACACGAGGGCTATAGGTAAATGACTTCATCATTTTGAACCCCCGCCAAGTGACGAGGACGACACCAAACCTAGACTCTCTCTATCCAAATTTGCACACCACGCCCACGGGGAGACATGGGGCCTCGACCATATTTAACGTGCATCATCCCCGGTACAAGGCGGGTCTTTGGTGGCTTCAGGCCTCGAACCCATGACTCGATGAGACAACGCCGGCCGTTTGATGTCATTGGAGAATACATTACATGCAAAGCATTTATTGATCTATAAGTTCAAATCGAAGCATATTCCTCCCCTCTAAGATAGGGGACAAAATTGTATTGAAAATTGCTGCGGAACTGCTTATAGTGCATTGCACCTCATTCAGAGCAATAAGTGGACAAAAAAATGGCAACAGCATTGTTTGAAGAGGAAGTTACTATGTCCCCGCTAAATTTAACTACAAGATAATGGGAACAATCGGAGGAATGCAGAATCTTCAAATAAAATAAATCATCTCTTAGAAGATACAGACACTTCAAATGAGTGAGGATACTGTGTTTGCTATGCTAAAGTATCTGAAGGAAAGTGGTTGCTAAAAGTACAGTACTTACTCTATGATCGAGGTTTGCCAGTGATTCAGCGTTTTTACAACACCTGACAACTTGCGAAAAATTATATTTCCTGTCCTCTACTTCAACAGAATAATGTGTGGCTACGGTAGCCTAGAGGTCATGGTCACGGATTCTCGGTCGGCATTGTTTCCATCTGGTCGTGGATTCGGAGTTCTGATGCCACTAAAGACCGTAGCGGGACTGATGCACGTTAAATCTTGTCGAAGCCTCAAATCTTCACATTGCCGTAGTGTGGAATTTGGAGAGAGAGATTTCGGCTCAGGTGTCGTCATCGTCACTTGACCGAAGCTCGAAATGACGAGGTCCATCGCCAATAAACCTCGCGTTGCTTCTCAGTGTAATATCCTCAAACAATCGCTCAGCTGAATAATGTAGGATCTCAATACAAAATAATAAATCTTTTGGTAGTGTTCTGGTTGTGGTAGCCTAGTGGTCATGGTTGCGGCGGTTATCATCAAGTCGTGGGTTCCAACCTTGATATCACTAAATATTCGCGCGGCTGATGCACGTTAAATCTGTCTAGGCGCAAAGTCCTCCCAATGGCGTGGTGTGGAAGTTAGGAGAGGGGTTTCGGTTCAGGTGTCGTCCTCGTCGCTTGACTGAAGTTCAAAGTTATGAGGTCCGTCGCTAATTGCCCTCGTGTTGTTTCTATTGCGACGTTATTAAAACCAATCCAATCATTTTCTTCGTTTGAGTTATTTCGAGGGTTTGTTATTTTTTGTCTGTTAATACTGTATAAATTTTATACAGTAATACATAATTTTTCTGTTTAAATGCGTTATTATTAGTGACTTTTTAGTAAACCTAGTGCGCTTTCGGTAATCCAGTGTTTTTCTGGTCCGATACCTGCCGAATCACCGGCAGAGTACTTTTCTCAACAAACTCGATGGATTGTCCCCATTGCAAAAAATACTACTGCGTTAAGTATTTTACTTCTCGAGTTTGCGCATGAGAATAATTCTAAAATACAATTTTTTTGCGTTATCTCTGTAAAAGTTACTATTTATTTCTTTTTATTTCACGTATTCATAAACTATTTATATTTTTGGATAGTGTTTATTATGCAGTTTAATATTTTTTAATTAAAAAAAAAATTATTTTATTTATTTCAAAATCAAATGAAAACAAAATTTAGAAAATTTTACGTCGGCTAATGAGCTTATTTCGTTCAGCAAGCTGAATTTTACCTGTGAATATGTATTTTTATGGTAAGCGGGAATCGTCACTGAGCTACGGAGACAAATACTGAATATTTCACGCAAAACATGTGTGATTCATATGGTCCGAACAAATACGTTACATTTGAGTCATTTTTGTTCTCGTGGCGATTAAAGTGTTAAAAAAAAATTTCAATGCGTGATCCTTTGTCTAAAATTTCTTATCGTGCTCGATTTGTCCGCGAGTTGTTCCTAGACCTCTTAATGTCTACGAAATGCTTAGTCATCACATCTGTTAATCAGAAACAGCTAATTGCGGTGAGATGGGAATACTTTCATCAAACATTTCCGTGTGACTGGCCTCGTGGCGTGAATAAACCCTTGTTACATGCTACCTCCTCGAAATGCTATCACTCACACGAGGGCAAATCCACAACAATTGAACATTGTTTGTAGCAACTTAGAGCTGGAGAAGTTGAAGTGGTATCTGCTGTCCCCTCGTTATATGACTGTCATCACGAGTAAGAATTTTTTTTTTTCGTTTGCAAGTGCTTTGCTGCTCACCGGATGTTGAAGAATGTATTTTTAAAATTTTTTTACTTCCTACCGAGACATCATGTTACCTGCTTGTTCATCCTTCGAGCAGTAAAAAATTGGTTCATTCGGGACAGTTTCCGCTCTCATCACACAATTTGACACTACCTAAATAAATGGGCATCAGTCAGACAGATGACACCGACAGTCACCCCGTTTAAGCCCGGAAATTGCAACAGTAAAATATGCCAATGAAAGTGAGCGAAACTTTTTTTTACTCAATAATTGCAGTTAAGAGTGTCACGATCCGAAATGCCATTTAATGTCGTATTTAATCGGGTTTTGTTCCACTTGAAAAGAAAAAAGAAATTTTCATGTAAATTTTATTTCAACCCAAAAAGAAATTTAGGAAAAATTTATTATTATAATTATATATATATTTTAAAAATTAAGTTCATTACCGGTGAAAGCAGGCATCAAACACACAAGCAAGAACATTTACGATAAAATTTTGAAAAGTAATCAACTGAAGAATTTATATTAACGAAAAGAAAAGCCTCTTTGGTGGTTAATAATTAATATAAAATGTTTAGTTTTATTTGCAAGACTTCGTAAATAAAATAAACGTATTGTAAAAATTATCATTGTTACATCATAGATGCTGAAAAATACGCTCTCTTTCTTTTGTTATTCAAAATCTGTCAAATTTGGATGTCACTTTTGACCATAGTCCAAAACTATAATGACTGTGCCAATAACTCCCTTGTAGATTTTAGAATGGCATTAATATACAAGTCTAACTATGAATTTGAGAAAGGCTTCTAATTGTGTTGAAAGTCACGTTATAAATTGACATGCAAATCAAAAAATGAAACTTTCTTATGTTAATCATAAGAGATATTTTAAAAGTTGACAAATTTAAATTGACATTCAGCTACTAGAAATTAATTTAAGTAATGCTCCTACCATTTCTGAGCATTTACAAGATGAAGACAACTTACTCTCCTAACTTCCATTGCACGCCAAGCGAAGAGTTTGAGTCACAGTTCGATTTCATTCAGCAATCCACATAATTTCGCACACTAGGCTTTTGGTTGAATTACTTACCAAAGTTGTGAATATAGTATTTTAGAAGAAAAAAAATTAACTCCACGTCCTCAAATGGACGTGATGTGAAAATTTGGAGAGGGAAATGCCATCTCAGGTGTCGTCTTCGTTCACTAGACCAAGGCTTAAAATTACGAGGTCCGTCGCCTCCTGTTGCTTCTCAGTACGGCTTTCTTTATTTATCACAATCAGATTCTTTGAATAAGAGACTTCGTATTCCTGCACACATTTTGTATTTTCGACATGTAAAGAAAGTTTCCAAGTGCTGGGGGATCTTTCCTGGGGGGAGGCGACTTTTTAGCTACAATATCTTGTTGGTAAGCTCGGTCCTCCCCCTGTTGCTGCTAAGTACGACATTAATTAACTTTTAATTATTCAACCCCGACATTGGGTTGAATTAACATCGTAATAGTACGTACATGATCTTGCTATTCTGAATCACGGTTAAATGACGAAGACGACATCTGAATAAGCCATCACACTCTTCTAACTTCTACACCCTCCCCCCTCTTAGGCTTAGTTCCGCGTTAGGCATAGTTCACTTCCAACAGGCCCGCAATTCCGGGAAGGCATGTCATTAAGTGGCGAAATCATGTTTGGACTTGTGAGCATGAATGAGTACCGGGTGTCCTAAAAGCTTCTTTACTAACAATTCATGAATTTACTGTACAAAAACAGCGCACTTTAAAACAGTTGTTTTTATGCTAATGGTAAAAAGGCCTGTCTAACAATACGTAGAGAAAATATTTACAAAGGCTCAAAATGCCCCTCCTTTCCTCGGAGGCAAAGCTGGACTCGTTTACGCATATTTTGAAAAACAGGCTTCAAGATGCTGAGAATGACATCTTGAATCCTTTGGGAAATGCGGCGATTACCAGATATTCTCTTGTTTGAGAATTATTTTTATAAACTTAGATCTCTAAATATCTCCCCAAAAGATTCAGAGAAAACTCAAATCAGGGGAACGAGGCAACCAAAGATTTCTTGAGATGAGTCGATTTCCTGAAAAAAACATTGAAGCGTGTCCATGGTTCATTTACTGGTATGGCATATTATATCGTCTTCTTTCAACCAAGAATTTTGTTCCCCTGATCTGAGCCTTTTCTCACTCTTTTTTCTGTGGGCATATTTAAAGAGCAAAGTTTCTGAAAATAATATCTAAATAACAGATTATCTTAAAATTGTCTTATTGTTCAAAGGATACAAAAAGTCACTCTCTGCATCTTGAAACGCGTTTCTCAAAATATATGCAAATGAGTTCAACTTTGCCTCCAAGAAAGGGTATTTTACAATAGTTGTAAGCGACGTTGGCTCAAAATATTTTTCTGTGTTGTGTTAGAAGTGCTTTTCGCTGTTAGCACAAAAATAATTGCTTTTCAATGCATTGCTTTTGTATAGTAAATTTATGAAAAACGTTAGCATGGGAACTTTTAGAATATCCGGTATTATTGCATTTGATCTACATATTTTTTAAATGTTTTGTAAAAAAAAAAAAAAAAAAATTAATGTAACAATAAAAATGAATTTAAAAACTTTTCTACGTCTGAGTTCTCTAAAACCTTAGTTTTTTCATTGGCGAACTAATTTGGTGATCCCTGATTGGGAGCGACATTAATTCGAAAGAAAATGATTGAAAAAAACAATAAACATGCAGTGTCATTCGAAGTAATTGCTCTACGGAAGTTATAAAATCGTTCTTAATAAATGAGAATTTTAATGACTTCTGTTTATTTACTTTCACTATGTTTTTCTCTCAAATTAAAAAAGTTAAACTGCTTTTTAATGCTGAACAAGCAACATTTCGATCCGCTTCAGGGGTTCGATCACGTTTCCGTGCAAACCGGATCGATTAATCTCCAGTTCTTAGTACAGGAACGAGATTGATGAACGTCTCTTGTTTGGAGGCCATCTTCATCATAAAAGAGAATTATGTGAATGGACGGCGTTAATCTTATTTACGAGGCAGGGATTGCAATTATAAAACGTGAGTTGTGAGCTGTAGATTATGCACAGATTACACGAGCGGCCTTAAACTGCATGTGTATGCTCAGCGTGAGCGAGCCACGTCACAAATTGGAGGTGTGACGGCCGAAAACGTCGACAGACAGGAAAAGGGAAAAAAAAGGTCTTTATCTAATCTATGCACAGAGAATCCGGTCTCTTGCATCTATGTTAAATTCTATTTCTTTTCGTAGTATAAATCCCAAAATCGTTGTCCTGTGACGGTTGAACCGTGATTCTCAATATACATATATCGCCAAGACACACGAAAGAATAAAAATACAGATAGGAGAGCCCGAAGTGATGATGGCAGTGCCGTACCTAAAAAATAATTTTTGGGTGTGCATATCATCATTCAAGTAAATAATACGCTATATCAATCTTATTTCGCCTATTTAAAACTGTTCAAGTATTAATATAATTTTATCAAGTAATAAAAATTTAAAAAACGATAAAATCATTTAAGAAAAATAATTTAGAAAGCATGAAAATAAATTTTGCATTTTTAGGGGGTGCATTTCTCAGGGGTGCACCCCCTCTTCATCTACAAACACTGAGCCAAAGGCACTCTTTCAGAGACAGCAAGGATTTTTCTATTCTTTTCTCAGGAATTGGATTAGATGAAATCCTTTTTTTTCTCTTCGTGGTGAAAGAAATTTCGCATAAGGAGAAAAAAGCTCTTATGTATAAAATTTAGAATATCAGAATGTATAATAAAAGAATTACCCAGAAGTATTTCAATTTCGAGAAAAAATCTTGGGAGCTGCATTTGCACCCCACCTCTTCCGGGTTGAAATGGTTCAATACGAAAGGGGGTACATTTTTTAAAGTAATAGGCTGAAATTATTGATTGATAAGTATTTTTGACTGCAATGAGTCATTTAAAAAGATGGCTCAAAAGGTTCCCATGTAGTAAATAGTAATCTAATTGTATCCAATTCCGTGTAGTAAATAGTAATCCAATTGGATGAATAGTAATCCAAAGGTCAATAACAATGGGATAGCGGTTTCTTTTTATCATATTTATTTTAATTTCTACTCTCCAATTTTATACATAAAGCTACTTACAATATGTATTTACATCTATAGTAAGCATTCAAATAGCCCATATAATCATTATCTCGTTTTAGCGGTCAAGAGAACAAAATATTAGGACCCCGCTTTGATCGGTCAAATTAAATAAAAATCTCGTCGTTCCTGAATTGTTGATGAGACACACCGTATCATTCATTACTGGTATGCAAATAAATAAATTATTTCCAATAACCAAATTAGGAATGGTAAATGGGGTATTAGGAATAGTGGTGGCAATTAGGGGAGGCGAGGGGCAACCCCACACTTTTCTGAGAAAAATTAAATTTTTATTCCACTTTAGCCTCCTAAAACTATGAATTATAAACAAAATATTTTTTTAAATCTTATTGTTTTATCACCAAATTATCGTCCCCTCCCCCTTTTTCGTTTATTTAATTATTGAAAATTTCGTTAGAGGATATGTACACAAAATGCAATGCCATGCACAGCGGCAGGTTTATTATACTCATGCGCCGCGGTTAGCCATTTCGTACAGCGTCACAGCAAATAGTGAGTACTTGCGCAGGCAGGTGCAGCATGTGATGTGAGGAAAGATGACTAATGTAGATGAATAAGTGGAAGTCTAAGCAAGGGGAAAAAAGACAACATTGTTTTAAAACACAGATACTAAACAAATGACTCTTGAGAAATGTATTTTACATTGCACACCTTTCTTTCTATATTATGTGATTAATTGCATCGTTTTGAACATCTAATTAAACGTGATTTAAAACAAGAAATCTATTAGAGTATTTATTATTTTCCTTGCATATTTTGTTGTTTAATTGGGTGTAAAACAAAATCTTTTGTATACTATCTGAATGGATTTTGGTTATTTACCATTTTTAGGTATTTATTCTAACCCTTAAAAGTTATCAGCTAAAAAAATCATATTAATGGTATTATGGGTGTAATTTCTCTCTCACACCCTAGTAAATGAATTTTATTTCATAAATTTAAACCACGTATCATTATTTACATTAGCTTTTGTTTCTAAGAATTGGGAAATATTGAGGAAGCTCATCTTATCTAAATTGGGGAAATTACGGGTATTATATGAGAATTCTTTTACGATTACCAGAGTGGATGATCGGCATTTCTACATCACTTAAATTTTCAGCACTTTTTCCCATGCCATTATCAATTAAGATTGTATAACCATTCTGCACATCATCGTCATCTACAATGTCTTCTTCATTATCGCTTACATTGTCCTCATAATCACTAAAATCATCCGTTCTTAGCATAATTTTTTTCCCAATTCATCTTTTTTCTGGGAATTCCATGCTATAAAAGTATCTTCACGGCAATAGTATAAATTAAATAAAATGAACAGAAACATTTCTAAAACAATTATTTCCATATTACTCAAATTTTAATTGTCCTTTAAAAAAAATAAATAAATAAATAAATAAACTTACACTTATGGTATCATGAGTGAAATATCCCAGATCAGTTTTCATTCTTGTGCAACTAACGAAGTACATAACGAGAGTGAACTTTTTACTGATAACGGTATCCCTACTGAAGTCATAAATGATTATAACAAATCAGAAAAAAATTATTATAACAGTCATAAATGTTAGAACAAATCAGCGTTACCAGTAATTAGGTTTTTAAATAATTTTAGAAAAACAATTTACAAGGGGTGTTTTTAAGGGTTAAACTAGCTATAGTTTTTAAATGAAATTGTTACTGATCATTTTTGATTTCTCGAAATACTTTTACCAAATTCTAATACATATATAATACTGTTCCTTTGAAGGTAACTAAGTTAAGTATCATTGTATAGAAATCAATTAAAATTTCACACGCAGAAAAACAATTATACACTAGTATTAAAATTAAACCACAATGAAGTTGATGTAAACTGTCAATTTTCACTTCTTTATCCAAGTTCAAGTAGCCGCGATAGCCTAGAGGTCAAGATTGCGGACTCGCGGCCGACGTTGTAGCGGGGAGGATGCACATTAAAAGAGTCGAGGTCTCAAGCTCTTCCGCTAGCAAGGTTTGGAAGAGAAAGGTACCAGTTCAATTGTCGTCTTCGTCACTTGAGCGAGGCTAAAAATTACGAGGTCCGTCGCCAATAGCCCTCATATTTCTTCCCAGCCCGACGTTTATAAGCAACCACAATCACATTGTCCAAATTCACTCAGAAATCGAAGAGAAACTTTTGTAGATAATTTTTTAAATTTTGTGTGTGTGTATGTCGACCCCTTTATACTCTCCGAATAACTCTTATACTCCCCCCCTTCTAATTCTCAATCGCCTGCATTGATTAAGGATGAGAATGGAGTAACTTATTGTTTTTTGTCCATTGACGTTTCTCCTTTTTTGAAGAAGTCTATGAGTACGACGCCCTTCTCATCGCATATGCCACAATGTGCATATATGGGAATCTAATAACCCCATGAATACCGTGAGTTACAAAGGGACTTCCCAAATGTTAATGTGTGGTGTGGACTAATGTACGACCACGCCATTGGGCCTTTCTTTTTTACTGAAAAGACACTCACGTCAGTCGTTTACTTAAACATGTTCAAAAAATTTGTATTTCTACAACTTGAAGAGCTTCAGCCACATGTCTTTTTGCAACAAGATGGTGCACCACCTCATTGGGATACCATCGTGCATTGTTCTTTGAACGACCATTTTACAGGAAGATGGATTAAGCGAGGCCACCCAGATCACCTGATAAAATGCCGCTAGATTTTTTTTTTTTTTTGAAGATTTGTAAAGGACATCGTTTACAGAAGGAAAGTGTCGAACATTAATGACCTAAAAACCTGGATTACAACCGCAATTGCAGCTGTGGATGCCGACATGTTTTCAGGTACTTGGCGGGAAATTAAAATCGTCTTGACTCGACGAAGAGGACACACGTAGAAGTTTATTGATAAGGGGCACTTTTTAAGTCTATCTAACCGTTTACGTTATTACTTTTAATCTATCTTCATTATTTCCTGTATTATTAAACATCGAAATGTGTCCGAAATTTTATAAACACCCTGGCATACACACACACACACACATATATACATCACGACTATAACCAGTTGGCTACTGAGACTACTCTAAAGTAAAAACTTTGAGTTTGAACGTTTACCGCACGACAGTCTTTGTTCAGAATTAAGACGCTAAAGTGCGATCGTTTATTGGTTCATTGCTAACAATGAGGATACCTCAGCCCTACAATTCTGATTAATTATTTATTTCTTATTGTAATGTAGGTAATAAGATATGTACTAGAAAACACGCATTAAAATGTATCACTTCTCCATGGGTCAACATTTCTCAAAGCTGATGTGTACGAATAACTTCCATTACAGAAGAAAGGAAGCATGTTACCCAAAACTGCCATTTTATTATTCCTTGGCCATTACAAACATAAATTCTTTGCAAGAAGAAAATAAAAAACACTATCGTGTCATTGAATTCATTTACATGAAGAAATCTTAACCGATCAGAAATTCTTAACGGCCATTCCACTAACAAAAGAAGGCAATTGTAAAAACTCGTTTAAAATAGAATAATAAAACGGTGTTGTGCAGTTAGTTATCTACTTACAAAGACATTAGCTATCCTAAAGTATTTCTTGAATGACACTGTCAAAAAGATTTTTTATTGGATAAGGATTTTAACAAACGATTCTCATTCTTTTCAAAGCAATTTTCAAGCATTCTGTCTCAGTCTTTTAAAAGCAATCTTATTGTGAAAGGACAATAACTTTTAGTCGCTGAATATACATACTGAAAAAAACTGAGAATCATTTTATTCAATATAATTCCAGAACTCTTTTCTAGCTGCACCTATTGACTATAGTAGAAAGTCGAATGTATTTACGTAAATACGCTTTTGAATGTTTAATAAATGGAGCTTTCTGGTAACAAGAATAAATACAATTTAAAAAAGGAGATTTCCAATGTTGTTACATTGGAAGTGTTCAATATGACAGTGATTACATAAATCTAATTAGAAGAGTATAATTATACTGTACTTTTCTATCCGAATGTAAATAAGACTTGGAAGAGGAATTTTCTTACATTGACTTCCAAAAGGTTATTCAAGCGACGGGAAAATGAAGAAAAATGGGAAAGTAAAGCTTTGATTAACACAAAATTGCTCACTTAAGTAGGAAATGTTTTTATGCAATAAAGAAAACAAAAAGTATGCTTAAAGATGAAAAAATTATTCAATTTTCGTAATTCATATGGGGTGTTTACAAAATAATATCCTAATTTCGGAGAGCTACTCGTACAAAATTAAATAAGTTACAAATTTTTCGGGGGGGGAGTAAAAATATTTTTAAGAATCGGAGTTAAAAAAGTAATTTCGCAGAAGTCTTCGTTATTTTTTTGCACTTTATTGCATTCAAATAGATCAAATAGTAAAGATTTGAGAATTAAAGTGGAAATTCCATAGGATTACAATACGTCCATAAAATCAAAATGGTGGGTAGACGGGAGCTTTAATCAATGACCCTAAAGAACCCTGATTAACACTTTGTGTGCAGTTTCTTACTTTGGAGCTTTTTAGAAGATAAAATGCTTTTTCTGCCATTACCGGCGAATATTGATTGACGAAATGAAAATGCGAATACTGTAGCTATTCTAGCTATATAACATTGAACATTCATAGTTTTATAAACTTTAAAGCATTATTTTTTTATTTAATTTGCTCCAAAAAAGGTTATAAATTTATTAGTTTGGTAACAGAAACTCATCAGAATTGGGTACCATTTTTTTTTATCATTTGTATGTCGTCATTTTTTGCTGAGCGTGAATTAAATACGACATTTGGCTACTGTTACAGATACAGCTATATTATAAATAACAAGGTTCACAAATTAGTGTGCTTCTCACTGCTTCTCTGACTTGTTGACGTCTAAAAACAAAGCCGTGTTCTAGGGGGATGGGCACTAATTTGCGGGGACGAAGAGTGAATGAACTTACATCAATACACGCAGCCAGGGGGTAAATAAGCTTAACAGCGGTAAGGGATAGCTCAAGTCACTCCAAACTGCAGCTGAGGGGGAATTCGGCAGTGTGAGGTGGGGGGGGGGGATGGTCACATATAATATTTTAGTCATGTACATTTCTTACTGGGTTCGATTTTTTCATCAATTCTTTTGTGTATTTTCATATATAGTCCAGAAATATTATGCAATAGAGAGAAGTAAAATTAAATTTCGCTTATGCAATTCTTTTTATATAATCAACTTAAAACTGAATCTCACGAGCACAACCTTTTAACTAACCTTTGAGGTCTACCTGACTATGTTATTTGAATCGTCTAATTAGACCCTAGCCTATTGAAAGAACCGTAACTTATGTAAATTGATTAGCATTACTATATAAGAATTGCAGTGAATAGAAAATTATCAGATAAAGAGATTGGAAGTATTAAAGAGATAGAATAGGAGATACAGGAATTAGAGAGAGACTAATGAGCACTCTATACGTGAGCAAATGTCAACTGATATTCTACGTTGGACTCCCGACTCTAGAAGTGTAATCAAATCGGATCCGGTTTATTCAACCCTCCTAGATATTTGCTGCTATTAAGATCAGTAGAATTCTCAGGTATAATATTTGATTCAAGGTACAATTAAAGGAATATTCCATATCAGTAATACTTCTACTGAAGACCCATTGTGTAGCGGGCTGATGCACGAGAAATCTGTCGAAGCTCCAATACCATGGTGAGGGGGTTGGCAAATAGTACTCGAGTTGTTTCTAATTGCGACGTCGATAACCAACTAATCAATCAATACACTTAGTAATAAATTATTTTGATTTAGTTCAATGCAAGGTAGAATAAACTGATTAAGCATTTTGGAGATGTACAATCTTTTTTGAGTTATTATGTCTCTTAATATCAACACATTCGATCGGGAAACAAGAATTCTGGTTTCAAAAATGATTGATTTAATTTAATTGTCTTAACATCGAACTGAGAAGAATCCTGAGGGCTAATCCAGAGTGGGGGGTGTCGACCCCCCTCACGCGTCTTCTATATAACTTCCTTTCATTGCACGTATAATGTCAATTCGATATGTAAATTCCTGCCAGACACGTTGTAAAGTATCAGTCGTAATTGATTGTACAGCAGCAGAAATCCGTTGTTTAGGTTCACATAAATTTGTAGGTAATAGTGTGCATACACTCTATCGTTTACAAACACCCTAAGGAAGATATCGCAAAGGGTCATATAAAAGGGCTTAGGTAGCCAGTTGTGTGACATCAAGTCATCTGGTTCACTGCGGCCGATCCAACTGCTAGGTAGCTCCATGAAAGCTTCTATAACAGCTTTCGTGAAATAGCTTCCCGAAGAACACACGAGGACCATCTATTGTTCGCAATATAAGACTTCAACAATTTTCTTTTATATTCATGTATTACTAACCATTCTATGTTAGTTATTTTTGAAAATATGGAATTTAGAATAGGAGGAATTGCGAATAACCCTGCATTATAAATTCATGATTCTTGATAACAGGTTACTGTTTCTATAATACGTTTTAAAAAGAAAGAATGTTTAACAAGAATATGGTTGGGAAGTATCTATTAAAAAATATTATGAAATTTTACGGTAACGGTAACGGCTAAAATTACGAGGTACCTGTTTTAAAATTAAAAACATACCCTCTCATCAGAATTACTATTAAAAAGTTAAAGTGCATCATTTAATAAAATGTTAGCTTAATTGTAATCAACTATAATAATTGTGATCAAGGCAACAAGCGCCTGGGCGTTCGGCAGAGTGAGGAACTGCCGAAACAAAGTTGGAAAGTAAAGTTACGAAAGCGCATTGCCATTGGACGCTGTAGCCAGTAAGCTAAGAAGCATATATAGCAATGGGCGGAGAGAGCGTTAGGGGGTGGGACTTCAGTTCGAAGGCGAAAACGACTTCGAAAAAGCTGTCGTCCGCGGGTTTTTGAGAGGTTGTAACTAGATAAAAATAAAGTTAAAATTAAAATGAAATAAATAGAAATGCCGTACCAAAACCAATTTAAAGAAAAATGCAATTTAAAAGTTTGAGGGAAAATTTAAACGCGAGGAGATTATGAAATTTTACTGTTGATTTAGTCCGAATTTGAAAGAAATAAAAGAAATTTATTTTGAAAGATTGTATTTATATATTGTTTAATGAATATTGCTTAAGGTTCAATTTAACCATACGTAAAAAATTAAGAAAATGCTTCAAATTAATCTCTACAAATTATTTTGAATTTAAAATACATGCTGTAAAACATGAACCTGTATACAATTATCTTCTTAGTTTCATGGTTGTTATGTTTTTTCAATACTTAATTCATTCATTCATATATATATATTGTTGTATTGGCTCAACTGAAAGGTCAGACGAATTTTGTGACATTTCACCATGTCAATCATAATCGCAAAATGGCGTGTACAATAAGAAACAATAATATCCCGAAAGACTGCCATTGTTTACAAGAAGGTACAAACCACAAAAAGAACAAATTCCAATTAGCCACAACATTTCAAGAAAAGCTTTTATCACGAAAGACAGACACAGAAGTAAATGACCATTAATGTTTTGTCTTTGATCTTGTCAGAATAAAAAGAATAAAGAACATTCTGTTCTGCTGAAAGAATACGTCTAATAAAATCTGATTGCCTCTGAATTCTTAGATAGATTAGGTTAGGTTACATCAACGTCACGTAGAAGTTGTTCTAGACAGTTCGTTAGAAGCTGTGTCAGCAATAAAATAATGGCGGATGGTAAAATAATGTTACACTACTGTAGAAAATGAAATTTTATCAAGCGTGCAGAAAGTTTGGTTTGATTTATTTAATTTGTGTCATACTTAATTTATTTTGAGCTCTTGAAGATAACCCAATGTCTGTTTCAGAAGTAAAGAGAAAGAACACATACACGACATATATATGAAAGATATATTTTCGATTTTATCTTTTTCCTAAAATTCCATACGTTTCTTTGTTTCCTGTTCTAAGATAGATGAAAACTGAACAAAAGATGATTCTTATACAAGCAAAGATCTTTTTGAATACAGTCATTCTTTGTTTAAAATTGTCAACTGATTCTAAAAGTTCGCTCTATGTGACTGGAGGATTTATCCAATTCAGGAACTCGCTAAGAACACCCAGAAGATATGAAACAATTCGTTGTAACGTTACACTAGCCTTTCAAAGTTTTTTGCATTTGAAAACAAAATTTATTTCACAATTTGGATGGATTGATATAAAATTCGTTTAAAATATTTACCATTTGTTTTCCGAGTGGAATAATGTGTTATTCTAATTGTTTATTTTTGGAAAACTAAAAATAGGCCGAAAACGTGCTCGAATCAGACAGATGCGGTAGGCATGCATTTTAATGAACTTCTTAAAGTATTTGAAACATTTTTTTCTTCACGTGGCTTCTTTCTTGATATATTTATGAATTCAACGTTTAAACAGCTTTGATATCGTTGTGAGTTCGATAGTAAAAAAAAATTTACAAGATTCTAAGGTTTCACTTAGTCGCCATCTTGAAATCGCGGATATAATATTAATCCTATTGACTTAAACTATCTATTTCAAACATAGACTATTATATTTAATAAAATGGAGTAAATGTTCCAAAAGATTAAAAAATAAAGTAAATTCCCATTTTATATGTCTTAAACACAGCAATACTTTTGTATGTGTTGGTAATTTGTTTGTGGATTTTATAATATTAATAAAAAGTATTTAAGAATATTTTCTCTGATATCAAATTAAAAATATTATCAAATAGAAATCTTACTTCTTTACTGCTCTGTCGAATGTATTTTAATACGCTCATAAAGATTCAATAGCTTATATTTGAGAACCTAATCAACAATTCCATAGGATTAACTTAGTGATCGTGAATACAAAATGGCTAGAAAGAGGAGAAATTTTTATGTTTGTTAGGTGCTTCTCGCAAAATACGGAAATGCACTTTAAAAAAAAATTATTAATTTTTTCGATTAATAAGTCTAAAAGAATTAACTGGACTGTTGGTAAATTTTTAATTCATATTACAAGTATTCTCTTTATTAATTTAACATGTTTGAATATTAGGTCTTTGTCACTCAATGTTCGAGTATCACTCGTCATAAATATATTGAGTGTCATAAAATATACATTTTTACCAAATAAAAATGACCGAATTCTGGCAATGATTCATTAAAAATCCGATTTTTATTTTTAAAGATTCCTAAATCTGAATCTTAAATTCTGAATTGAACTCTAAAACCTGAATTTGTTGTCTAAAAATATTTTTTTTATATATGAAAGCTATTAAAATCAAAATAAGAAACTCTGAATATTTTTAAAACCTAGGTTAATATAAGCTTTCAATCTGTTCAAAAATTTGGTCTAAATATAAGAAAGAATGTTAAAAGAAATTGTTAAAATTATTAAAATATTATTAAAAAAAGGTAACCTATTTTTGCGCTGCAAGTTTATTTGCATTCTCTCAATACTTAGTTCTAAAGTTTTCTCCTGACATAATACAAGTATAATTGTCGAATCACGAAAACTAATCACAATTGATGGGACAATTTATTACTATGTTGCAAATAACATTGGGCGTACTGTTAAGAAAAGAACTGCCGTCCGAATTTTTTTTCAATAAAGAAGAAAAACATATTCGTAAAGAGATTGACGGACGTTAACCTTAATTTGTCTAGATACATAAAGACGAAAATGGACATCGTTTGATTTGATGCCAGCTAACTTCCTTATATGATGTTAAAAATTTACTCCAAAAAAAATCGAACAAAATGAAATTAAGAGTATTAATAATTCACCTAATGTAACGATAACTTATTAGGAATTATTCTTTATGAGATTTTGTTCGAAATTCCAGATTCGCGGTGACATAAATAATTCAGGAATGATTATTTCACTAATCAGAAACGCCGGTCTGAAAAAGATTTTTTCTTTGGCTAAAAAAGTTTATGAATAAATAGTTCAAATCATCATAATTTTACTATACAATTTTTTATTGTGATTAAAATGGTAATGTATAAAATAATCACGTTTTATTAGAACGATAAGGAATACGAATAATTATGTATTAAATTTATATTGTACAATAATAATTATATATAGTATTATGTTGCAAAATGAAAGCGATTGTATGTTATCTATAAACTTATATTTATGTTTCGTGGGACCTAAATTTGTGTTAAGCGTTTCGCAACAATCTCTGTCATACTTTATCGGTCGTTGAAAATTGCGCAACAATAACGAGATTAAAAAATTAAAACTGTAAGGAAATAAACAATAGGTTTTCTGTGATCACCAAAATGAATTTAAAACTTACTATATAAATTTAAACCTGCACTACATCTATATTTTTAATAATCTCACGGAATTAAATGTTTACTCAACATACATTGATTGATTGTTTATTAACACTCCACTATGGAGCAATACGAGGGCTGATGGCGACGGACCTCGTAATTCTGAGCTATGGGTACTGACGAGGCTATACCTGAGCTGGCACCTCCTTCACTGATTTGACTCATCAGCTCCCACATACGACCTTGTCGTTATTATGCGTGTGGCATCAAGACTCGGGATCTTATTTTCCCTTGCATATTTTGTAAAGTGTAATGAGACATTAAAAATGGCTCAAAGTAAAATTAAGTAAAAATTAAGTAAAATCACTGATCGGATTCGGGCATATTATAATTTTTGGTGCTTATTTTAAGCAAGCCATCCTTTTTAAATGAAATTATCCATGATTATTTTTGATTTCTCGAAATGCTTCTATTTAATTGTAATACATAGTTGTTATTTTGATAAAATTAACGAAATGCTTCTATTTAATTCTGCTATCTATTCTAAATGCTTCTATTAACAACTATGTATTACAATTATTAACTATTTAATTGTAATACAT
>BMAW01091807.1:88838-159573 GCA_019974015.1 Nephila pilipes | reverse complement strand
CACGCACGGGAAAACACCAATAAAATTTTTCAAATCACTTGGAGTCAGTTAAATACAAAATAAATCTCGCCAATCATCGGTTTTTGTTCCGTCCTTGGCAGCTAACGGAAAGCAGACATAAATGTTTAATTTGTGTGGTCTGATATTATTTTCAATATAATGCAACAACATGGAGCAAAACTTATTTTCTTCTTTATTAATAGTGCTCTCATCATATATGGGAAAATGTCGATTTGTCTGTTGTCAGATCTTTAACGTTAAAACAATGAACCCACAGTTGTCGTAAATAAATAAATAAAAAAAAAAAAAAAATGCTTGGTATTGGTATGTGTTGCAGTGATAAATTTTGTTTTAAGTCGAATGTAAAGGCTACCCTGTGATTTTTTCTTATCAAAGATCTTGAACTGATGCATACACGAACCGCTTAAGTCAGTGACTTATTTTGTTTATGCAATGAACGACGATTACATTATATTGTTTGAACAGGAAGAAATGTAGTGATATGCATGATTGTCACCCAAATTGTGAATCTACCTTTAAGAGTACGTTCGCGACAAAAAAGTATGTTTAGAAAAATTGTTTAATTTATGTGGTTTTTGAAAAGACAGATTCGACTTGATGCAAGTGATGATTGTTGAAATTATTCCTATCTTTGATATGCAAGATAAATTGAGTAAATTTTCGCGAAGAAAATTTTTTATCTTACACAAACAGAATTTTTTTATTCTTATCATCTCCATTTTGTTATTTTAAAACGTAATTTCAATCGATCTGATTTAGCATTTTTATTCAATTTAAAAGTAGTGCTTGATAATGTAAAGAAAAATAATTAATCTATGTAGAACTTGAAACATAACTATTTAAATATTGACAAAATTTTATTTATTCGTTGTTGTTAAATATTTTTAATTTAAAGTTTAGCTAAAGAAAATTTGATTTTCATTGCCAAAATAATAATTTGATTTCTGGTATTGTTATTAGATTAATACAGCAATGTATCAGCTAGTAATATTTACTATTAAAAATTCACGATACAAATTTTAACCTCTCTGCTTCGAATGTTATTTTTAATTAAGTTTAACTGTTCATTATTGTGCTTGTATTGCATTATAAATTAAGAATTAAAGTATTTATTTTAAAACACATTTTTATTTTTAAAACATGGTTAAGAAAAATTTAATTAAAACTTCGAAAAAGCGTATCTTGGAAAATTGTTAAATTAAGATTTCCAAATACTGGCATTCGAGTAAGGAATCGGAAAGACTGATACTTTAAAAGTTATCGAATTGAAAAAATTGATAACTGAATATCTTATTTGTGAAGAAGATTTCGTGAAAGAATTGTTAAATACAATAATAAAAGAATATAAAAGTAAAGAAGACGAACAAGATAAGGGAATAAATATATATAGGCCTATACGAACAAGAAGAAAAGGAAAAGAAACGTACATATGAACAAGAGGAAAGGAGATATAAAGATGAAACAGAATTTGAATTGGAGAAATTCAAATTAGAAAATGAACAAAATACAGGTTGTCACTATGAAAACTTGAGAAAAACAACTGTGAAACCTCTATTGGATATTCAAAATTTAAGGCAGAAATTTGACCCTATAAATAACGATATTAGTCTTTTATTTTCCCTCGTTTGAATATCAGATTCTGAGAGCAGATATTCCAAAAACGTTTTAGGTGTCTTACCTAAATGGACTACTGCCAAATAATATAGCTCAGACTGCAGTTAGTTAATATGAAGAAATTTCATACGATTATGATTATGTCAAAAGTTTGCTTTTCAAACGGTTTAAAATGACACCGGAAAAATTTGGATGACTTTTTGTGAACCATAACTAAAGTCCACAGATTACTTGGACTGATTTTGCGTACGAAATTATGAATTATTATTAAAATTTAAATTATTTTACTGAATGAATTTTGGGCTTGGAAGTAGAAACCTTTTTACAATTAACTGACTTAGTAATTTACTATCAAATTAAAAGAAGAATTCCACCAAATGTAAGAGAACGCTTTTTTGATGGTTGGTCACTGATAAAACTCCAGATGAATTAACTTTTTGTTCTAATTGCTAGAATTAGAACAAAAAAGAGAGTTCATTTTCAAATTAAAATATCAAGGAAACCTACAGCATTTAGTCAAAATCACAAGATTCGCCCTTTCAATTCCACGAGCGAAAGAAGTATTGGTAGAAATTAGACGAACGAAAATAATTATTATTCAGAATTAAGCAGCAGATGGAATAGAATTTCTCAAGCACACTCATTTGATTTTCCCCGTAATACAGAGAATCGACTTAATGCAAAACATCAAATAATTTTTTTTTCATCTAGAAGATTCTAGACTCCTTTCAGGTTGCTATTTTAATAACACAATCATAAAATACTATAACAAATACATTTGGATATGTTATAGTCCCTAAAATAATAATAAATGTAAATTTACACTTTTTGCATAAAATGTATTTCTTCTAATTTCTGTAAATGTTCTTATTTGTAGTATATATTATTATTCATTTATCTCGCCTATGTATATTTATCTGAGGTGCGATTAACGAACAATTCAGCTTGCAAGGGGCAACCTGACAGAGAAAAATAATCTACAAGAATAAATTTTTTACGCAATGGATTATCTATCCTCTTCAGGGATATTTTGATTCAATTTTGTAGCAATTAAAACACTTAAGAAATTATCTTTTTTTTTTTTGAAGGAACAATTTAGAGGGAGGTTTCGTTGGTTTTATTAATGTCGCATTATAGAAGCAACACGAGTGCTATTGACGACGGACCCTGGTAATTTTGAACCTCGATCAAGTAACGTGGACGATACCTGAGCTGGTACCCCCTCTCCTAACTTCCACACCATGCCAATGAGAGGACTTTGAGCCACGACAGATTTAACGTGCATCAGCTCTGGCTACACGAAGGGTCTTTGGTGATATCAAGGCTCGAACCTACGACTCAACGAAAACGCCAGCCGCCACTATGACCACTTGCGTATTGCGTCCAGATAGAAGGAAGAATCAAAGTATTATGAATAAAAACTAGGTTTTTGTTAAAAAAAATTAAAACTTGTCCCTAGGAGAGATTCTTGCGTTTTTTTTTTTCTTTACACGATTGTTGTAGCAAACTGAAGTGTGAATCAGAGAATTATATTAGGGAACATTAAATTTTGATACATAAAATTAAAATAATTTATATATGATTTTTGTGACTCTAGTTCAAATATAATGTATAATTAAATAAAATAGTAAATTTTTTGTAAATTTTAACTGCTAGTGGCATATATATATATAATTATTATTTATTATTAGAGTTTTCAATTCATCATCAAAAAAACAAACTAACTACTTTAACTTTCTTAGCTGTAACTTTTAAACTTTTTCCTTTTCTTTCACATTTACCTAAGGCTCTCCTCAAGTTTCACCTTTTCGCTAAACTACTTTTCTTTTTCACTCTCTGCACACTATAATTTCTTATTATTACTTCAGAACTTATAAATCATATCACTTTGTTTCTCACAAACTCCAATTTCTTACTGTAGCTTACTCAGCTAGTTTACTCATTAACTTGCTATAACTTACTTAGCTGTTTACTTTCCCTTAATTCAGATGAGATCAGACACACTTTTCAATAACAATAACATCTTCATTTATTCATTCAATACGGTTTCTGATGGTTACCTTGGTGATCAGTGCGGATTACAGTTCGCACTCAATCACCCCGCAATTCACAACTTTCTCGAGTATCAACACCACTCCTTTCGGAAATTAATCTGCTCTGCTCTGCTCTGAGGGGATTGTATAACATTCCATACTCACCCCTTTATAAAAAACGTTCTCCACAAACGGGCTTTAAGCCCGGGAGATGATAACAATATATATATATATATATATATATATTTCAGTATCTTCAACAACCTCCCGAAAATCGTTTGTGCCATTCAAAAATTGGACTACGTGACTGCAATTATCTCCACACACACCTATTTTAACGATTTAAAACATTCAGTTGGAAGTGTTTTTTTTTAAATTTACAATTTATCGTATGACAACAACGTCTTACTCAAACAAGGAGGAAAAACAAACTGAACTAGATAGAGGGACGGAATAACGGGCCACCTGCACCGGAAGCATCAAGGTCAACTACATTCTATTCTCACCCCTCCGTACCAAGCCTAACGGTAGGGCATGCGTAGTCCGGTTATTTAATTGTCACACCATACATATGTGTGTGTGTATATATATATATATATATATATATATAGTTATATACACACACATAGTAGCGGATACCCGGGTGGTTACGGGAGCACGTGATCTCCTCTTCCTGACATAAGTGTACGCATACATATAAAATAACATACCTGAGTAGGAAATACCAATCAAATTGAAAACTATTTAGTTTGTGTGTTTTACAGCAAAGTTGTATATTGCGTACAAGCACATAACCGAGCTATCAATCATACTGTGCGTTTTCAGTAAGACTGATAACTCGTTGTCATGACTGATTAGCTACATAATTTGAAATTGTTTCCTAGGTCGATATGTATCTTATTTTTTGATTAAGGAAGATTAAATAACATATATTCCGTATATATATGTGTGTGTGTGTTTGAAGACTTTCCTTTAAACATTTTAACTAGTACTTATTTAATTAAGTCTGTAAGACAATCGCACGCGCGCGAATCCAATTTCATTTTGAAGTAATTATTTTATTGTAGCAGAGAGAGAGACCATTTCCACACGGCAGGAGTATAAAACTCTGCCGTTTGATACAGTTTATGAGATCAAGAGTGTAAAAGCAAGAGAGGGCGTTTCGCTGTGGTTTTTAGTTATATAGCAGGGAAATTTCTCTACAAACGTCACAGAACATGTGGTATCAATGAAGGGATTTCGAGGGAATCTAAGTGCTGATCTAAAGTTTGGTAGGGATCATCTTTACAGATCTGGAGGCGTGAGATCTGCTTATTCTGCGAATTTTTAAGAACGCTTGATTGCATAAATTAAAGTTAAAAAGGAATGGTATCAGGAAATAAGAATGAACACTTTACTTTTAAATGAGAGAATGGGAAAATTAGGAAATTAAATTATTGTGAGAAACTAATAAAAATTAAAGTTAAATCATATTATTTATATATATATATATATGTGTGTGTGTGTGTGTATTCAAGCAGTGCCTATTAAATAACGAGACTGACGCTGTAAAGCAATTTATTTTGATGTCACACATATTTACTTATTATCACCTTCAATATACACCCCTTCTCTATCCCTACAACGATCCATGCGAATCTTCTATTGCACGAAACAGTCCTGGATCCCTTCAGAACGCGTGCCAACTGCAAATACTCAAATCATGTTCCATTTAATGCTGATTTCATCTAAGGAAACAGATAGAATTCGCATGACTCAAGATCCGGCAAAAAAAGTGGATGATCTAACTCTGGGATGATAAACTTAGTTAGAAACCTCTTGATAGACAATATGGAATGAGACGGCGCATTGTCTTAGAGGAAAAATTTGACTTTCAGATTTTTTTGTCAATTCTTACAGTCTCAGCAATCGCATGAATATTTAACCGACGATCAGATCGGACCAGATTATCGATTTTTCGATACTGACATCAGTTTTCACGTGGGAGGGCGATTCGGGCGTGAATCATCTTCAGCATCTTCTCTGCCATCTTGAAAACGCTTAAACCACTCAATAGCACGTGCAAGTGACAAACACTCTTTGCCATACACTGCTTTCAATAAATTATAAGTTTCAGTAGCGGTTTTTCCAAGTGTCATGTAAAGTATCACAAAAATTCGTTACTCACTTACCATTTTCCTGGCGAAACAAAAAAAAGAAAGAAACTTTGATGCGAATGAAGGCTACGGGCGTATGGAGTTATTTACAGACACGAGAGGCACTGCATTCGAAAGAGAAGGCTTCACACTAAACAGCTGTCGATCGCTGATGTTTGGCGCATGCGTACTTCTTCTGTAGCATTGTCTGTCTCGTTATTTAAAAGCCACACCTCGTGTATATATATATATATATATATATATATGATTAAAAATAAAAAAAAACCCTCAAATATTTATGCCGGATTTAAAAATAAATTTCCAAATAAATTTATATTGTATAAAGGGGTTTATTTCTCACAAGAATGTTCGTAACAAAAAAAAAAAAAAGAATTGATACAACAGTATTAGGTTTCAGTTAAAAGAACAAAATTACTGTCGAATTTTATTTTATTACAGAGGGAGTTACAGAATTATCTATTGTCTTTGAAATATTTAAATGTTTAAATATAAGGTAAAAAGTTCCGACCGCTCATACTAGAGCCAAACATATCCGCCAACAGATCGATGATTAAGATTACGAAAATCGAATCAGTGCATTTTTGACTCAAAAAAAGATAAGGAAGCAAAATAAATCATCAGTATAGGTGAATTATTTGTTATTTCTTTCTCTTTTTGTTATGAAATGCTTATCGCTGGAAAAGGTTATGTAACAGGCTTTTATTTTCAAAGGTTAAATTCTATGTTTATTTAATAATGATTGATTCCGAAAATGAAGTAATTGATTTAGAATTACATCAGAGCGTGACGACTCTCAATAAAATAGAGGAAACAAAAATAGATGAGGAAACCGCAGCAGAGAATGTACAAATATTTATTATTTTTATTAAAATTAAGCTTCGTATTTCCTATCATAACAGCCCTCAGAAAACTTAGATAGTTTTTTTTTTATTCACGTTATCTAAAAATATTTTTGGAATTTTATATATTCAAAAAAATAGGCAGACGTTTTTCAGCTCTTCTTTTTTTCTTAAAAAAAATTTCGCAGAAGTCCATAATTTATATTTTCATTCCATTTAATTTCTTTTTTCCTTTTTAAACCTGAAATTGAATATCGCTTAATTTTTTTTAAAAAAAAAGAATACCTAGCACATATCCGCATTGAAATTTTAACTGAAATCACATTTCCTTTTTATTTCAAGCTCTTTTTTTTTATGTGGTTTATAATAATAATTTCATTCACATTTGAAAAAAAGATTAATGATTCTTAATTTGTTGCACAGGCATCGAGCAATCCTGATTTTCTAAGAGTTCAAATAACATTTAATTTACATATCTGGTTATTTAATTGCTGATTCAAAGTTGTCTGAGGAAATATTAATAATGGTTCGGACTTAGACGTAATCCAAAATCGGTGATGTATGTCAAAATCATAAATTTTTTTTTTTCATCGTTAATCAAATTTTATGAGGAAAAAAACCACGTTTGTTATCAAAGAAATAAAAGGAGCAAATGAAATGACAGTGCAACTGAAATTATATCCATATAGTTTTTGATCAAGATTAAAAAGCATTTTTAATAGAAAATTACACACTTTTATTGACAGTGGCTGGGGGATGTAAGGTGGACATCTGATTCTCGGGTGTTGCATCCATTGGGCGCTAATTTTTCTTACGATACCCAGAAGGAAATGTTTTCTATTCTTAAATCCACTAAAAAGCAAACAGAAAATATTCTTATACTCAGTCCATTAATCCACGAATATGAGAATATCTTTTTGCGTATAATTTTTGTCTGTTCCTGATTTCGAAACACGTATTAGTTCTATATACCTAAGAGACAATTTATCCTTTTATTTACTATAACATGCTTGACTTACACACAGAGAAACATTTTTGACGTTATTATGATGCTATTTTGACATTAAATTTAACGGAACCGCGAAAGTATACGAATAAAAGTGCTTTAAAAAATTAAAATATTTAAATCTACTTTGTAACAGACACCATGACTGTAACTTTAACTGAACTGCTAACGCCACCTGTGGTGACGTTGAGAAAGAGAGACTTTTTCCCAACCTCTAGTTTGTTGTGGGTGTGTATGTTTGTTGCGTGTCGTGTATATGTCTTATGTGTATCCCTTATAACTATTATTGTGATGTATGTCCGCGTGCTATGATCTGAATCCAACCAATATAAATAATATAATTAAAAAAAATGATCTTCAATCATCTAGATTCCACGCACTCATGCCCCGCGCTACAACTTAAAATAAAGAAAATTAATTTTTTTTAAGAAAAAAAAATATTATGTTTTTAAAAATTTTCTTTCCTTTCCCTATTGCATTTTGGCAGCAGGAAGGGGTGCAAAATCTTCAGTTTTCCCCAGGTGCTATAAACCCTAGCTACGCCCTTGTTCATATCTCTCTCTATATATATAAGCGAAATACCACTGTCTGACTCATGACGAGATCTCTAAGACTATACAACCGATTGACTTGAAATTTAGTACAGTAACTCATTTTGCGATGTAAACACTCACTATGAACCGATTTTACGGAATTCTTATCCAAAATATAATTTTCATCTGTTTATCTACTCTTATCCGTCGGTTATGTAAACTTTGGCGAATTTATCGCCAAAAATGACATGAACGATGCCAAACGAAATATATATTTCTTTCTATGTATACTGTGTATTCTCACCGATTAAGTTTATTTGGGGAGATTTGCGCGTGCGAAATGGGAAAATACCAAATAATTTAATATTGAGGCGCTGATGGAGGATTGGAAAGATTTTGAACGGATTTTACGGAAGTCTTATCGAAAATGTAATTTTCATCCGTTATATATCCGTTAATCTACTCTTATCCATCGATTATGTAATTTTTGGTGACTTTATCGCCAAAAATGATATCACCGACGTCAAACGGAGTATATTTTTTAATATGTATACTGTGTATTATCACCATTTAAGTTTACATGTTGAGATTTGCGCGAGCGAAATGGAAAAATACCAAATAATTTAATATTGAAGTGCTGATGGAGGATTGGCAAGATTTTGGCGAAGGGGCTGTTTATGTGAAATTTCGTGCATGTCGAAATTAGGAAACGTACAGAATTAGTGATAGAAATAAATAAGTTTGGAATCCCATGGTTGGTGAAAGTGTAGTTCAGCCCCAAAACTTAACGGGATTTTGAAAAATACTAAAATAGTTACTTCATACGGAGTAGCGCACTTGCGAGACAATCTTCGTTTACTGGAGGACCTCGCTACATGCATGAACGAACTCAAGACGCTATGACATACGTAAGACATTTTGAACAACCCGACTTGCTCAACCTTCTTTTTAGTATTGCAAATTTAGAACAAAAATCTTATGATAGATACGATGTCATTGCGAGAGTATTTCATTTGAAAGTTAAGCACATGATGAATCTTCTAACAAAAGGTTGTATCTTTTTCAATATAGGTGTGACATGTATACGGTATATATATATATACTATATATATATATATGGGGTGACTTTTTACTAATATTTTTTATTTTTCTCATATTTTTGAAAGTGGTGGAAAACCATTATTAAAGACAATCAACTTTTTAAAATTTTAAAAATAGATTATCATTATCGTTTAAAAATTGAAAATTTCCTTGATATTTTACGTATAGTTTGCGAAATATAATATTATCGTCTGCCCAGCGAAGCGGGTGGGTATCAGCTAGTAGTATATATATATATATATATATATATATGTGTGTGTGTGTGTGTGTGTGTGTGGTACCCGATAGACGTTCTGGGCCTACTAGCGCCATCTGCACACGCCTGTGGAAGCAAGCAAGCAGTCTGTTGCTCAGTGTCATACGGTAGAAGACGTCGTGGCGAACGACTTTCTTTTTACTTTCGGACTCATTGTTATAATGTTAATGGCGAACTTTTTCATTGATTCTTTATTGTATATATATTGATATTAACTGTGTAAATATTTCTTTCTTATATTAATTAAATAGTTGAGCTCAATAATCGTATTTATTGTCGTTGGCCATGCACGACAATTCATCAGATACGGGATAGTAACTAACGATGAACTGTCGATATTCCTTTTCTCGATTAAATTCTATTCTTCTTGGATAACAAGATTGTTTCTACTACGACGATGTATGTCAACATCCAAGAATTTTTTAAATAGGATTAGTACGTTTTTGGAAGAATTCTACATCAGCTTTGAAAGAAAAAAAAATGGGTACGTACTGTTTATTTTTATATTTGAAGATGAAAACCGTAAATGATATTAATAAAATAAACATTGGATTGAGGAATTGAAGAAGAGAAAAAATAAGAATATTACATAAATTTATTTTTTATTCTGACGGAGATCACTTAAATCGGAAGAGAATAAGAAATTTTCCTGGCTTTAGTTTTCAAACCGATAGTGATGAATTTAAAAAGAAATTGCAAAATCCGAATGCTTCATTTTCGCTCAACGAGCTTACTACTGTATGCAATATATTATGTTAAATATTCCATTTGATGGCGCGAAACAGGAAGTTGCATGTAGAATCCTATGTCTACTCTGCGACTTAGAAGTGTTGGCCGAAAACAGCGCCGAAACTCTTACCGACTCAGACACAGAGGATCAAGATCTACCTCATAATTCAGGAGAAAAGAAAATCAAAAGCGACTCTTCCATACAATGTGAAAGTAGAGATGATTTGAGCAGGCAGTGCAATATAAATAACGTTTGTGATAGTGATTATAGAAAAAATATTAACATTGTTCTGCTATTCATAACATTGGTATTAATTATGCTGATATCATAAGTACCATTTCTAAATTTAATGCAGATTCGCATGAAAACGTTATAAATTTGATTGATCACTTTGAGAATATTTCTGAATTGCTTAGTCTGTCTGTCTTCAAAAACTTATCTTTGCTAAAAAATCGCTAGGAGGAGCTGCTGCATTATTTGTTCGTACCGAAAATTAATTCCTGGTGAAAACTGAAACAAGCCTTGATTGATGAATTTTCATTCGATATAAATTCAGCTAATTTGCACGAACTTTTGAGCAGAAATAAAATGAGAGATTCTGAATCCGCTTCAGAATAGTTCCTAAAAATGAAAGAAATATGCAATTGTGGGAAAATGGAAGCTTTGTGATGTAATATGTAATAAAAGGGATGATATGATAAACAAGAAAAACAATGATAAACAAGAACATAAAATCATTTTGTACGGATGTAAGAATTTATTAGAATTTAGAGAACAACTTAAAGTATTTGAAGTAATAAAAAGTGACTCTGCAAAAAGGAAAGGTGCTTTCGATAAAATAAAAACAAAATATGATCATAATTATAGATTTAATACTTTCGATAGAGTTCAACCTTAATTTGATTATGGTGATACATTTAATTTTAAAACCGAAAGTGTGACCGAAGTAAAATGAAATTTAGTGGTGGTATTGAAAGAATGAAATATAATGATTTTGAAAGTCGTAAGAATAAAATTTGTTTTTATTGTGGGAATCCAAACCACTTTCATAAGGATAAGGGACTTAAATGTTTTGAATGTGGGGCCTTTGGCCATAAAGCTTCGGAATGCTCTGAAATAAATCCGAAACATGAAGTAGCTAACTTAGATGTTATGTTCAAACGAAAACTTAACAATAAAGTAATAATAAATGATTTAAGTATACTTTTATTGATACCGGAAGTCAAGCTACATTGCTTCATAAATCAATGTTTGAAAAATTAAATTTTAAGAAGTTGTCCCCATCGAACTCCACTTAAAGCGGATTTGGTAAATGCAGAGTAAAACCAATGGGAACATTCAAATTGATGATTTTAAGAGTAGTTCATATATATGTAATGTAGAAAATAATGTTGTGTCTTATGATGTGATCATTGGACTTAATGTTCTAATGCTAAGTGAAACGCTAATTAATGAAAATAGAATTACAGTCAAAGATAAATTTCTGTGTTTAGAGGAAATTAAATTAACGGATAATGTTAATAATTAACATTAGCCGTGCTATCAATTGAGGTAACCTCTAACGAAGTTGAACTGAACATTGAACTTGACGTTCCAAATACTTTTAAAGATAATGTACAATAATTAATTCCGAATTACGCGCCGCACAAAACTAAAATCAGTGTACCGCACCTAGATGAAAATTCGGATTTAATCAAGATAACTAGTACAAATGATGATATTGATAAAGCTCGTCATGAAATTCAATTAATATCTGATGAACAGAGTAAATTGACACTTGAACGTTTGCTAATCCTCAAAATGCATCATCCCTTCATCTTTGAATCCTTTAATGAAACAATTAATCAAATAATCGTGGAAACTAAGGCTGAAATCAATATTCCTCCTGTATCTGTTATGAAGGATGAGCTTACCATTGCAGGAGAAAAAAGAAGCTGTAGCTAAAGCAAAGGCTAGAATTCAGAGTATCTATGAAGAATGAAAACGAAATTGTCAAAGTGTTTCTGTTGAAGCTCCTAAAAATCAGCATAAGTACATTATTGGACCACGTGGACAAATCATTCAAGAAATTTTACAGGAAACTGGTGTGTCTGTTGAAATGTCTCTACCAGATGTGCAATCTGATTTTATAACTCTAAGAGGCGAACAATCTAAATTAGGTCCTTCTTTGACTTAAGTTTATTTTAGGCTAAAAGTGTTAAAACTGAGCATATGGATGTCCCTAGTTGGTCGCATACGTATATAATTGGCAAGAAAGATGCAGATGACCCAATATCTTTCAAAAATTCAAGTTAATTTTACTGATGAAAGCGTTAAAGTTGAAGGTTCCCCAGAAGAAGTTTATGAAGCATACAAAAGATTAAAAAAATGATTGATAACTTACGAAAACACGTTGCTTACGAAGAAGTCAAAGTAAACCCTGCCTTCCTTCGTCCTGTAATTGGAAAGAATGGTTCAAATATTAACATACTAGATGATACCCGCCCGCTTCGTTGGTCAGACGTTAATATTATATTTTGGAACCTATACGTAAAATATCAAGAAAAGTTTCAATTTTTAAACAATAATGATAATCTAAATTTAAAATTTTAAGAAATTGATTGTCTGTCATAATTATTATCCACGGCTTTCAAATATATGAGAAAAATAAAATGTTATAGTAAAAAGTCACCCCATATATATAATATGGATAAAATTCATTCCACCGTATACATGCTAAACCTAGTATTGCCAAAGATACAACCTTTTGTCAGAAGATTCCTCATGTGCTTAGCTTTCAAATGAAATACCCTCGCAATGACATCTTGTCTATCATAAGAATTTTATCCTTGCATCAAGAGATCTTTGATTTATGACCATTTAGGATTGCAAGTGATTGCAATCCTAAAAAAAAGTCGTGCAAGTCGGGACGTCTAAAATGTCTTACCTATGTCATAGCGTCTTGAGTTCATTCATGCATGTAGCGAGGTTCTTCAGTAAACGAACATTGTCTTACGAGTGCGCTACTCCGTAAGAAGTCACCATTTTAGTATTTTTTCAAAATCCCGTTAAGTTTTGGGGCTGAACTACACTTTCACCAACCTTGGGATTCCAAACTGATTTATTTCTATCGCTAAATCTGTACGTTTCCTAATTTCGACATGCACGAAATTTCACATAAATAGCCCCTTCGCCAAAATCTTGCCAATCCTCCATCAGCACTTCAATATAAAATTATTTGGTATTTTTCCATTTCGCTCACGCAAATCTCAACAAGTAAACTTAAATGGTGATAATACACAGTATAACCATTAAAAAATATACTCCGTTTGACGTCGGTGATATCATTTTTGGCGATAAGCCACCAAAAATTGCATAACCGATGGATAAGAGTAGATTAACTGATATATAACGAATGAAAATTACATTTTCGATAAGACCCGTAAAATCCGTTCTTAGTGAGCGTCTACATCACAAAATGAGAAACTATACTAAATTTCAAATTAATCGGTTGTATATTCTTATAGATCTCGTGATGAGTCAGTCAGTGGTATTTCGCTTATATCATATATAGATTTAAAAAATATACCAAAACCCTAATTAATATTCCATCCGATAACAAAAATGATGTTGTTCGTACTGAAGGAGCACTTGAAGGTGCTACTCAAGTTTAAAATTGCTTTTGGAAATGGTTCCTAAAATGGAAAAAGAAATTTCCAAAGATCTTATCATAGAACAACGCTTCTATCGAAATATCATCGGTGTATTTCGGAAAGTAAAGGGGAAAAGGGTAAAAATAGGAGAAAAATATCGGTGTAAAGGGGAAAAAATAAGAGAAATCAGAGACAAATTTAACCAAACAAATATTATCTTTCCTTTACCTAGTTTAAAAAGTGATAAATTAACTATCAGAGGACCAAAAGCAGACGTTGGTACTTATTATAAGTATTTGCATCATATGAATGAGCTTACCATTGCTGGAGAAAAAGAAGCTGTAGCTAAAGCAAAGGCTAGAATTCAGAATACCTATGAAGAATGAAAACGAAATTGTCAAAGTATTTATGTTGAAGCTCCTAAAAATCAGCATAAGTACATTATTGGACCACGTGGACAAATCATTCAAGAAATTTTACAGGAAACTGGTGTGTCTGTTGAAACTAACTAATTTCAGTGTTGAAGTACCAATTTACAAACAAAACCACAAGTTTATCATTGAAAAAGGTGGAGTAAATATTGAGATTAGAGACGAAACAAACACCAAAATAGACCTACCAGCATAAGGAGCAGAATCTGATGTTATTGCAAATCGTGGACCAAAAGAAAATGTTATGAAAGCAAAGAAGCGTCTTCTTGAAATTTCAAATGAGAAACAAATTGTTGAGCATACTGCTGAAATTAAAGCGAATCCAGAACAACATAAATTTTTGATTGGTAAAAATGGAGCTAGTATTAAAAATGTTCGTGACAATACAGAAGTAAGAACTGTTTTCCCTAGTGAAAATGATGATGATTAAAATACAATTACCATCATTGGTAGAAAAGAGGAAGATGAAGCAGTTAAGAATGGACTAAACAGCCTTATTGCTCAATTGAAAGATATAGCAGAAAAAACTACTAAAATTGGCTCTAAGAGTAGCAAGATAGTTTTGAAAGGGGCTAAAGATTTCCTTGAACCAGCTAAGCTGAGTTTGCATGAAATAGTAAAGGAATTGGAAGTGATAGCGATAGCGACAGTTGAAGGCATTATTCTTCAAGACCACATCGAACTGTCCTGGGTATTAAAAGCTCTAAGGCTCAAAATGTTCGACAACAGTTCAATGTTACTATTAAGTTGCCTGATCGTGAAAAACATAAAGATGCCGATAAAGTGATGAGGAATGAAGATGTTCACGGAAAAGGTCTTGAAGCTGAATTTCAAACCAATGTTGAGACTCAAAGAGACGATCTGTGAAAACATGCGAAACAGAAGATCTTCAAGATTCAAGACAAAAACCGGAAGACGTATAACTTAAGAAGACAGGAACCAAAATCATATAGAATTGGAGATCTTGTTGCCATCAAAAGAACTCAGTTTGGACCACACCTAAAACTAAAGACGAAGTATCTAGGACTCTACAGGATCAGTAGACTAAAAGGACAGTCTATGATGTTATCAAAGAGGGAGGCCATTAAGGACTCAACTGTACAACGTCATGTGCTGAATACCTGAAACCATCGAGCATGACGCCTGAACTCTAACAAAATAAACGTTTCTTTTTTCAGAACTCTGTAATATTTCGATTTTTTTTGTCTCTTTGTATATTTGCTGTGTCGTCTAGAGGACCACCTGAATCCAAGACAGCCGAGTTATGTGGTTCCCGATAGACGTTTTGGGCCACTAGCGCCAACTGCAGACGCCTGTGGAATGAATGAATGAATGAATGTAAAGTTTATTGGCGCAAGAGCCAGATATGGCTATGCTGCGCCAAACAAGATTAAACTGTGGTCTAGACGTGAAGTTGAAAAAAGGTAAAAAGGGTTGACAAGAAGGAGGGTCGAAAATAGAGAAGGATCGCTAGGGTATCCCGGGAGTGCGTCACCCGTGTTTACCAAAGACAGTAAACCCCATGGGAAAAGACGCCTGTGGAAGCAAGCAAGCAGTCTGTTGCTAGGCGTCAGACGGTAGAAGACGACGAATAGACGAAGACGCTTACGTGTGGTAAACGACTTCCTTTTTATTTTCGGACGCGTTTTTTTTTTTTGTTTATTAAATATGTTAAATATTGTTTTGTCTTCAAAAAAATTTTTTTGTTAAGTAATTTTTAAGTAAATATTTTTTATTTCATTTTTTTCAATCAGTCAATGTCTTTGTGTGACTTCATTTAAATAAATCAATCAGTCAATGTCTTTGTGTGATTTCATTTAAATAAATCAATCAGTTTTTACATTTGTAGTGAATTCTTTCATGGAGTCAATTAGGTACGTGTGGGTATTGGTATGAAATTGTGCAGTGTTTTCTAAGTTTGAAATATGTTTTTAGTAGTAATATTTGCATTGTTTTATTGTAATTTGTTCCCATTTTTCTTTGCTTTTCTTTTTAGATCAGGAAATCCATTTCTTTCCGCTATTGATTTTATCTTCTTGAAAAAGTTGCAACATTTTATTTATGATAACTTGTCGTTGGTAAGCATTATATGCTATATTATGTTTCGGTTTGCTCATCTTCGTGATTAATTTTTGGTTTAATTAATATTACTTTTTTTGTAAGTACAAATTACTTTTTTTTCTATAATGCTAATTAATTTTTTTCCATTTTTCTAAATTTTGCATTATTTTAAGTTGCATGGTCCTGTAGTAGTTTATTCTGAATTTTTGGGTTTTAAGATCTTAAATTTTAGATTCTTTAACTAATTAAGTAAATTTTTATTTCATTTATATAAATATTAATTTGATTATTGATTATGTTAAATACTTATTTTTTTCACTTACTTGTGTTTTGCATTAATTTTGGATATTCTTTGAATGTTTTAAATATTTGTGAAATGTACTATTAGTGTGTTTTTTGTGTATATAAATATATTTTATAGAAATTACATTAAATTGAATAAACAAATTCATTGTATATATATATATATAGAGAGAGAGAGAGAGAAAGAAAGAGAGTTTATATATTGCCTAGGGCTTCAAACATCTTAAACTATTAATCTTTGGAGATATCGCTGAAACATCAAATTTTTATTATTTTTTGGATTACAAATGTTTTCCAATGGGTTGGCATTATTTAGTGTTTTACAAATAAAAAATTATTTTAAGTTACAGCTTGATAATTATTCCTCTATTAATATACTTTTTAAATTGCATTTCAGTTCAACAATTACTTTGATAAAATACGTGCCGGGTGTCCTAAGAATTTCAGTCCAGGTGATTCGTAAATTTACTATATAAAAATAACGAATTTTAAAACAATTATTTATACACTTATGTGAAAAACACTTTTGATATAACGCAGATAATTTTTTTGAACCAACACTTACAAAAAATGCTCAGAATGTCAGCCCCTTTCTCTAGAGGCAAGTGGGCCGCGGTAGCCTAGTGGTCGCGAACTTGTTTCCATCAAGTCGTAGGGCCATTCAAGTCGTCGAGACCTGATGCCACTAAAGACCTGCCGTGTAGCGTGGCTGATACACATTAAATTTATCCAGGCCCCAAATTCTCCCATTGATATGGTGGGGGAAGTTTGGAGAGGGAGGTGCCAACTCGTCCTCGTCATTTGATCGAGGTTCCAAATGACGAGGCTCATCACCAATAGCTTTCGTGTTGTTTGCGCATATTTTGAGTAACGTGTTCCAAGATGCTGGGAGTAACTTCTTGTACCTTTTGAGAAATATGGCGAATTTTCAGATCATCTACAGTTTGGAGATTGGTTTTATAAATTTTGTTTCTTAAATGTCCCCACAAAAAATATTCATGGAATACTCAGATCAGAAGAACGAGGTGTCCAAAGATTTCTTAAGAAGAGTCGAATGCCAGAAACAAACAAACAAAATAATAATAATAATCTTGAAGCATATCCATGGTCTGGCATATTTCGATGTCTTTTCTGAACCAAGAACCTCGTTTCCTCCTTCTCTGAATATTTCCTGACATTTTTTCTGTGCCGACATTTAAAAAACAAGGCTTATGTAAAAAAATCCGAAACAACAGATGATCCGAAATGGATTCATGACGTCATTCCCAATATCTTGAAACGCTTTTCTCAAAATATGCGCAAACGATTTCAGTTTTGCCTCCAAGAAAAGGGTGGATATTTTAAACATTTGATGTAAATGTCAAATCAACTTTTTTAACGCTATATCAATACAGTTTTCAATAGCATAAACACAATTGTCTTAAAGTTCGTTGTTTTTATGTAGTATAGTTACGAATCGACAGTACGAGAACTTTTTGGACGCCCATTATTTTATTATGTGTGGCTTTATATAAGTCCATAAATTACTATGTATCGCATATTTAACACAGAAAAGCGACAATTTGCCGTGGACAAAGAACCGCTAGAGTTAGATATATAACAGAACCAATAACTTTTGATAGTCTAGGGTAGGGATTGGTAAATAGTGGCCGCTAAGAGTTTTTTTGTTCCTCGCCAAAACAGTCAAAAAAATCAGTCTTGAACCAAAGATTTCCTTTCTGTGCATAAAATCATTTAAAGCAAAACTAGGTCTATATGTAAGGCAATTTTTGTTGTTTCCCTCAGTAAGAAAAAAGAAAATGCGTGAAAGTGTTTCTGTTAAGATTAGGAATCGTCTGCACAGTTTGGGGGACAAAGTCACATTTCAGGACTTAACAAAAAAATTAAGTCTAAATTCAATCCGCTTTCTTATCCTATAACTGCTGATATTAACACAGCCTCTGAGTGCTGCATCGTGAACTTACTGACATGCAGTCAGATCACACTGGGAAAGAAATATTTAATACTGTGACATTAATTGATTTTTACAATTTTTTTTTGTCAGCTGAAAAACTTCCATGTATGAAGAAATTTGCTGAGAAAATGCTCTCTGTATTTGGGTCTACATAAATTTGTGTGCAAAGTTTTTCTTGCTTAAATATCATCAAGAGTAAATACAGATGCTCTTTGACAGAAATTAATTTGCAGGCTGTGATGAAAAAGAAACTACACAAACAATCTCCCCCTTGATTTAAAAAAAAATGTACAGAAAAGTGTGCTAGGATACATTTATCTTATTAAACATTCTAAAATTAAATGTCCTTGCAGCTATAGATGATATGAAATTAGCACAATAAATAAATTGAATTAAGTTGTCATTGTTTTATTAAATTTATATTTATTGATTATTATGGCACAGTTTAAACCTTTCCTGAAATGCAAAGTTGACGAATTGAATGCAATCATTTTAAAAGTACCGCCTTCACAAAGTCACCCCTGACCCAGAACAATTGCCCATTCCTGACCTAGGGCCTCATCAACCCTAAATCCGGCCTTGATAAACACTAAAACACAATAATAATAACTTTACAATAAAAATTGTGAAGCAAAACAATTTCCCTTATTACTGCAAAAAAAGGATATACTATGCTATTCACCAAAGAACAACACGGATGAAATTTATTAATATTAATTTATATTTTAAATTTAATGAGATATATTTTATTAGTATATAGAAATAACATTTAAGTTCAAATCAGTTTTACAAATCTTTTTCCTATTTCAAAGAGGCCGCGTTCGTCTAGTGGCTGTGAACTCGTTGCCGACGTTGTTTCTTCAGTCGTGGATTTGAGTCCTGATGCCATTAAGACCTACCATATAGCGTGGCTGATACATATTAAATATGTGGAGGCTCCAGATTCTTCCGTTAGTATGATGTAGAAGTTTGGAGTTGGAGGTCAGACTCAGGTGTCATCCTCTTCACTAGACCGAAGTTTAAAATTACGAAGCCTTCGCCATTAGCCTTCGTATTGTCAATCAATTCCAATATAATTATTATTCTTTTAAATTTTTCCTTATTTCTAAATAAAGAAAATCTTGTATCAAATTTACAAGAAAATTAAAAACTGACCCTTTACATAAAAGGAGAGCTACTGCTTCATAAATAATCTCTATTGTTATTTTTAATATCAGCACTAAAAATATTTTCATTACCATTGAAACAATGTCTATTGTTGTCATGATAATGAAAATGGTAATCTCGTGACAATTTAATAATCTATTATAGCGTCATTAATTTAATATCGGTTAAGACAAGCACGTTTTTAAATCATATTAATTTAAATAATGGTGATGTTGTCACTATATCATCTGGAAATATTTTTAATTTCATACATTGTTCTGACGTCAAATGATTTTTTTACAAAAAATGGGGATAAAAAAAAAACCATGAACAGATATCGCTCAGCAATCATTGTTGCATTCAATCTGTATGCCGATCCTTATCGCCGATATGTTTCATTTTTCAACGTCAAGTTTTTTTGTAATAGAAAAGTGGCAACAGTAAATAATACAATGATAAACCTTGCCTTTTTTTGGTTGCAAAACACTTATTATTTAGGAGGGAAAACCAATTTCGATGCATCAAATTTGAAACATCACATTGCATTTCACGTTGTTCTGTAACAAAATATCTTTCACACTTTTGAAAAATGATCATAATATTTTCTGGTTGCATTGATGTAAGAATTTAGAGGCATACGCGCTTTGTTATTATTTTCATGTCCTGACAATAATTTAATGTTTATAAGACCAAAAATTTTCGGAACTTCTTGGGCACAAAGATAAAGTTTAAAGATATTCATAATTCAAATATTGATGTTGAATTTCGTCATTTTTTTAACATCTAAACAATTTTTTTAAAAAAAATTAAAAAATTTGAAAAATTGAAATTGGTTTTGCAAATTTCATTTTAACACGTTCATTTTAACACGTTCATTTTTTTCCTGATAAGTTCTCAAAAAAATAGAATTAATCAAAATGAATATTAATTAGCGTGAAGTAAGCGTACTTTCGAGACCCAGACTCCACAAAAGTAATTACTATCAAGAAATGAAAATATGTTCTTCAAATTCCTGATGCATTTTTATTTTCACATGCAAAACATTTCTCAAACAAAAACGTTGGTAATATTAACAACAAAAATAATAAAAAAGACAGAGAATTCTGTCATAAAAATTGGTATTGAATTGGATATTAAAAAATAGAAGCAAATCATAATTAATATAGTAGATAAAATATGGTTTGGATATTGAAATAAAAGCAGATGATAAAATATTAAATAAAGTATATTTGAGTAATGTAAATATACCTTAAGCAAACTAATAAATAATTATAATCATTAACACAGTAAAATTAATTTTTTGAACTTAATTACCATGTATTCTTTATTTTATGCTCACGCATTTTTGTTGACGCCGTTATCTCAAAACAGCAAGTTAGCACATGTTAATAAATTCAGACTTTTGAAATGAAAAGGAGGAAAAAACCCTGAAAAGCGCAGAAACATAAAAATATATTTTTTTAAAAAATTTTGCGCAAATTCTTTTGTATGAAGTGTGATAGACATTCCAATTGTCTTCACTTTAATCCCTTCCTTTGGCTCGCAACTTGAATTATAAAAAAACCGTAAATTAACGTAATTTATAATATTTTAATTTTGATGTGAGGATAAAATTTAAATCGTTAAATTTCATTTCTCGTAATTGCCGCCCAGTGTGGTAACTAAATAGAGGAATTTCGTAATAAGAAATTTATTGATAGATTGTTTATTCACATTGCACTCAGAAGCAATACGAAAATTATCAGCTACGGATCTTGGTCAAGTGACGAGGGTGATACCGTAATCTGTAGTGACGGTCGCAGACTTGCCGCCAGCATGGTTTTCGAACAGCCGCAGGTTCGAGTCCTGATGCCACTTTCTTCCCGGCTTGTTGTAGGGCTGGTGGATGTTAAATCTGGTCGAGGTCCCAGCTCTTTCCACTGACGTGGTGTGGAAGTTCGGAGAGGGAGGTGCCAGCTCAAGTGTCGTCCGCATCACTTGATCGAGGTTCCAACTGACGGGGTCCGCCTCTAATAGCCCTCGTGTAACTTCTCAGTGCGATGTTAATAAGTAATCACAATCCCATCCCATCAATAGATATCATTGGCTGCTAAAGACCCACCGTGTAGCTGGGGCTGATGCACGTTAAATCTGTCGTTGCCCAAACTCCTCACATTGGCGTGGTGTGGAAGTTAGGAGAGGGAGTGCCAGCTCAGGTGTCGTCCTCGTCACTTGACCGAGGCTCAATATTACGAGGTCCATCACCAATAGCCCTCGTGTTGCTTCTAAAGTGACGTTGATAAAAAAAAAAAAAAAAAAAAAAAAAAACTAAATTCTCCTTGTCGGCCAACTTTTACCTTTCCATTTTTTTTCTGTTTAAATCACAACCACCAATATATGGTGCAACATATCCAGATTTGGCACTTGCTCAATAAGCCACCAAAATCATTCACTCAGTGCGACGTGAGACCGCGATAGACTAATAGTTGTGATCGTGAACTCGTGCTGGCGTTATTTCCGTCAAGGAGAGGTGCTAACTCGGGTGCCGACCCTCGTCACTCGATTGAAGTTCTAAATTGAGATCTGTCGACAATAGTTTTCGCATTGCTTCAGAGTGCAACGTTTCTATGGGGTTTACACTCTTTGGTTAACACGGGTGACGCACTCCCTGGATACCCTAGCAATCTTTCCTCGTCACTTGACCAAGGTTCAAAATTACGAGGTTCGTCGTCCACAGCCCTTGTGTTGCTTCAAGTGCGACGTTAATAAAAACTAAACTAAACAAAGAAAACTAAACCCATCAATAGATTTAGCGTGCATCATCCTCGCTATACGGCGAGGTTCGTTAAAAGAAATTGACAAGCATTATTAAGAAATAATGAGGATTAAGAGTTGTAATACAATCTTGTAAAAAGTTTAATAAAATCATTTTTTTTTTAAATTTTATTTTGAGCAACACGGATAACGTATAACTGCTTACAATTAATGGTAAATTTTTAAGAGTATTATTCTTTTTTGGTGTATTCATTTAATGAAGAAATATGTGGTGGCAAAGTAAAAAAATGCTGAAAATTGTGAAGGAATTGCACTGTTATTCCAAAGGTAATTTTTTCGATCAATTAAAATGATTATTATTATTCATTTATTTTAAATATAGAACATTGTTCATGGCAAACGTTTTGCCAAACTCTTTTGAAAAATATGTTCTTATTAGAACTGATAAAAAAAGCTTTCGCTATGCATTTTTTATTAAATAAAAATTAAGGATTAAAACTCTGATTTAATTTTCATTGTTATTTCCGAATTCATAAAAATTAAGAAAATAAACAGTTTACTTCCTGTTTGGGAAAAATAGATAATTATAAATAAGTATAAATAACAAGAATAACTTGCTTGTTGTTTTTAAAACGATTAATTATTATTTAGAATTAGCAATATCGTAAAAAGTTAAAATAGACCTACACAATTCTTCGAAAATTTCTTAAAATCTAACCTTTCTTTTAAACCTTGCGGTATTTATTATACGAAAATAGCTATTAAAATATGTTCTTTTAACGTTCAACGAAATTGAACCAAGCAAGAATAGACTCAATCAACAGGGCACTTGAATATTTAAGTATTGTCAGGTGTTATTCTACAAGCAATCAAAATATCATCGAAGGTATGTATGTATATCTTTAACTTAAAACAGATTCTATATTTTTCGAATTTCTCGATTATACTAAATTAAGAAAATGCTTGTTATAACTATAACATTAAAAATGCTTCTTTGAATTAATCGCATGGTCGTGGTATTAAAAAATTAATTGTATCAAAAGCGTTCTGCTAGAATTCCAAGTCAAGTCAAAAAATTAAATAATTACCGCTAATCGACAGAATGGTGGTGATTAATAATAATGTCTACGCCACTTAAAAAGAGATCCCGGTAATAATCTTCCGTTTTTTCACTCCTACTCTTCGATTTAACATTCTCAACTCTTACACCAAGGTCAGAATATTATTCGGAATGATTCCGCAGAAACTGTGTGCAGCAAAAATGTCTCGCCTGTGTCTCGATTCGAGTTCGTTGTCCGTCGGATTCACTGAACTTGAAAAATGCAGACGAATTTAAACACACATCATTTCCATCCCTAGAACAAACAAATGGAAAGAATAAAAGCCAGAGAAAAAAAAGATATAATAAAAAAATCACTCAGTAAAGTTTTGTTTATTATTATTTGCTAATATCGGTTAGAGACAGATGTAAAATATAATTATCAGAGGATAAAGATCACCTACTGTCACAAACGATGTGTTTTTGACTCTTGGACGCCATTAAATGCAGGGTCTCCGATTGAACGCAAGAATAGAATTTAAAAAGGCGTGTTTCTTTTAAAGTGATTTAAAAAGTGGTTTAAAAGATTGATTATCTGATAGGTCATCTGTGTAGTATAATTTTAGAAATAAAAAAATTACAAGTGATCATTTACGATTCTTTTCGAACAATATAGTAGATAGTACAAGTTTTTTTTATTAAAAAAGAAACATAATTTAATATTAAAAATTCACTGCTTGGAATATTCTTGCAAAGAAAAGAGAGAAAAAATTGTTTTTTCATTTTGATGAGCATAATGTTGGAATGTTTTATTTTTCACTTTAAATTTTCATTGTTCGACATTATAATAACTAAACAATACAGAAGTACAACGTGTTTACAAGAGAATATACCAACTTCGAAGGGCTATTACAAAACTAAAGGTACATTCAATGTGACCAGTCCTAGAAACACTAACTTTATTCAGTCGATAATACAACTGATTTTGCTCTTTTTTTCAGCATGATTTGAGTTTTTTTTTTTTTTAATCTAAAAGTATTTCTTCAGATTAAAAACGGTATCACAATGCAGAGTATATACAAAAGAAAGTTCGAAAAGGTCCAATAACAAAATTAAAGGAGTTTGCAACCATTTTGAACAATTATACATGCATATTATTTGAATCTAAAAGTACTTCTTCAAGTTCCTGTCTACTTGCCATACACACATTTTTATTTCGTAAACGTAATATTAATCATATAAAATTACTACTATCATCCTCAGATCTGCACTACTTTATCTATGTGAATGCTAAAAAGTGCATCCGGGAAAGCAAAAATAATGAAGACTTTTGCATAATTACATCCCCCCCCCCGAATTTTAGAATATTTTTAAAGACTGGAAAGAGCGAGATAATCATTAAAAAATAGGGATAAAAATATTTGTATATAAAATTCAGAGTAAAAACGTAATTCCACAAAAACCTTCCTTATTTTTTGCTCATTCGGGTGCGCTTTTTTTTGTCTTCAAATAAATAAAATAGAGGAAAAAAATGAGGGTAAGAATAGAAATTCCATAGGATTAACATTACGTTCCCGAAATCAAAATGTGCGGTAGACGAAAGTTTTCAGATTAAAAACAGTATCAAACTATATAGTGTTTACAAAAGAATACCCTAATTTTGAAGAGAAACAATAACTAAATTAAAGAGTTACAACCTTTTTGGACAAATTATATTAAAAATATAACAGTGGAAAGTTTATAAAATTATAAATATTCAATGCGAACACCACTAGAAACACGAATGAGATCCAGTGGTAGGATACGGTGGATTTGGTCGCAGAGCAGATGATGACCTTGCTCTGTATCAGTGGCCTCTAAGAATCCTGATTAAATTACTTGTGATTTTTTTTTCGGGGAGAGGGGACTACTTTATAGATAAAGTGTTCTTTTCTGCCACAACCAATGAACATCGACGAACTGAAAACGCTAATAATTACCGCAATTCAAACTGTAACACCCGAATATGATACAGTGAGCAAAAAAAGTTACGATTGTGTATGTGTAAATGATTTAGAGAAATAAAATTGGTGACGACAAAAAGATTTCTTATAAGGAGACGAAATATGAGAAATTAAATTTTTGATGTTCTAAAATTAATTTTAAAAATTATCTTTATTAGAAGGAAAATTTAATTTTATCTCTCTGAAATCGATTGTGATAATTTTTTCACCCAGAATTTGTCATATTTTTGAAGTTATACCAAATCGAACAATTTTCATTTGCCTTCAGTCTGCTTCGTGAATCAGATTTGTCATATATAAATTTGACTTGAATCAGATTTGTCATATATAAATTAAGTAAAATAATTTTTCTAATTATTTGCCAACATCTCACGAAAAAAAAAGCATCCAAAGAATATTGATGTCAAAAATTCTGCGTTGAGATTTCATCGTAACCGATATAGAACATTTTAAGTTTGTTTAACAAAATTTAATGTTATTAATTAATTAAAATTTAATGTTATTAATTAATTAAAATTTAATGTTTGTTTAATTAATACAAAAGACAACTACAAATAGTATTTTTGTTGGTTTTGGTATAAAATAAGATGAGAGAGAGAGAGAGAGACTCAGTTCTAAAAGAACTTTGTGGAAAATATTAGCAAAAGAAATTAATTCTTCCTCCCTTTTATTCCTTAGTGTCTGCTCACTTCTTAAAAAATGTGGCCACGATAACCCAATGGTCTCAGACGCGCGGCATGAGTTCCAGCTTTGATGACAATAAAGACCCGCCGTGTAGTGGCGCTGATGCTCGTTAAATGTGGTCGAGATATCAAGTCTTCCCATAAGTGTGGTGTGAAAGTTTGGAGAGGGAAGTATCTGCTCAAGTGTTGTCCTATTCACTGGACCGAATCTTTGAATTACGAGGTCCGTCGCTAATAGCCCTCGTATTGCGTCTAGTGTGACGTAAGTAAGCAATCGCAGTCAAGCTATAACACCGAATGTTATACTTACATAAGGGATATTTGAGCAAAAGGGGTAACGATTTTTTGTGAGAATGATTTATACAGTTTTAAAATTTGTATCTATAAAAAACTCTCTTATCTATATAGAAACAAAATATGAAAATTTTTCAGCTTTTTATGTTCAACAATCAATCGATGTTATTTATAAATTGTATTCGTCATTAACGAACTGTTATTTTTTAAAGTGAACGGTTCTTTTTAATTAATAGTGGCCAACAAAAACTCACCACACCACTCTTTTTGATTAAAATCACTACATTACCATCTACATTTATTTTGAACATTTTACTACTACTTATTATAAGATTTAATGTACTCTATTCTATTAATATTTATAAAAACAATAAAATAAAAACTTGTTTTGAATTATTAAAAGCATTCAATCTTTTGGGATATTTTAAGAATTTCTGTTATTAATCGGCCTTGAACACTGTTAGACGCTTTAGTAATTCCTAATATTTAATATTCATTGACAAATAAGTTTAAATTTCTACAAGAATCTTTGGTTAGGATGCGAGTTAGTAACCGTTCTACGTTCGTACTAGGATTTTCATTTTTATTATTGTTAAGTAGAATAAATATATCCTTAAGATTTCTTTGATTGTTTTTTGACTGATTATTTGCTGAATCTGGGTAACTCTAAAGCAGTGCATCATAAATCTCTTATCGTAACTATTTTGTCTTTGCCAAGAAATAACAGAGGAAGGAAAATAAAGTGCAATAAAAACTGCTTTAATATTGTAAATATCTGCGATTGTAACCGTATAAAAACACATCGCTGTCAAGCAACACGAGGGCTATTGGCGATGGATCTCGTAATCTTTAGCATCGGTCAAATGACGAGAAGTTATGACAAATGACAAAAGTTAAGGGTTAAAATGTCTTTTGTGGCTAATTTGAAAACAAATAAGCATAAAGATTGAAATTTAAAAAAATTTGGGCTTTAAAAGGTTATTTATCAAATTTTACATCGTGTAAATAAAATAATTACTTTCTTTTTACGAAATTCTATCATTTCATTAAAAAAGTTATATATTTTTGTAAAAAAAAAATTAAAAACTAATTTAATATAGAATGTTTCCACCCTTGCTTGTAATACTTTAGTGGTAGGGGCATAGTTAGAAATTTTTCAAGTGGGGTGGGGGTTTCCCACATATCTCAAAATAAATTTCAAGTTTCATTGTTTATTTCAAGGTGAAAAGAACATTTATGTGGGATACGAGATTTCGAATATTAATTTTTGTTTGAAAAAATAAAACAAAAAATCAGTATAAAAAGTTTTTATTTCTTAATTTTAGTATACAGCAATCCCTATGAAGGGATTTAGAATCCCCATATCCTTCCCGTCATACGTCATTAATTGGTGGTAATGACTTGCACATTGTCAATTAAGTTATCAGACAATTTTCTTGATATCGAATTTTCGGATTCAAATTGATCCCACAGTCCGTGAAACCACCCTATGAGGCACATTAAGACGTCTAGCAACATTAGCTTTTGATAGCCCAATTTCCCACTATCTTAACTACATTTCCTAAACTTGGCCAACATTATCTTAGTACTAATGATTGAAGATCAACAAACACAAAAAAAGTTCCACTCAAATTACATAAGTGACACTCGCAGTTTCCTCTGATTGCTATACAAGTGTCCAATTTTTGGAAGAAAAAATAATAGATGTGGGTATAATCGTTTTACGAGTATAAGGGTTTATTGAAATTACTTGTGATCATTTATACAAGGTGTAGCTAAAAAATAACCGGATGAATCTTCGACCGGAGGGATGTTTTTTTACCCTGGGCGGGGGAGGACAATTGACCTTGAATGCCAGTAAGTAAATATGCCTTAGCAACGGCTAGTTACTAAGGCATTTTTACTTCTGTCGTTGTTGAACAGAGTTAATACATATTTCCCCTCCAGCATCATCGTTATAATACGTAGAGGATCATTTTTAATGAATTTAAGAGAAGATTGTTTTTCCAGCCGTTTCTCGAAATCATTTACATTCCCTCTCTGTTGTATTGAGTTTCACTTTTGAACAGTTCCCATCTAAAGTCATAGTTGTCTTGAGTTGTGATAGTGGTCTATTAGTCACGTGCGCCATAGCCGATATATCACTGGTTGTAGTTTATATACAGTTGTGTTAGTTAGGCACACAGAGGCAATTTTTGCTTCGGGGGTACATGCAACCAGTTATTCTAGGCTGTGCTACCATTTAGTGTTCAAGACCTGGGTCACCATTTGGGTGCCGGCGGCGTTTCGAATCCTCAATCTTTGTGTCCGAAGAAACCTTGTCCAACTCCCTTTTACAACGCCCTTATCATTTAGACCAAAAGAGGCTCCACCTTAGGGCCAATTATTAAGACATTTTAACTTTTGTCATCGTTGGTGAAGAGAGCCGCTGCAGTTGATCTACAGATAAACATTGTTTGTGTTAAGATCAAACGGCACATGGGCGAGTGACATCTTTTCTTTCCATTCAAGTCCCCGGGTCGACTACGGACCCCTCAGATGGGCCGTGGCCTTTGTTCTTGATGGACCTTGCATCCGAAGTACGTTTGGATAAATTTTAAGTGTTTTAAAGGGCGACGGAAACTCAGATTATCTACCCCGGAATCTTATTTTTTTGTTTAGAAGTGATGCATTTTTTCACTTACTAGGACTTGTGAGTGGTTTAAATAATTCATATAGAGACACGAAGTGATTGAAGGTGACCTCCGTTGAGGAGGAGCTACCACGTCAATGATAAATGAAATCATTGGAAAAAAATCTGTGTTTTGTTCGAAAACACCATTCGGTTGAGAATTCGCACAGTTGCTAAAACCAAAAGATTGAACAAATCGGGGAATAACATATCACGGATTCTTCATCAGGGCATAATACATTGTTCGTCAAGACGATTTCGGGTAAGCGTAAGATGCTTGTGTTGTGGAACACATCCACTCCACGTTTATGTAAAAAGAAGAAGAAAAAAAGTCATATGAACAATTTAAAGTCAGCGTCAGAGCCCAAGGATCTGATTTGTTCATTAAATTCACTTTCACTCGTTGGAATCGACTTAATCAAGTGTCAGTCTGTATTCGGAAAATATGCAGCAGTTTAGCTTGGAATTGTTACCATATAATCCAAGGAGCTACTTCAATTAGAGACAATCAAATCAAAAGGAAACACAATGTAAATGAAAGAATGATCCCTAACCATTTTTTTTCATTTCTATCCATTTGATATATAATAATTAAACAATTTTATAAATCTTTTTATTTTTTGCGAGGATAACAGTCTTTGTGCCTCTAATTTTCTATAAACAACTTAATCAATTTACCCATTGTTGATTGTTTCAGACCCATACGTTAAAAATAATTATCGTTGACTTAATTTCGTAAACTTCTAATATCCTTACACTTATTTCTGAGCCTTTAATTTACAATTAACTAATCTCCTTGGTAATTTTTTTCTCAAACAACGCGAGCTCTATCACGTTTCCCCCTTTTAACTAACCCTTTGAAAAAATTTTATGATGTTGTTTAAATTAAAGATCTCTCCCAATAAATGAAATATGACTTATTTAGATTAGATAAGAATTAGTGAAGTGTAATGATTACAGTTGAGGCGATACACATAAAAGTAGTTGAGAATTTAATACAGAAATTGGTTGTGGCAGTTTAGTTAGTGGAGAAAACAGTGAGTTGAATGTGAGAGACCACCACAAACGCAGCTAGATGCCTACGCAAGGTCGCAGCAAAATATTGGTACATAATAGACTCAGCTGAACTGAAAACAGAATTCGAGTTTCTTATTTTTCAAACCATCCGCAAATATTAGGATGCGAAATTACTCGTGGTGTAACGCGGATTCTGTGGTGTTTCCCTTTGCAACTAACTCTTTGGAGATGTTTTATGATGTTGTTTGAATTGAAGATTTCTTCCAACAAATGAAGCATGACTTATGTAGATTAGATTAAAAGTGAAAAGGATTGAGAGATGTGTTTATCAGCAGTGAAGCATTTAATTCGATGATTGGTAGTTTTTGTTAGTGGTAGAGATTGTAAGCTGAAATCATCAATGTAGGACATCTGTTGAGTCAGGAGTTTTTGAAATGAACATATAGAAAGTCCGAATAAAGGATCAAGAACCCTTCTCTGAAAATATTCTAAGGACTCGAACTCGATTGGTTTGGTCTGATAAAATCTAAGTTATTATATTCAATGTTAGATCGGACATGTGTAGAGACTTTTTCCATCGATTCATTAGATCAGGGACCGATTTTTTGATGTGATGGATCTGAGTAAAACAACTTGGTTATCACCACTGTATGACGTTTTTTTTCAGCGGACAATTGATTCTTGACTCTTTTAACTATGAACTGTAACGGAACATAAAGAAAGAAAAATCGGGGGAGGGGAAGGAACTAATTTCACTACTTGACTACATAGCAGGGATAACCACAGCGTAGCTCCGGAGAAGTGTGTGGCTCTCGTAGGTCAGCAGTGCAGCTCTTACGCAAATAAAATATAAATGTGAATGAGAAATATGGTAAGCTAAAACTACTCAATGTTCTAAAGTAATTATTTTATCTCAATTCTCCTGTTAGTTAAGAAACATAATAATGTTATTCAAAAACATCAAAAAAACATTGTACTGATTCTATCCAACAATTTTGTAAAGAAAATCTTTTAAAGTTAAATTTGCTTGTGAGTAATCTAGAATACTTTCGAATGTTTTTTTTACTTAGCATTTCTAGCTGCCCAAAGTTTGGTTGATGACATATGAGAAAATGATTATGAAAAACTAAAAGCGTCTCCTTCTATAGTTTATTTTTGCTGGCTCCTCATAAAGCGTATCCATGATCATATGGAGGTTGCGGTAGCCTGGTAATTATGGTCACGAAATCACAGAATGCATTGTTTCGTAGAGTCATGGGTTTGAGTCCTGATGTCACTAAAAACCTGCCGTGTAGCAGTATGTTGCATATTAAATCTAACGAGGCTCTACGTCCTCCCGTTGAGTGTTTTCTCTTCAGGTGTCGTCCTCGTCATTCGACCGAGGCTCAAAATTACGAGGTCATTCGCCAAATGCCCTTTTCCCCCGAGAGTTTCGTTTTTTGTCCGCTTGACTCACTCAACTTTCAAAATTTTCTTGAAAGTATTCTAGCAATGGTTTTTATCTTGACCGATTTTTGCCATATGTTTTGACAACTTTTGTTTCACTATGATATGTAAACCTGTATTTTTTTGTATTATTGTGTATCTTTTTACTTTTGTTTACCCTATCCTGCAATATTGGGCTGGTCACCTCTGATATATATCTTCAAAGAATTTAATGCCAGTAACTCAATACAGCCAAGGCAACAACAAATTACAGGTTTTGCTTTTTTTAACAATATTTTTTTCCTTTCCGAAGAAGTTTGGCAACGGTTTTGTTTCGGGATTTTTTCTCACCGTTTTCTCTAACATCGAGCGGCAGCTATCGATTTTTTTAAGTGCTTATTGCACAAATCACTCTCAACTATTCCCCATGAGAGGGAAATATTTCCCGTGCAATCTGTGAAAAGAATTTCAGAAAAGCTTGGAAATTCCTACTCTTGCTTTCAAAACTCAGCATTGCAAGGATGATCTGTAAAAGTAAGAAAATTCACTGATGTTTTTCTTTTTTCAATAAAAGCTTTAACATTTTATCATTATTATTGTTTGCTGAATAACAGTGCTTCTAAAGCTACTTTATTTTTTTCTATATTAGACAATTTTTTTATATTTGAAATGCTTTAAAAACGAATTAAAATTTTATTGGAAAGGAGTGAAAGAAAATATTGACTGACAGGGCGAGGGAACTTTGTGGTAAAAGATATGAAACACAGAAATCAATGCAATCTTCCGTTCTTTCCATTCCGGTTTTATTTGTTTCTTTTTAACTATTTAATGTTTAATATGTATTCCTGAATATCCTGTAATATTATATTTTCAACAATTGTTTGACTCTTTTACATTATAACATTTAGCATGCCTTATATTATAGACAATTTATTTTTAACTTTATTGTTTTCTTGTACTATATGCTGAATTTAATTATGTAATACTTACAGTTTCATGTTGTTATTTTTGTTTTTATTAACTATAATTTGTAATTTATATTTATATACATTTTGAAAATTATGTAAATGTACCATATATATATAGAGAGAGAGAGAATGATACGGACTATAGGAGTACTGATCTCAAATATCAATAGATTTATACCAGGAATTCGCCGACTGTTTTACAGGATTAGAGTTTTTTTATTTGTGTGCCAGAATCTGACAGTCTATTGTATCTGATGACCACCCAACTTCCACGGCCACATGTTGAAGGGGGAGAGAGAGTTAAAAAGCATGCATCTTAAAAAGCAAACATAAGCGTATTCCGGCGAAAAGCTGTGAAATGACGAAAGGTATCTCGGGAAGCATGAAAGTTGCTGTATATAGCCTGTTGCGTAAAAGATAATAAAACCGTTGAAGTTATTTGAATTTATTACCCAGTCAGGTGGTCTTGTCATATATATATATATATTAAGGCTGAAGAACATATGTCTCAGCTATACGTACTTAAATTTTGTTTTCGAATAACGTTAAAGAATAGGCCTCTCGATCGGGTACCGCTTTTCAGATCAAAATAAAAAGTTTTAACCTAAATATTACATTCTGACTCCGCAACTCTACAATGGAATGTATATATTCACATACTGTTCATTTCGGTTCGAATTAATCAATCGTTTCTTGTATAAAATGTGTTCCGAATTTCATTTTCCTTACTGTAATGTTATACTTATCTATAAAATTACATGTTTAAGACAAAAATAGCATATTTATGATTTTCTTCTAAATTTTTAAAAAAAATAATACACAAATAAACTGATGTATGTCTTATAGCGTCTTGAATTTATATCAGCGTTCGAAAAGTTCCCTAGTGGAGACATATATTAACAATATAGAAATCGGAAGGCTGCCCTACGAAGGTATATCGTTATATGTTATGAATATAGATAAATGAATTATTGTTGCTGTTTGACTCAGTGTGCTACTTGTCCAGTAACACTGATTACTCCTCGCAAACAACGATATTCTGGGTCATTGAGGAGACACGGTGAGCCACTGCGTTGTCCGTGGCGCGAAGTAATGCTTGAAATTACATAATCTTGGCATACTCTTGACCCTGTGGATCGAGGAATGTTAGATTCCCAAACAATCAACGTCCCACGCGTCTAGCTCTACCTAGCATTCGGTGTCCAAATTCTTTTAATTCCAGTCTTCCGGCTATAATCACGTCAGATAGGTTTTCACTTAGATCTCTTTACGAATGACAGCTTTTACATATTTCTTACGCGATACTTCTTATGTAAAAGTCTTCCAGGGCCAAAGAGGTTCCATCAGGTGGTGCCCATCTCCTTATCTATAACTTTGGACCAGAGACGCTAACTACTATCTAGTCTGCAGGTCGAGTGGCTAGCCCCCATCAGATTCCTTCAATGGCCACCAATGGGCGGTACCATCCCCGCGGGGAACTTCTTTGGCTCATGAAAGAAAGAATATAAAAGAAGAAAAGTCAATTTGAGAGAGAGTTTTCATTTTAGTGCTCAAGGATCCATGAATAAAAGAAAAGGTTAAGAACCCCTAAACTGGATGGATGAGGATTTCTTATCTAGTTACTGTCCCTAAAGAAAGCAAAGAGTTAAGACTACAGAGTCATAACTACAACGGTATGAAGAAAAAAATCATGTCTTTCGGCCTTGACTGAAGTTAAGTAGCTTAACTACTTAAAGCGTTAAAATGTTTCAATCGAAAGAATACTCCTGGAGCTAAAAGAAGTGCTCTTAAAACAATGTTACAAAAATATTCGCACGGTTGAACGAGAAAGAGATTAAGAAGTTTAAAAACATATGCGTAAGATATTTTAGAGAATAAAATTAAACAAAGAAAAATGTTTTCTTTTCGTATCTACATAAGGAGTGAAGTAAATCTGATTTCATTAACATTTTGCAATAAGTATAACGAATTTTACATATTAATATAAATTTTCTTAGGGTTCGCATTTTTTAAACTAAAAAGCTGTTATTATTTTCTAATTTAAATAGGGAGCCAGATAGGTAATTTATCAGCCTACTGGCCATTGTATCGCAAGTGCAAGACTTGTTTCCGATTAACATTGTTGAAAGGAATTTTAGAGAACTTTAAATACAACTAGGTCTCAAGGTTCTCTCTTGACAGTGTTGAATGGTTGTTTATTAACGTCATACTTAGAAGCAACTCGAGGGTATTGGAGACGGACCTCGTAATTTTGAACCTCGATCCAGTGATGAAGGCCCCTCTCAAAACTGGTGACCGCGGTAGACTAGTAGTCATGGCCGCGGATTCACAGCCATCGTTGTTTCCATCGAGTTCTGGGTTCGAGCCCTGATGCCACTGAAGACCACCCGTGTAGTGGAGCTGATGCACTTTAAATCTGATCGAGAAGGTTCGAAATTACGTGATCCGTCGCAAATAGCCCTTGTGTTACTTCTCAGTTTGCGGCGTTAGTAAACAATCACAATCATTTATCACCTCCGAATTTCCACACCACGAAAACGAGAGGATTCAGAACCTAGACAGATTTAAAAATGTGTCAGCCCCATTACAATACGGGTCTGTAGGGGCATCAAAACTCGAACTACGACTCGCTGAAAACAGCTCCGGCCACGACCATCACCATTTGGCTACCGCGGCTACCCTGAAATCGGATTTTTTGGTGAGAGATTTTCAATTCATTTAAAGTCATCTAGTTGAAGGAGGAAACGCGATAGAAAAATAGTTATAACTGTTTTCGCATTTTAGACAACATCTATATAAATAAATGGCAATGCTCGTTTATGTGTTTGCCCTATAAACTCAAAAACTACTCTACCAATTTTGGTGAAAATCTTACATTTCGTTCTTATGAGTGGAAGGAGAGTTTACAGGTTAGTTTGAATGAATCCGTTGAGTTGCTATGTTTTTCGCACTGTTTAAGTGAAGTATCGAAGTGGATACCAAATTTGACAATTTTTGGCTTCGATAATGATTTCATTCTAGCGAATGATTTCACTTAAAGTTTTATAGATTGCTCTTATCAATGTCAGGAATATTTCGAGAGAGATACTATTAAAAACCGATAACTAGCGCTGTTAAAGTGAAATACAGTAAAGTCTCTTGTAAGGAATTCTTCTGTTTAAGGGACAATTCTATTGGGGTCCCGGTCCCTTTGAATTGGTAGACCTGAATGTATTTACCACTTATTAAAGGTCTCTCTACTTAAGGGAACACTGAAAAAGGTTTGAAAAATAAGATAAAGGTAGAGAAATAATTAAAAATAGAAATACTTTTTTAACGATTTTTTAAGGTTGGAAAGACCAATTTATGCTCAGTGAAAGTCAATTTTGGGACAAGGCAATAATAAAATGAAAAGTTAATCCCTCTCTTTTGAGAACTGCTTTTCGGTAGGGAAATGGGGAACAATATATAGGGAAAAGGAAGTTGAGGTGTAATCAAAAGTATATTTCCTATTTATAGAATTCAAATTACAATTATTCTTGCTACAGTTCTCAGTAATTGGAAAAAAACAGTGTTAGCAGGTTGTAAGGCAATCCAAGACAGGGACCAATGGGAAACAGGTTTTTTAAGAAGGCGGTCTTTGAAATTTCAGTTTCGTGTGCCTTCAGTAAAAATATTATTGATGAAAATTAATTGGTTGAACTTGTAAATATCAGTGGCAGTGCTCAAAAGCTAGAATATTTAGAAACCGAGGGAAACTTTATACTGGAGATACCAAACACGACATAAAATCTTTTGTTTTAATTGTAGTTGAAAATGTGAGCAATAACAAAAATAGTTTGAAAAGCAATGAAGAAGTCGAAGAAGAGACAGACGAAAAGTGCGACATAAAAAGAACTATGCAAATGCCTTAAAATATGCTTTTTAGTAAAAAAAAAATATTATAACTATTGGTGATAGTGAAGGACTAAAGATCATCAGTAACTTTAATATCCACGTGGGAAAACATACTAACAATCTACCGTCTTTCAAATCCATGTAACGAATTAATTTCAATAAATTTCGGTAAGTACAAACCCCTGTAGTTCATTTCATACATTTTTGCAATAATTAAACTTTTTAAATCAAGAATTTTCATTTTTCACAAATTTCAAATTTAAACAAATGCTTGTTACGTTTTTATATATCAATTATTTAAAGCTTAATAATTGATATATAGAAACGTAACAAGCACCCTGAATTTCTAATTAAAATACATTTTTTTTAGTATGTACCCTCTGAATGAAGGACACCACTATATTTAAAGAACAAAATGTCTGGTCCGGTGGGTCTCCCTTATTGGGAGGTACAGTTGTATATGGTGGGACATATTTCGAGAGACCACCCCCCGCTCCGCACATGGTGTTTTACGGGTTAATATATGGTGGGAGTTGGCGATTACGGCGATAAATTAGGTGGCTTTCAAAGTAGATCCAAAACTATCATTGCGTAACGTATGCCGTCAAAAACCGACAAAGTACAGAAACCAAGTAAATTGTTAACACTGATAATTGGCAAATTTAACGTTATTAAACAATATTTTTATGATTTTAGTAATTTATAGAATTAAAAAAAATTAGAATAATTTATAAATGATAACACACACGCACACACACACATATGTATATGTGTGTGTAATACTTTAACTTTAACCAAATAATTTCACTGATAATAATTTGATTTCCTAAATTTCCCCATTCTCTAATTCAAAAAGTAAAGAGTTCATTTCTATTTCTTGATCCAATTCCAAATTATCCTTCTATTTATTAGATCACACGCTCATAAAATTTGTTTAATCCGCTTTCACACAGTCATAAATCTATCAGAAATAATCTCTTCTAGAATTTCTGTCTGCAGCTAGAGTCCCTAAGAATCCCTACACCTAGGCCTCGCGAGTATCATGTGACTACCACGTGAATGAAAAAACGTCCCTAGAAAATCCCCATGATAAATTAACATACACGGTAAGAAAACTCCTATTATTTTTAAATAATCTTTCGCTTCGGCCTCACTGACTGACTTAGCACTGTATCACCATTATGATACTGCCTCTCTCTCAACGGATTTGAAATAAAAACAGCTGTTAAACTTGAACCTCGCCTCAACTTGTTTTATTTAAATCTAAATGAAAATAAAGTTGAAAGTCATAACATATATATATATATATATATATATATATATATATATATATATATATAAACTAAAATAGTATATTTCAAAACATAAAACGCTCTAAAAATATCTAACATTAAATTAAAACATTTAAGAGAAAAAACAAACTAAATATTTAATGAAATAACCACAAATCAAATTAATATTTATGCAAATTAGATAAAATCTTACGTAAAAGTCAAAACAATCTAAAATTTAAAACTCTAAATCCCAAATATTTAAAACAAACCACAAAACAACTAAACCGTCCAAATAAAAGCAAAGTGATAGAAAAACAAAATTTAGAAAAATGGAAATAATGTAATTAATACTGTTTTATACTTTGAATTGAAATAACGTGCGCTTATACCAGTAATTGATCAAACCATCACACTTTAGTGTATTATAAATATTATAACAAGGTAGTAACAAACTAAAAATTGGGAATTCATCCACAGAAAATAGAAAGAAGTTAAACATAGTAAACATACTCAATTATGCTTCAAAATACCAATTTACACTTAACTAATCATCTAAAATATGTTATTGTAACACCAATTAAATGATTTAAATAAAAGGACTAATATTAATTATAAGTCGAAAGTAATCTCAAAGATAAGCAAACTAAAAGGTAATGTAATATAGAATGCTTACTAATGACATGTCATAATAAATATAAAATTTTGAAACCTTTTTCAACAAGATAAAATCACAGATAGAAAGAAATTAATTACCTAATTTAAAAAACACTTCAAAACTTCAATTCCCACAAAAAAAATAAATAAATAAAATTTCAATTGCGCGTGGGTGTATACGAGTAAAATTAAGTCCAACATGGAGAATAACGAGAAATAATGCTTTATTCGCAAATCCTCAGGTTGACACACAGTTAGCAGAGCTTTGACAGTAACAACACAAACAAAAATCACAGCACTTACACTGATTAGTGACACAGATATAGGAACAAATACAGCACAGATCAGAAATACAAACCCATTCTAAACAGCCCGTATTATAACGTTCAGCTGAGCAGCTTACTGTTCACACCACGGACAAATATCCACAACATATTACTTAGCACTCGAAAGATAGACCCCATAAACAGGCTGACTGTGTTTATCGTGTTTACTTGAAAACCTGTTCGGTCCAGGTATGATGTCACATAAAATATTCACAAAAAGTCCATAATTTTCTTCCCATTTGATATTTCGTCCAGGTTCCTGCACCTTCAGGAACTTTCGTTTTGTTGCCAAAGCCGACATGTTTCCCGCCAAATTCGTCGCCAAGGTTTTGTGGTTGTTGCTTAAACTTTCCTTGGCTGACTGATGAAGTGTCCGTAAATCCATCTTTTCCTTTATTAGGGAACCGTTGTAGGGAACCGTCATCTCATGTTTTAAAATGAGACGAAGAAGAAAAAACAATATCAAGTACAAAACAACCTGGAAATAGGGACGAATTAAGAAATCACACACAATTGCTGTTATTTTAATTGAATGTAAGAATTCATAACGAGCTTCAATTGTATTTATTTAATTCAGATACATATCCTCAAATTTAGCAATAGCAAAGCATTGCAGGATCCACTAGTTTCAAACAAATTTTTTTAATCAGACAATATTTTATTCTTTGCAGATGTCATCCAAAAAAGCTAAATCCTGTCATCTTAAAGTAGAACTTTCGATCAAAAGCCATTTTTTCTTATTTAAGTAAATTTTCTCAGGAACGGTATTTTTTTCTTTCTTTCTGAATGTTACTAATGCATAGCTTTCGTGTTTCTGTGAAAACTCAGATTTAATCCAATGAAGTCCTCTTTTTTTTCACGACAGTTTTTTTTTATCGTACTTTTTCTCGAAATTGTTCTCTTTAAATGCCTTTAGCTACTTAAGAAAATGATGTTCTGGATTTTTTTTTTAGTCATAACGTGATTTTTTGCTTTTGTCGGAGAACTTTTACTATATTCGCGTTCTGTACCAATTTTCTTTTCTTCCTTTCTTTTCTTTTTTTTTCTTTTTTCTTCTATATAAATGTCAATTTTTAAATGTTTTTAATGGAGTTCCTAATTGCAAAGTGATTTCTGTTTACAATTTCGCTTATTCCCGAAACATTTTTTTGCCCCAAATATGTCAGTTACCAATAGGTCTGTTTTAAAATTTTGGTAGTAATTTTTCAAATGTCTTCGTCATTTTTCTTCTAATAAACTTTTAAAGCTTTTGAAAGACAAATAAAAGTGCAAGAGAAGTTTATTTTATATATAAAAAATTTTTACCGTAAGACTTGGACGATTCGAAGCTAAAGGGGCAATAAATAAAATCAAATTATCCAAAAATTAGAATAACACATATTTTCCTACAGAGAAAAAGAAGAAAAAACTTAACTCCACGATGAGAGATTTGTGACGACATTCTATTAACCCTCCCGTCTGACTTCTTAATTATTTCTCTTACCACAAGATATTAAGTTCAACTTGAGATCAAGCACAAAGTAATTAAAATATTTCAATTTAATCCAAAATATAGTTTTTATTGATCCTGTAATTAGGGGGATGCTGTTAAACAGTTTAATGTCTCTATCTGCGAGTCCCAACAGTTTCTATAATCTAAGAATATGCTTATCGGTATACGAAGCGAGTAATTCCTTCAAGAATTCAGTTGCTCTGACAGCGTTGAGTACGAATCTAATCTTACTATAAACGCCAGACATCATCCCTATCGTTTAACTTTATCATTATTTTCCTTAGTTCTCTGTCACTTTTATACGGCTTAATTATATCTATTCACTCCACTTCAAAGGTTTATTTAATTTGCGTAATCACGTTTCATTTTATTGGAAAGAAGTTGGAAAAACTTAAATTTAAATGCTTGAAAGAAACCCTAGATGTTAGTCAGCGGGAAGTATCGAGAATAGCCATTGTTACAGATTTGACACCCAAACTTTATTTCACAAAATACACACATATTTTAATGTAAAAAATTATATTTATTTGAATTTTTTTCCACAATATATGTATATACATATTTATTATATATTAAAATAGATTTTAAATCAAATATTTTGCTATGTATGTTAACAAGTTACATCAATCACGTATTTTTATTTGCCTCTTTGAATGCAGACTGATTCGTTGCGCAAGATCCCAACCTAACATATCAAGCAATGAAAAAACAGTATCTTCAAAGGGAAAGTATCATTCCAACGTCTCCCACTTCCTTTATCATTAAAAGAACATTTAAAAATTATGAATGTGTGCTGGAAAATCTCATGAATTATTTCTGCTGTAATGGTATAAGAGAATTATTTTAAAAATTTGAATTATTTGTGTTCAGTGTTCATGTTTGTGTGTGTAAAGTGCTCTCTAGAGTTTTTATGTGAGTGTAGCCAGGGTATACTTAGTCTCCAACGAGGAAGAAGTCGATTGTGTTCTGGGTGAAATAAACATCGTATTTGTGGAGTCCTTTCCATGAAGAGTGAGAGTTGTTCTTTGACTTACTTCTTGTGTTATAATACTGAGTTAGCTAACAATTTAAAATAAATTCGAATAATTCACAGTTTTTTAAAATAATAATGAACGTCAGCTGGAAAGTCTTGTGATTCATTGATTGGTTTTGCTAACGTCGCATAGAAGCAGCACAAGAGCTATTGATAACGGACCTCGTAATTTTGAACCTCTGTCAAATGACGAAGACGACACCTGAGTTGGCACATCTCTCTCCTAACTTCCACACCACGCCAACGAGATTTAACATGCATCAGCCCCGTCTACACGGGGAAAGTCTTACGAACTATTTTTATTGTAATTATATGAGAGAACTATTTTAAATATTCACGTTATTCAAAATAAAATTCGAATAATCCAGTTGAATTCTAATGACCGGACAAAAAATTTGAACTAATAAAAATTTCAAATTGTGAAAGTTCGCATAGAAGAAGTTCAACAGTATTTTAATTAGTTATGTCCGAAAGAAAGTTTTTATTTAGTTTTGTTGTTAATTAAAGCAGTACTATGTCTACAACCTTACAAGTCTGTAAGCGATGGATCTCGGCGTTTTCATCCTGTGACGAGATCAATATCTGAGCTTCGTTATTCACTATCTTACACACTACACCATGAGTTGAATTCGAAGCTAATTTGAATTTAATGTGTAGCATATTCTATTAATCCAGCAGAAGGTTTCGACGAAATAGAGAATACATAAGTAAATTAAAATGAATAAAATATTTTGTTCAAAGCAAAACTAATAATATGTTTATAATTTTTTAAAAACAATTTATTCAAATAATGCTGGATCAGATGTAATTACTTCAAATTGTATGTTGAAATCATTTTATTGCTTGTTAAAATAATGTGAATAATTAATACAAGAGAATTATTTCTTAAAAAAATCTTGAATAAATGGATTACTACCTCGTTTCAAAAACTGGCCCATCTGTGATCATCATCCTGTGAGTTGATTTATAAGAGTTTGTTCTGTAATATGAAACAATTTTAATAGAACTTCCATAGAACGTTAAGGCTACGGTAGCGAGTGGTTACGGCCAACGTTGTTCCCGTCGAGTCGTTCGTTCGAGTCCTGATACCACTACAGACCCGCCATGTAGCGAGGCTGATGCACGTTAATTATGTCGAGGTCCCAAGTTCTTTTAATCGGTATGCAGAAGGAAGTGTGGAGTTATAAGCAATGTTAATAAGGAATCATACAATTTGTTGAAAGTTATGAAGTTTGCTCTGATATTTACAGGATGAGCCAAAAGTCACTTTACAGTTTAAGATGTGATAACTTCTGCAAAATATAACTTTTTTTTTTGTTAAATTTGATTAATCTGAAAACCAAGGTTTAGTATTTGAATTGTGGTAAACTACATAGCTGAATAACGCGTGAAAATTATCGTAAGTTGCTAAGTAAATAAGGTTGGACCTTGTCAGTTCGTAGCAGCTGGGACCCTCGGTTACAGAACCGAGAGTTACAGTATTAAAATAAATTTTGCAATGATATAAATTCCAATATCGATATGAATTTTCAGTGTTACTTTAGCATTCTTGCAGCATTATCTTTAATTATTACGAAAATCATTTACACAAGGACTTACAAGTTTATGCTCTCGCGCATAAACTCCCCAGGAAATTTAGAAGAAATTGGTACGATAATGTTTTTTCTTTTGAGTAAATAAAAACATTCCATGGTTTAATCTCAACAGCTTATTTCAAATTATTTGTTAAGGGACACGAAATAGAAATGTGTATATTCTGGTAGTATATGGAAGCTTTATTGATGTTCTAAGTCTTGGATTTTTTTCAAAAGCGTTAATTGTCGGACCTCTCAGATTTTCAAAAAGGCCAAATTGTAGGAGTTTGTCTAGTTGGATTAAGTGTGACCAAAACGTCCCAACTTTTAAGCGTTTCTAGAGGTACGGTGTCTAAAGTCATGACACAGAGCGGCAAGAGAAGCTCGGCAAAGCAAATTAGTGGACGGAAAGAGAAGCTCAGCGAAAGAGGCAGACGGGTATTGAAGCAGATTGTGATGTCTAAAAAGCGAGCGACTGCAGCAAAAGTGACTGCAGAGCTCAATCAGCATCTGGTTTCTTCAGTGTCTATGATTATAGTTAGAAGGCACCTTCATAAACAGAACATTTACGGCAGAGCAGCAATTCCGACGCCACTTGTCACAGATGTTAAGGCCAAACGTCGTCTACAGTGGTGTCACTTTCACAAAACCTTGTCGATTGATAAGTAGAAGAAACAAATATGGTCTGACGAATCGTCTTTCACACTTTTCCCTACAACAGGATGGGTGTACGTTTGAAGGACACCTACACAAGCGAATGTTTATGATTGTCTACTTCCAACTGTTCAAGCATGGATGTGGATCTGTCATGATATAGGCAGCCATGCCGAGGTCTTCTGCTGGACCAATCGTAATCCCGAAAGGAAGGATCACTGGGGAAAAGTACGGAGAAATTTTAGCTGACTAGGTCCATCTCCTGATGCAAACTTTGTTTCCTGCAGAAGATGCAATTTTCCAGAATGATAATGCACTTATCCATGCAGCGGAACTTGTCCAATTGTGGTTTGATGAGCATGAGGATGAATTTAAACATCAACCTTGGCGCACTCAGTCAACCGACCGCAATATAATCGAACCGTTATGGTCTATTTTAGTGCCTTCAATACGGTATTGATATCCTCCACCTGCATCTCTCCCTGAACTTTCCCAATACCTCCATGAAGAATGGTACAATATTTCTGTAAACACTATTAAACACTTGAATGAATCGATTCCTAGGCGAATCCAAGCTGTATTACGTGCCAAAGGTTAGTCCTACACCCCATACTAATAAAGGATTCTTTTTAAATCTAAGGTGTTTCCATTATTTTGATAAACACCTGTACACCATCCGTTCTCTCTCGTTTTTCACGTCGGAATGGGATGCGCTCCATCTTAACCTCTAAGAACTCAGCGCACTTTCCCGCCTAAACACAGCACAACTATTGCTAGATATAGTTTCAGATCCTTACAATATTATGTATATAAATAAATATACAGGCTTATTCAAAATTATTCATTCGATTTCTAAATTCCATATTTTCAAAAATGAAAAACGTAGAATAAGTAATACATGAATACAAAAGAAAAGTGTATAAGTTTTATATTGTAAAAAATAGATGGCCCTCGTGTATTCTTCGTGAAGCTATTCCACGAAAGCTGTTTCAGAATTTTTCCTGGAACTGCCTCACAAATAGGATCGGTCGCAGTGAACCAGATGATGATATATCATAGCTAGCCACCTAAATCATTTGATATGGCCCCATGCGATATCTTCCTTTGGGAATACGTAAAAGATAACGTGCGTGTTCTCCCATTACCCGTTACTTTATTTGAACTTAAACAACATATTTCTGCTGCTCTATAGTCAATTATAACTAACACTTTACAACGTGCTTGGCAGGAATTTACGTGCCCAATTAACACTATACGTGTAACTAAAGGAAGCTATATCGAATACTTATATAAAAAAAATCTTCCATCGTTTTCCTTTGAAATCACGTGTTATTTATTATGTGTTTTTATTTTTGAAAATACGGAATACTGAAATCGGATGATTCCTTTTGAGCAAACCTGTATTCTATTATAAAATAAAAAAGCTTCTGTTAATTTAAAACTGTAAAATAACTTTTACGGATCGGACTTAAGTCGGATTACGATTTGTTTATCATTGGTAATTCTTCCCAGAAAGGGCACTTTCATTTACGGAAAATATGTAAGCAAATATGTAAAGAGATGAAGTGAATCGTATTTTCGATCTCGGTACAGTACACTCCCCTTTTAAACCGACACTTCTTTTCAGCCCTGCCTGTAAACCTGCGTTTTTATAAACTGACGAGCCTTATAAGCTTATTTTATGCCTTTACCATTTAAATTTCATTATTATTGATTTTCGGCAGTGTTCTGATCCGATATACACTGGATTACTGAAATAATACTGTATTTATATTCATATGTATTTGACTCTGCAGTCGAAGAGTTTGATTTTGAATAGTTGCACTTATTTCTCAAGAAGATTTTACTCTTAGTTCTGTTTTGGTTTGCGGTACATCTTTATAAAAGTTTGGACTTTCTTTAGAAATGTGGAATATATATCATTTCTTTTACAAATCGAGTTCGATTCCGTAGAGTTAACTGCTGAAATCTCCAATTATAAGGATGGATGGAAAATTGAGTTTTCAGAGATGTGTAATCAACTTTCAATTATAATAACTGTGTCTTACGAATTATATCTATGATCTTAATTTTATAAATTTTCTAATTGGGTTTAATTAATTTTTCTCTTTTGCACATAAATTATATATATATATATATATATATATATATATATATATATTTGCTTTTTCAAGAATACGGCATTTGACTTTTGAAAATTTTCATTTGAAAAGATCCATTGAGAAATAAGGTAAAATTCTTGAATTATAAAATTTAAAACATATTTTCTGTGGAGTTGTATCAGTTCTTTGGATGTTTTAGATATACGTGTGTTAAATTTTTTAAAATTTCTGTCTGTTAGAATCTATATTTTTCTTGAAATATTTATCGCTTTAACTAACGTTCTCATGTTCCACATGTGATATTTATACTAAGTTATAAAAATTCAAGTCTAAGACAATTGTTTATTTTGCGGTTTTCCTTTCACTTTCTAATAGAACAAATCTGTTTAAAATTTATATTGCTGAAAAAGAAATGCGTTTGTTAATTTTTTCCCTTTCAAACATGATGACAGTATGAAACCTTTAATTTTTCAAACATATGCTTGAAAATTTATTTTAAAACTTTCTAAGACAATTTTGCTTAAGCAAATCATTTGGGACTCTCTATATTATAGAATGAGTTGATCTCGAATTACTGAATATCATTGAGCCATTTTTTTCCCTCCTCGAATTCTTAGAAATTTTATTTGCATTTAAATAAACAAAAAGAAGAATTATTTATGGGTTAAAGATTTTCGGGTTTAAAATGTTTCATGCAAATATTTCTTCTGTAGGAAAGTTATTTGTATTTAATTTCATAGTTAAATATTTTGCTCAGAATTTTCTTAATTTAATCTTTTTTATGGAAAAATTCATTAATTCCCCCCTACTTTTTAGTATTAAAATGTTATTTTTTTTGAAAATCGTATTCTAAAATTAAGTTGTTTACACAAATTTCTTTATCCGCACATTCGCAGCAATTCATTAATTTTGAATCATCTAAAGTTTCTTTGAAAAAGAACTGTTATAAGATTTTTTTTTATTCATTTTCCAGATAAAAACAGAGCTCTGAAAACGGAAGTCAAATCATACCGAATGTTTAAAATAAACAAACGATTTTTCTCTTAGGTTGACGGGTAGAACGAATTATTTCGTATTCATTCGCACGACACTTGTATTAAATGGCGCCGAATTTAAATAATAATATTAAAAAAATCGCACACAATAACATCCGTACCTATGACGAACGATCTTATTATACGAGCAGAAAAAAAGAATTACGCTAGAACGACGTCTGCGAATATTTAACCCCTTTCCTGTTATTATTCGATACATGCGTAAATTAGCAGTTGTCAAATACAAAACAAAAAGAACTTTTTTTACAAATTATTTTTCTTCTTGTTTTGTTTTGATACAGTATTTAATGCTATGCATTAACCTATCGGCGACACTTTGACGTCAGGGAGGCGCAATTTCGCGGTACATATTTTCGCATCAATAGCTTTCTCGTCTGCCCAGTGACGTCACAGACCCTATATAGCCTCGACCTCAAGCCGCGGTAGCCTTTTGTTCCATTCTTTCATTTCAAACGTGAACGTTGGTTGTAAGCTGAAGACGCTCCACTCGTTCGCTGAGTTTATCTGCCTTCTATGCGTAAGTTTTTTTCTGTATTATTATTATGTACTGTAGTTTTATGCAGTTGTTGGTATTTGTACTACTAGAAAATACTTCGAAGAGAGGATTGTTATTATAATAGCGTTCCAAACCGCGAAAAGTTCGTTTCAAAATGTCGAAGTGAAGATGTTTGTAGTAGCTGTCACGATCGTTGAACGTGGATGTTTGTTTTGACAAGTCATCGGGCATCTACACGTGATTAGTCCTCCGAATTGGCTTGAAATTTGTTTAATAGTTTTTAATTTCTTCTCAAAGGAAAATGTTTTTCAAGTTGCTGTTGATAAATATCGTTTGTATTGCGAGATAATCAAAAAGGTTTTGTTTTCGGCGGGAAATAATGTCCTCGGAGTAATTTAGTTTCGGATTTCGTTATTTGTTTGCTTTAACAATGAATATTTTAATTAGTTATTAAATAATTAATGTCATTAGTCTTGTATTTCGTAAATCTTTTTTTTTAGAGTTTTAATTCCGTATGTGCTTGTGTTATTTTTGTTAAGGATATGCATTTTATATTTACTTTCACAATGATAATTTATAAATTTATATAGTATCGTTGGAAAAAGGTGGAACATCCGAAATGTAACTAAATATTCGAAAAAGTACATTCAAAAAAATATGTCACCCGATAATTAGTGATGCCAAAATGTTGGCGAATTTTAATTGAGAATTTGGTATTGAAGATGCAGTTTATATCAAATTGTACGTTCACTTTCAAACGTTCAAATTATACGCTTATCTAACAGTTTATGAAATAGTACGTTCTGTCACTGTTTTTAAAATTGTACGTTAACATATTAGCCATTTATAATTTAACAAGTTATTTTAATTTTTATTGTAGTTATTTTCAAATAGTTTTCGTTTAACTGATAGCGTTTGTGACTCCTTTGTATTATTGAACCTGTGTTTTAAGATAAGAATTTATTTGTGTTAATTGTAAAATATTTTTTGTGTTTTTGTTTAATTTTGCTGAAGCATAGCTATAAATTGTATTTCAAACAAATGTATATTTCATATAAATTATAAATTCATTTCATTTATAAATGCCAATTACATCAGTAGTAATATTTAATTCGTATTCTAAATTGTTTTGAATTTTAATAGTTGTAAAAAATTTGGAGATTTGTTTCATGATTTTTGCAAGAAAATTTTACTGTAAAATAACTAAATTTTGATGCATTTACTTTATACGTTGAATAAAAAAAAAAAAAAAAATGAATTCACTATATTCTGCATGAAATTATATAAGAGAAGCAATTAATCTGGAGTTTTTAAAGAAAAATATATTAATCTACAGTTCTTAGCCTTTCAAGTTTATAAGTATGAAATGTTTGGTGGAAAAATATGATGTATAATTTAGCGTGTTTTAATAAAATGTAAATTTTTCATGAAATAATTAAAACTGTGGGAAGTGTTGAATGAGCTTTTTAATTGCTTGCTTTATTTTTCCAATTTTATACAATTTTACTGTAATTACTTTTAGCTAACAAGATTAGTTTTTTTCTTGTTAAATTTACATTGCTCAAGACCTACATTATTCAACTTTTCGTATTATTTTTGATTATTAAAGCAATTGGGCTAACATAAGTATCATAATTTGAAATTTGTTATTTAAAGCATTTTCATATAATTCTATATTTCTTGATAGTTTTATAATTCCTGACTATACATCAAATTTGATTCAAAAATTGATGCGAACAAAGATTCATTGACTCTAGAAAGAAAAAAAAAACTATTTTTGAACAGAAAAAGATTGAGATCAGAAAATTGAGAAAGAAGAGAAAAACCGAGAACACTTGGAAAGTTCTCGTAATTCTTGCATAATTCGTTGCCGGCTTTGTGTTAATAAAACTTGCTGTCATAATTCTCTGTCCAGCCGAGACTTGAGCGGCGAGTTCTGAAAGGTTTATTATGTCTTTGCGAAATTTACTGATATCGGCCCAGATGTGTTGAGATAACAGATGCCCCGAATTCATTTCGATGAGAAAGAAGTTGAGATGCACGTGTTTGAAAGATTTTTCCAGAAATTGTGGTCGTGGGAAGTTGATTCTGAAATTTCTTTGAAATTTTTCAAAAATTTAAGAAAATCCTTTGTTACGATCGAATACTTTTTTTTTTTATATTGAAATTTAACCAAATGAAAACGAAAAAGTTAGTCGAATCCCGTTACCTCATGGTTTTACCCATTGCTCCCTTTTTGAGATTTAGATGAATCATTTTTCAGATGACGTTAGGATTTCATGCTTAGAACAACTGTTAAAATCTTTCTTTTCTGCTTTATGTATCGTGGGTTACACATCTCACGGAATTCCGATGTATAATACCAAACTTACTCATAATGAGAAATTTGAAGTGCGGAAAGAAAAGTCAAATGGTGCTTGCACACCTAAAACGCGCTGGGGTAGGAATCTTATGTGTGCCAAATCAGAACCCGCTAGTCCCCTGATCGTTAAGTGCAGATGTCTACTTTCGTCACAAAAGGGAAGATAACAATTCGACTTTGTGGAGATGAATAACAGGTTCTTTAAGACTCATCCTTGAAAGACAGAGCAAAGGAAAGGTCGGTCGTCGTATTTGAATGTTTAGATTGAATATGAATAACTATTTCTCGTGAAGTGAATTGTTCATGTTTGTAATTATTCGTTTTTTTTTTTTTTTTTTTTTTTTTTTTTTTTTTTTTTTTTTTTTTTTGTAAGATTATTTACAAGATCTCGCGATCTTTAAGATTATTGTCCGTTCAACCATTTTGATTAAAAATTATGTTGAAAAAGTGTAAACGTAACACAAACGCAGAACAATCTTCATTGTTGGATATTATATTATCGCTCAATTTATGTTAATACTGTAACTCGTGGTTCACTGAACTCCCTGTTTAATCGTCTTTGATTCCGACTTCTGCGAGTTAACGGCAGTGTTACGGTCAGATATTTTTGGGGGATTGAAATTTGTCAAATTGAACAAGGAAAAAGTTATAAAACTTTAAGGTTACACATCTAAATTTATTGAGGGTAAATATTACTATGAAATATTTCAAAATTTAGTATTTTTAAGCTTATTTTTGGTTGGCTGTGTGATACTGTAGTGGTTGGAGGGTTAGAATAATAAAATACGCATTATGAATGACCTGATGTGAATTCAAATTTTTCGCAAAGCATTGAGTTAAAGTTAGGACAGTTAGGTGATATTTGGGTGTTCTCCACAGCGCTAAATAATTGTAAGACTATATCCATCGTTGACCTCAAGCGCGTTGCTCTGGTGTGAAAAAAAATTTGAAAATCAAGATGCAAATAATGTCAAAGATGTTAGTGTTGTAATAGTTCGATGATAAGGTTAGCTTCATAATCGGCGGGCTGTGGGTTAGAGTCTGGATTCCATTACGGGACGCAAAATAATTACATACTTAGGGACAAGTCCTCTAGGTTTTATAGATGTTTGAATCATTCCTCTTAACAGAATAGTTGGTTTGCTGCACGTTAAATAGAGCTGGTCCTCATATGATGTGGAAGTCTGAGGAGTCTTAACAGCTAGAATATAGTAATCGATGCTTGATAATAGCTAAAATAATTGAGATCTATTTCCTCAATAATTATTTAACTCTAAAGAGCAACTGTAAACTAAATCAAAATTATCGTTCTTTCGTGGAGGTCGCTTTAGCCGACTATATTGAATCTGAGACGTTTGTTAGACGATTCTATTGTCCCCTTAGGGGCTTAAACTCCATTATAACTCCTTTATTATATTCACGTAACTTTCAGTATTTCACCATCATGACCACATGTTTCAAGATATACAGAGATGTCTAAACTTCATTCTAGTCTATCAAATGCCAGTCGAAAATCGTAACGCTCTTGCACGATTATAATGTGCATGTATGATGTCAGGAAATATTAATCAGCTTCGGAATCGCATCAAAGCTTGAATACATTGCGTTTTAAAGCAGCAAATTTAAAGTTATTCCTGCAATCGAAAAGCTGCGATAGGTGATGAAAGTTTCGAACGGCTCGATTCCATGAAAAATGTAAAATAACGATTTTTACGTTAGGGGCATCGCAAAGCTTTAATTACTAAGAAATAACGTATCCGTATAAAATTTATTCTTATTCATTGATCATTACGCATATAAATGTAAATGATTCCCTATTCTTGTTGATTTATTTGGTTTTATCAGGAAGCCATAGATTGAAGTAACCCGCTATATCGCAAAATTTTAATTAATAAAAATGATCGAGTTGGAAACTTAATTTTTTCCATTCTTCTCATAGTCATCATCCAGAGTTATGCATTTCTCCCAGTGTTTCTTGATCTTTCGAAGGCCGTCATTTAAAAACTCGACAAATTGAACTGTATATTCTCTATATAATTCTAAGTTGTGTGTGGTGTGAAGAACCTTTAGAATAAAACTAATCCACTCCAGCCTTCTACTGGGCAGTGACGTCTCATTAAGCTTCTAACTGTTCCAATCTGGCGCAATGATCCGTGGTCGTAGTAGTTTAGTGGTCAGGTCGCGGATTCGCGACCGGCGGTTTTCGTCGAGTGGTGGGTTCAAGCCCTGATACCACTGGGTTCAACACGGCCAGTCCCTGAGACTGGCCGTGTTGCCGGGGCTGATGCACGTTAAATTTGTTGTGGCTCAAAGTCGGTGTGGTGTGGAAGTTTGAAAGAGTGTCAGCTCGGGTGACATCCACGTCATTTGACAAAGGTTCAGAATTACAAGGTCCGTCGCCAATGCCCTCCTCGCATTCCTTATACCAAGGCTGTGATTGGTCGTCGCCGAACAGACTGGCTGTGGTCGTAAGTCATAGTGTCAGCATCCGTTGTTAGCAGGAAGTCGTGACCGTCAATGGAACACAGATTGATATGCATTCCCCCCTCCAAAAAAAAAAAAAAAAAAAAATTGAAAGTATTAGAGCTAGGACATTACATTCTGTAAACTCACTGTTGGCATTTATTTTCTTTTGAATTTCAGAATCGCGCAATATCTCTTGTTCTTTGTTCCAACGTATACTGTTATCTTTTCCTTTATTGTCGTAAAAAATATTTTATTTTTGCATAGAAATGCTGAGTACATAGATGATTGCCTCCCGGTGGTCAGGTTTGTAGCTCAACCTTTTGGGTGAACTCGGTCCCCTTGGGTCTTCTGCCAGTAGCCCTCGTGTTGCTTCTCAGTGCGATATAAATAAACAATCACTATCACTGGCACATCTTCAGATATGCTTCCATGCAGTCAATACATCTAATGTAAGGCCTTATTCTTTTTCTAATGTCTTCTACTTTTCCAAAGGTAATTTTTTTTTTAACGAGGGGTCTTATGTTCTCAATATTTAAATACTCGTGTATATCATAGCCATCAGATTCGATAGGATGTAATAACTCGGGTAATATTGGATTGTCTATTTGCTATGTATTTCATGGCGAGACAAAATTTTCAATTTATCTTACTCGCAGACTGAAACATCTTTTTTCGAAATTTTTTTTCTTAAATTAAGTCTATCCTTGTCTGTCATTGTTTAGTGGTCTACAATCATTAACCGTGCGATATCATTAGTCTAGTGAGGGATTTTTTTCCCTCAGGAGTTTTACTTTAAGGTAGGCACGGGAATTATGACCCCGAGGCACCCTAGTGATCTTTTTCTTTCTCATGGGATTTACTATATTAAGTAAACAAGGATGATGCGCTAGCGAACCTTCTCTATTTTCGACCCTCCTTGTCCACCAATTTTTCATTTTTCTTCCATCTTCCTTGCATCTAGATCTCATTAGCACATGGATTGGCACATAAAAGTCAAATTTGGCTCTTGCGCCATAAACCTATTTTCACTCTGAGATTTGCAAAGATTTATCTTTGTAACCTAACTTAACTGTCTTGATTTTAGCAAATTTTTAAAACCATATAACATTTATTAATCTAACTTAACCTAAGTTATTATAAAATGGGGAAAATACAGATATGCTAGCATTTACTTATGTTTAAACACATATTAACGGGAAATAAGTATTTCGGATATTGAGGATTTGTACAGTTATTTTGTGTAAATTAATATTTTAAATAGCGTCATGATATAAAAGTTCATATTTAAAAAATTCGGCGAAATGAAATTAAACCTTTTAGCCATATTTTCAAGTTCCAATTTTAGACGGATATCAGCATATCTGATATATTTCTTATACTTCTGTTTCTATAACATTAAATCCCAACCCGATGTAAAGTTTTTATGCCTGTAAAATTCCAATGTTGCCATTTTTCTTCCAAAAAGAAAAGTTTATAAAAACCGAATGTTCATAGGGAAACGTAAGAGTTTATTCTGATAAGTTCATAGCACTACATTAATGCTTTTCTGCTCGAAAATTGGATGGCCATTAGCAGATGTTTACGTAAAGTGAAAAGAATCTCATCATTAAAAAAGACTTTCCGAAGACAACGAGGTTGTTGAACCGCGTTTTTATCAATTGTATGTCTTCGGGAATAGATAATACTCACGTTTTATTTTACACACATCGGCGAGCTATTACCGAGATAGTGGGGTTTATCAGAGAATCGAAAGCTTATTAATTCTTACTGGTAGAACTTTATCTTTCGGGGATACAAAACTATGGCTTTGGACTAAGCTAAACGATTTTTGCAATGCCTTGGGAAAAATACAAAGTTCAATATTTTTAAATTGGGTTACCTTGTTTAAACAAATTTCCTCACCGTACCGTACGGTAACTTCCAATTTTTTTGAAAAGTCGAAACATTCTTACTTAATGAACTATTATACTTTTATTGTCGATTCATGCAAATTGTTTTATTTTTATATAGAGGCAATGTGCGTATAAAGAATTTTTTTTTTTTAATTACCAATAGTTTCTTAACCAAAAGGGACTACTAAACTATATCATCTAAATTATCACCAAAATGGTACTATAAGTTAGACAAAAACGTAGAAATAGTAATAGAAAGTCAAACTTAAATATTTCGCAGATGCTAATACTGAAACAGCAGGTGATAAAAGCCCTGAGGACTCGGGAGCCATGTTATGAATATGTAATATGAGAGCTTTTTTATAAGTTGTAAAAGGAAAATAATTAAGTATTTTCGTTGATTTTAAATATAAAATGTAGCCACAATAACCTAGCAGTCGTGTTGCGGACTCGCAAGCTGGCGTCATTTTCGACGAGTCTTAAATTTGGTCAGTGGCCCAAGTCCTCCTGATGGCGTAGTGTGGAAGTTTGGAGAGGCTAGGGCCAGATTTAGTGTCTCCCTCGTTGACTGAGGTTTAGCGTATCCAGATTTTGGCTGTTGTGCCTTAAATACCAACATTCACTCACTTTTGTAAAACTTTTTCCCCTTTATCTAATGTCTAGATCACGGATGCACATGGTTTGGCGCAACATAGCCGTATTTGGCACATGGATACCACAACTCCAACTTTCACTCGCTCACTACGCCTTTAGTGAAGGCCGTTGGAAACCCGAGCAGAAATGAGAAGTTTGTGGTTGGAAGATTGTGAATTCGATTCCATCGAAAGCCGTCATATTATGCCTGGAGGATTTTTGCCCCATCCAACCAGTTGTCGCGGCTGCTTAATGGTCAAGTTTACAAACTCGCGATCGGCATTGTTTCATTCCAGTAATTTTTTTCATTCCACAATGACCTCATTTTGGCGTGGTGTGAAAGTTTTGTAAGTGGGGTTCCGTCTCAAGTGTCACCCTCGTCACTTGGTTCGAAATCGAGTTCTCTCGTCACTGGCTTTCGTGTTGTTTTCTAGTGTGATGTAATCAAGTCCCAGCCAATCAGATTTGATAGTCCTAACGTCGAGTGTTTTTATAAGCATCTTGGGTATTATTTTGGACTAATTAAATTGAGGTATTTCGCTTCGGCTATGTACTTATACAACTAAAGTGTAAGATTTTTCTAAATGAAACGAAATTAATATTTTTGTATCACGTTGCTTTACCCCCACCCCCTCTAAGCAGTATCTCCTTGCTTGTTTCAAAAATTTAGATTTGAAGTTAATACGTATTGTATTAAACTGGAACGTAATTTGTATTAAAGCGTTTATTTGTTCCACACCTGTATTGTTTTAGACAGAATTCCTCATTATGTCTCATTTTCAGAAGGTTAAACGACCTTAAATGGCTTTTCCCTATTTATGATATCGGATTTTAGTAAAGTAAATCGCTTTGTCTAGAAAACTAAGCCTTTAATCAAATCCTCTTTAAGGATAACTATATATTCAGACTCCAACTAAAATTGCATTTTTAAGAACCTGAATCAGTTTTGCGTTTGTTGTTTCATAGAAAAGGGAACATTGGGGAAGAGTCTTCGAAATCGAAACTGGCAGAGAATTCGAGATTTTTAGGTCATCCCACAGAAGCCCGTTGTCTACCTGCCTTGAGCAAGATGGAGAGTTGGAAGCCTTGAGCGTAGCCTTCGCCGCCGAACATCCGGGGTTCTGTTACATAACGGGTTGGAAATGACAATGTGATGCCACTCGCAAACGAGTAATTTCCTATCTCAATTCGAGTGAACAATCGAGAAGGTCGTCCGGCCTGGCAGACGAGTCAAATCATCTGTCTGGCTCGATTTTTTTCTATTCCAAATGTGCGGTGTTCCTGTCTAAAATTTAAAGTATGTAATTATCTAAAATGGTCTTTCAAAGCGTTTCATGGAGCTCTTTTTAGCCTCCAAAAGCCTTTGTCAGTGATTGAGTGAAACCTAACAGCCTGTCAGATTCGGATATTCACAACCATTGCATTGATCTAGTATAACATGGCCATTTAGTGCGATGTTGATTTCAAATAAGAATTAAATTCTTTGCAGAAATTTCTTAGTACGTACAGGATTGTTCAAAATTCTACATTTTCATAAATGAACGACACGGAATGTTAAGTAATACATGAATGCAAAGGGAAAATATGGAAGGTTTTTACTAATGTGCTATATTACAACCTTTAGTTACACGTGAGTCAATTGGATATGTAACATTGTAAAGTGTCTATGGTAATGAATTATACAGCAGCTGTAATCTGTTTTAAGTTCAAAATTTGTAGGCAATGGTGGTGCATACACTTTCTTTTATAAACCCCATAAGGCAAATCGCAGAGGGCCATAAATAAGGACTTAGGTGGCCAGCAGTGTAACAAAGTCTTCTGGTCGATTGCAACCGATCCAATTGCGAGGTAGATCCGTAAAAACTTCTAAAATAGCTTCACGAAGCACACACGAGGGCCACCTATTGTTCACAATGTAAAACTTCCAGTTTCATTTTGTATTCGTGTATTATTATTCTATGTCATTTTGAATAACCTTGTAATTTAACATAATTTTACGAGCTGCGACTTGTAACTTTTTACTCGTTTGCAACATATTCATGCCTTATCTACGGGTTAATGTAGATAAGACATATTCATACTCGTTTGCAACATATTCATGCCTTATCTACGGGTCAATGTAGATAAGACATTCTACATTAGTACTTTTTTGAAATTGTTACTGTAGGTTCTCTTTCAGAAAACTATCCCTCAGAGGCTTGTCTTTTGGTAGTATAATTATAAAAAACAGGCGCACTGTTGATATTACCTCGCCCCCCCCCCCCCTCGAAAAGAAGACCATTGGGTACAGTTAGCAACAATCGTTTATTCGCGAGAGTAGCAAAATTTACGTACGTAACTGTTTCACGTCATAAAAATGAATCATGATCTCCACATAGGATGTCACCGTAGCGGAATTTTCCAATTTCTGTAACATGAATACGTCTCCGCTGCAGAGCCTTTCGAATGACACGGTAAGCCCCGTACCACCCGAGCACCCTCATCTCTCGGAGACCGCTGAACTCGTACGCACCCCTCTTCGTACGGTGAGAAGAAACCGGTCACCGACCTGCAGCACTCTTCCACGCGACTCGCAATTTGTGTGGTGTGTCTGCCATTTTTTCTCTCTCCCATCTTGTTTTTTTCTTCCTCGGGTTCAAGGCGATCGGTCGTGCCTCGTGCCTCAAGGTCGCTGGCCCGAATCAAAACAACCCCGGAGTTTAAAAAAAATGCCCAATTTTATTTCGTAAATAACATTATGTAGGTTGTTTTCTGGCCTCTGAAAGGGTGGATTTGCTTTGTTACCTGTGCACATTTTTTTAGTTGTGTGTATGGCGTCCGAGTTAGTTTTGTCTACGAAACTGAGGATTGAGAGTTTGTACTCTGGGCGGTGATGCGAGGTGTGGGGTGAATTAGATGTTTTCTTCTCCCCCCCTCCGACTTTTGGGTAAACGACTGTTTCGTTTGTGGAATTGTTCAAAGGTAATGACATTTCATTATTTGTGAGTGTCTAGGATAATTTTTTTTTTCACCCTTATAGTTATCAGAAAATTCTGGCGAGATGAGTTTTACTCTTAGTTTATACCGTACAATTTGCTATTGGATATAAATCTCTCATATGCGTAACTTTATTTTCTGTGGTCTGTGTCCATTCCAAAAGGATCTACTGCCATAGTCATGATAGGACTATGAAATAATAGAGATATTTGGTCATTAAATGCATTTGTTTAGATTGGTATGGATAGATTGTTCATGAACGTCGCGCTTGGAAGCAATTCAGGGCTATTTTTCACGGACCCCGTATTTTTGAACTGTCAAGTGATAAGGACGACACTTGAGTTGATACCAAACTCTCTTAAATGTAGCATTTTTCGGAAATTTATACATTGATTTGTTATCCTTCTGAACTCCATTCAAGGGCAAATATCCCTGACCGTGTTTTTAAATTATGAAAGCCGAAGCTTACAATTGTGTTGCTTTATACGATCCTATAAGTCAATTTACGTCATATCTTGGCCTCGGCTGCAGTAGCCCGTGATCAAGGTTGCGAACTTTGTTGGATCTAAAACTCCCATGACAAAGACTTTTCGTATGGAATAAGTTTGCTGAAAGTTAATTGGAACATAAGGTATCGCCTTATCCATGTCATTTGACGCCCTTAGGGGCTTATTTTCAGGTAGGTACTAGCCTCATGATCTCGAAGCACCCTAGTGATCCTATTGTGATGCGCACCGGGATACTCTATTTTCGACCCTCTTTGTCAACCTTTATTTCCTGTTTCAAACGTCTGGATCACAGTTGCACCTTGTTCGGTGCAGCAGGACCAGATCTTTTTCTGTTCCATTAAACTCAATCACTCACAAAGTCAAAAATTGTTCAAAATGGAGAGTCCTCCGCCAGCAGTCCTTGCGGCTACTGTGGCCGAGTGGACATGTTCGCGAATTAGCGGTGGTCATTGTTTCCATCGAGTTGTGGGTCCAAGTTCTGATGCCATTTAAGATCGCTGTGGTGGCCGCGGTAGCCTAGTAGTCATGGTTTCAGACTCGTGGCCGGCGGTTTTCGTTGAGTCGTGGGTTCGAGCCTTGGCCCGCCGTGTAGTCGGGGCTGATGCACATTAAATATGTCGGGGCCCAAAGTCCTCCCGTTGGCGTTGTGTGGAAATTAGGAGAGGGAGGTGCCAACTCATGTGACACCCTCGTCATTGACCGAGGTTAAAAATTACAAAGTCCGTCCCCAATAGCCCTCCTAGTGCGACGTTAATAAAACCTTACCTTAAGATCGCTGTGTAGCGATACTGATGTTGGCGTGGTGTGGAAGTTAAGAGAGGGAAGTACCAGCTCATAGGGCGTCCTCGTCATTTGATCGAGTTTCGAAATTAAGAAGTCCGTTGCCAATAACCCTCTTGTTACATCTTGCAACTTAAAAAAACAATCATAATCATTTTCAAACTATTGTGTAGCTGCAGAGCAACAAACCGCTGTAAAACCATTGTGTAGTTGTCGATGTAAATCGTCCCACCAATTGTGTTAAACTTCATGAATAATTAAGAGTCTTCAATTTTTTTCCTGTCGCCCATACTTGCTTTTTATGCAACTACACGCGTTCTCCAGCAGCTTGGATGATATCCCGTAGTCATTGTTTCGTAGTGCCTGATTTCTTTGTTTTCATGTCTTCAGCGCGTTTCTATTGGTTAAATTTTGAATGAGAATGCAAATGATGCGACATACACAATGTCTATATATTTTTCTAGCAGTATTAGGTGAAGTTAAGTGTTACATATCTTTAGTGTGAAAAACAGTTTTCTTTTTCTTGGTGTAGAAAACATTTCTGCGTTCTGTTTTCGACTGACAGGCGCTTTTCTGTAACTATTGTTTATTGGTTAATATATGTAGGTTAAAATTTTTTGTTTTTTCGAGTTTGTACACGAGTGGTTATTTTCACAAATAGCGCTCCTCTTTTATTTACATTTTTCCCATTATTTTTAAATATTCAATATTTTAAACTTAGTGTTTTACCTCAAGACCATACAAAAATATCAAGACCGTTAATAGAATACTTGTTAACTAGTTTCGTTAAACACAGTTCTTGGAATGTTACTTAGAAATGGACGTCATCGTACGATGGGCGCGACTTCAAAATTGAATTCCTATTGGCTCTTTGCCAAATTGCGACAATTTTAGTGAATTCGTTGACAGGATACGGGATTTATCTTGAAGATGGCTACGTGTTTTGTTCTTAGAATAACCTTACCGCTATATTAATTCGAAATGTGGATCTTGTCGAACTTCTATCCCTCTAATGTCATTGGATAAACTATGTTAATTAACTTCCAATGCAGTTTCCTCTCTTCTATATGTGAACTGCTGAATCCAGGGGTTGAGGAAATCAAATCGTATGCATCAAGTGTAACTTCTTGAATGAATTTAAATTTTGCAATAGAAATGCTAGCCTTAGAGTCAGCTGCAGTTGAAACTTGATTTATAATTTATAGTTTGTGTAGATTCTAGTTTTAAATACAAATTAATGGTGTGAAGTTTGGAGAGGAAGATGCCAGCTCAGGGGTCGTCCTCGTCTCTTGGCTGAGTCTCGAAAGACTAGATCCGTCGCCTATAGCCCTTGTGTTGCTTCTAGTACGACGTTGACAAAACCAAACATTCCTTTAGGCAACTTTCGGGCATCAACCCCATCGCGACCCCGAGGCACCCTAGGGATCTTTCATTCCTATGGGGTGTACTGTCTCCGATAAACACGGGTGACGCACCCCCTCCCCCCTGGTTATTCTAGCGATCCTTTTCGATTTTCGACCCTCCTTGTCAACCAATTTTTGTCCCATTTTCAATTTTTTCACGTCTAGACCGCAGTTAAATCTTGTTTGGCGCAGCATAGCCACATCTAGCTCTTAGGCCAATAATTTTTACATTCATTCTCTCACGGGCATCGACACAGAGACACCCAAGTTTTTTTTTTCTCTTTCCCATGGAGCTTGCCATACCGTTTGGTAAATACAAACCCGGGGTACCCTAGCGATCCTTCTCTATTTTCGACCTTTCTTTTTCAATTTTCCCTATTTTCCGATTTCTTCAAACGTTTAGACAACAGTTACTCCTTGTTAGGCGCAGTATACTAGTCACATGTGGCTCTTGCGCCATTAAACACCATCGCATCCAACCAATCAATTTCCTCGAAATTTTTCTAGGAACGTTATTTGATCTCTATCGAGACTGTGACCTCCAAGCATTCGCCATCTACTCGGGAGAATCAGCGTGACATAAACAAAACGTTATTGGGTTAGGGCTCTAAAACTTTCATCTTATTTTCTTTTTGTTTTTCGACACGAGAATGACACATTTTTTACTCGATAAATCAACTATTTACTAGAATTTGAATATAGCTGTTGCAATCGCTTCTAACGCAAAAGATGATGGCAATACATCCAGAAGAGTCCTTTTGAATGAACGTGGAGAACCGGCGCCATAAAGCACCGTTCACTCAAACGAACAAATAGCGATCCTTGACGAGTGCAAACAATGGTTTCCGAATGAAAGAGTCGTTAGTTGGCGCGGGGTGTCGTCACTTTCAAGGTAGGCTTCGCCTTTCGAAAGAGTTACTCAACGTAACAAGGACAATGTTTTTCTCTTATTGTGGTGCTTTTGTGTGTTGAGGTCTGAACTCGGCAAAATGACACTTGAACGAGTGCGACTGTCCTGAAAAGGAAGGTTAAAATTTTAATTTCTTAAAAGTTTAAGTGAATATTTGTTATTGTGTTAGTAGTTGTTGGTATAGACAATCGGATTTACAAAACAATTTATCCGTTCAGCAGACCAAAGACGGAGTCATTATGAAAGTATTTACTATTCAAAAACAGTTTCCGACAGTCGTGAATTAAAATGCGAGCATACACGCTCATTGAACAATTTCGAAGGTAAAACCGAATATCGAAACATAAGAGTATAAACAATTCGAATAGTGTTCGCATCCCAGGATTTTGCGCCTTGATCCCTAATTTTGACTGAAATTAAGCAAATTATGGAATCTACATTTTTTATAAAAATTAATTATGACGAGAGGGTAAATTTTAGAATTTAAATTGGGAACCATGTAACCTATGGCCGTTACCATAGTGTTCGCTTAGCGCCATGTATAGCTGAATCCACAAAGTCAAACTCGCCAGTGTCATTTGCTTATTTTTTTAGAATTAGTTTTATGGATATCTTAATTATACTCTTTGAGTTGTGGGTGTGATTCAGGTTACATTTGTTGGAGCTAAAAGCCCTCATGTTGGCATGCGGAAGTTGGCAGAGTGGGTTCCCAGCTAAGGTGTCGGTCTCTTTTCTTGACTGACATCGTGACCCCGAAGCACCTTGGTGATCTTTTTCTTACCTATGGGGTTTACTATCTTTGGTAAACACGGGTGACTCGCCCCCGGGTTATCCTAGCGATCCTTCTCTATTTTCGATGGGGGCCGCGGTAGCCTAGTGGTCAAGGTCGTGGGTAGCGGCTGGCGGCTTTCGTTCAGTCGCGGGTTCGATCCTTGGCCACCAAAGACTCGCCGTGTAGCCGGGGCTGATGCACGTTAAATCTGTTCGGGGCCCAAAGTCCTCCCGTTGGCGTGGTGTGGATGTTAGGAGAGGGGGGTGCCAGCTCAGGCGTCGTCCTCGTCACTTGACCGTGGTTCAAAATTACGAGGTCCGTCGCCAATAGCCCTCGTGTTGCTTCAAGTGCGACTTTTATTAAAAAAAAAAATTAAACTCTCCTTGTCGGCCAACTTTTACCTTTCCATTTTTTTTGTCCTAATCACAACCACCAATATTTGGCGCAGCATATCCAGATTTGGCTTTTGCGCAATAAGCCACCAAAATCATTCACTCGGTGCGACGCGAGACCGCGATAGCCTAATGGTCATAGTCGCGAACTCGTGCTGGCGTTATTTCCGTCAGGGGGAGGTGCTAACTTGGGTCACTCGATTGAGGTTCAAAATTTCGAGGTCCGTCGCCAATAGCTCTTGTGTTACTTCTAATGCGACGTTAATTAAAACTAATTAACTCAGAGTGCCACGAAAAAGCAATCGCTTTCAGTGCGACGTTACTAACCAATCAATCACAGGATGAACTATACAATAGTAAATGAGTTATTCAGACGATGATAGTTTCCGTGTGTTTTTAATTCTTTAGTTCAGTTTTGAAATTGTATTTCGATTCGAAGATCCACATTTTCGCCATAACCATCTCTGCTCATTCATTCGGATACGCGGTCCTCCCAGTTTTAGAAAATAAACATCCTGTTTCCTTCCTGAGATCTGGGCGTTCCATTTTTTTAATACTGTACCGACTGGATAAAACTTTACAGACAAACGCATCAAATAGTCATTGCTCCTACGGAAATAAGTTTTCAATAACGTTTTTGTGTGTATCACTATGTTGCTTATTTCAGAGGCGTAACAAAATTGCTTTTTTAAATGGGTTTCCTGTTAACCTTTAAATTTCGTTCTGAAAAAATGTGTAGTGTTTGGGGATGTATTTTTTAAATATTTGTAGGATTTTGTTATAAATGAATTGTGTGTGTGAAATATTTGTTATCTTTAGAATTTCGGGGGAGGGGAGGGCATGTTTGTTAATAAAACCGAGCTATTATGCAGTTTATAATCTAGAAAGCTCAAAAATAAATTCTTGAATTTGTTCTCCATACTTCTACACCATATTAGGATATTTCAAAATTCTGTATCGTAGCGTTAAACCAAACAATTCTGTGAAGTACTCGTCACTCTGAAGGTGAATGTTTTGCAGTTACGAGTTGTTACGAATGACGAGCGAAAGCGATCTTTCTCCATTTTCGACCCTTGTCAACCAATTTTCCTCCCCCACATTTTATGTAATGCCACCGGAAATGACATTTTGTCCCTTAAATGGAAGTGTTCCTGATAAGAAATGCATAAAATATTTTTTCAAAAGGACCGGAACCAACAGAATTGTCCCTGAAATAACTATGTCCCTGTGGTCGCTGTAGCCTAGTGGTTATGGTAACGGACTGGCGGCCGGCGGTTTCGTCGAGCCTTGATGCCCTAAAGACCCGCCGTGTAGCCGGGGCTGATGCACGTTAAATCTGTTCGGGGCCCAAAGTCCTCCCGTTGGCGTGGCGTAGATGTTAGGGTGCCATATCAGGTGTCGTCTTCGTCACTTGACCGTGGTTCAAAATTACGAGGTCCGTCGCCAATAGACCTCGTGTTGCTTCTAGTGCGACGTTAATAAAACCAACCAATCGGAGGTGTGTCCTTTACAAAAGGTATTTTTGAAAAAATAAGCAGACAAAGTAAAATTTTTTATCAAGTCACGGGATCACGGGCATGGATAACTTCAGACACCAGGACATGGTATAAAGTAAGTATTTAATCAACAAAAGTTTTTGTTTGTTTGTTCCAATAAAAAAAACACGTAATTAACAGGACTACAATTACATACCGGGTATCAAAAAGAATTTTATAAATTACCATTTGAAAATTCGACTCATTTTAATACCGCTAACTCTTCCAGGGATTATTCTGAATGAAAATGCCATTGAACTATTCAAAGCCCAATTCATCTTTCATCAAAATTTACGACGTGAATTAATTTACACGCATCATATTTTAAGCTTTTCTACTTCCGCAACATGTGCTTTGGCTGGACATTTCTCCGTGCGTGCTTTCGGGTACATTTTTGCATTCTCCATCTTTTGAAGCATCTGTCTGCGCTTTTCATTGGGTAACCACTGGAAACTCGACACAAGTCTGTCTAGAATCCTGAACATTTGTAGACGTGGAATGCAACGAAACATTTTCCCTGACCTTATGTGGAGAAAATTAAAATTCATAAATATTGTTCCCTTCATTATTTATGTATTGCTGTTAGGTCGGCTCTATAAACTTTTATTTGGAAGCTGTATTAATACAAAACAGTAACAATCGGATGGAATTTAATGCGATGGATGATCTGGAAAATTAAGGTTTTGATATTAAAGTGCTATATTTAAATGAGGATTTTAAAAAAATGTCATTTTGACATGTGCTAACGTTTTTCTGTCAAGTTCTCGAAAAAATAGAATTATTCAAAAAGAATAACTAACAAAAAGTAAGCGTACATCAGACTCCACAAATGAGAATACTTTCTTCAAATTCCTGACGCATTTTTATTTACACAAACGAAACATTCTATAGTACAAAAACGTTGCCAATGTTAACGAAAAGAATAAAAGTTGATAATTCTGTCTTTAAAATTAAACTAAATGTTAAAATAAGAGCAAATGATAGCTTATTAAAGTAGACAATCCGTTTGGATGTCCAAACAAAAGCAGACGATGCAATATTAAATGAAATATCAATGAAAATATACCTTTAGCAAATTTAATGTAACTAGTGTAGCATAATGTCACTCTTTGGAACCAAACACTACTTATCTTTATTTTATACCCGCGCGCAGTTTTATTGACGGCATTGTCTGAAAACAACATATTAGCATTCATTGAATGCTTGTGAGGAAAAATAAAAAGCAACCTTCCCCAATTGCGCCTCCCCATTTTAACATTCTATGAAATCTATATTTTATAAGATGATTCATTGCATTATTTTTAGCTGAAGTTTTTTTTTTTCGTTAGTTCAAAGTTCCTTTTATTTTCATAAACTAGTAACAAAAACAATCTTTTGCAATCAGTTACAGCTCATCGCTTTCCCGTTCTTTTGAATCGTACCACACAAACAAAATTCGAACTCCGGAATTATCAGATCCACCGGGAAATTCTGTCCATTTGGGAAGCGAAAGAAAATACGAAATTTTTCATACATTTAATAATTATTGTACAATGTAATTTCAGTAATGTCATATGACCTCTGATTTACGTGACAGTAATTTGGAAATAGTTTTTGGAAAACTCTTTGTCTTGTGAAGTGAAGAATTGTAGTACTCGGTTGGCTACTGCTTTATGTTTTGAGTTTACCCTCTGGGGCTTACCCTCTTCAGGTAAGTATGAGCATCACTCATCAGAGGCATCCTAATTATTCTCCTCCCCTTTTCCACATTAAATTTACTGCCTTTGGGAGACATGGCGCGCCTCTTGAATACCCTAGCGATCCATCTCTATTTTCGATCCTCTGTGTCAGACAATTTTTTTTTTTTTTTTTCAAACGTCTAGATCAGTTACACCTTGTTTGGCGCAGCAGAGTCTTAACGGGTTCTTGTGCAATTAAACTTACCCATAACTGACTCTACTCCATGGCAAAGTTAGATACGAGTGATAAAATTAATCTTTTTTGTAGATTAATTAGAATTGTGCTGCATGAATTTGGTTAAAAAAATACCTAGAAATGTTTTCAAATGTGGATGAATGCTAAAACTCAAGGCTGAAGAGCAACGTGTGGGATTTATATTTATAACTATTGAAAATCGCTGAGCCATGCCGGCGAAGAATTTAAAAGTATTTTCTTGCCGGTGACAACTTGATAGAGAGCACGTTGCGAGTGGGTTACGGTTCCATTTCAAAATACTCCCGAAGATCTGGACTACCACGAATGAAATCTTCATAGACACTTCACTGCAAGTGGAGAAATCAAGACAAATTAGTAACGAATCATTCTTTGAATTTTGGGCAGGAGTGGACGAGTTTTCTGCTCTGTATTTCGTATACTAAATACTATGTTCATCATTCTCAGTCTGTGAAATAATTTTCTGCGGTGGCTGTTTTGAAGACACAATATACATGGATCTTGTTTAAATGTAGAAAAAGGAAGTGTCTGTTTCTAATGTTAAATCTTATGAAATGCTCTACAAGACGGCCTTGTGAGTCAATAATTTGTTTTTAATTAGTATTGATAAGTTAATTATTAAATTCATTGTGCACGATACTGACCCAATACTATTTATAAGTATATTATATCGATGGAAAAGTGTTTTTTATTATGTCAATGTATTTCATTTTGCCTTTCTTTCTCGGTAAATATTTCAAATATTCTTTTCCATATGCTCGCGCTCCGCATGTAGGATCATCACGATCCCCGAAAGGGGCATGTGTCACAGGTTGATAATCGCTGCTTTAGATAACAGACGGCATTTCGATAGTTAGCATGATTAATTTAATGGGTTTTTTTTCGGTATTTTTGAAATGGAGTATGAGAAATATATTTCGATCTTTGTTCAAAATCACTGGTCTATGAAAAATTTGCGTGGTAGACATTGAAATAAAATGAACTACTCATTCTCAAGTGTGTGAATTTAACAGTACTAGTTATAATTTTCTTTTAATCCTAATAGTTTCAAGCCATCAGTTACAGTATATAATTTATAACATAAGTCGTCTGCATTGTCTCTTAATCCTCCATGATAAAAAAAAATTAACTTTTGTTAAAGAAGTATTTAAACATCAATCAAATGAAACTACTAATAAATTATTCAGAGTTATTACGTATTCTTACAGAATCATTACGAAGCATTTCTGGCATTTTATTTATTCTGGCATAGATGTACATAATTTTTTATCATATGTTTATCTTTCATTCCGATCTGATTTTATTCGGAAGGAGGAAAAAAAAAACATTGTTTATACCCAAGGTTGAGGATTGTCTGGCCTTGGTACTGCCGCCATTTTTACGAATATTCGAGGCGAGTAACTTTTTTTCGTTTATCATGTCGGTGTAATGAAAAAAAGGTGCAGTAATTGACTTCGTAATCGGGATTGAACCGCTTTGCGCCGCCGTATTTGCCGATGGTAAATATGACGGCCCGAAGAACTGTAAATGGCTGTAGTTTTTATTGTGAGTAACCTACCGAAAAGTAGTTCAATGGAACGGTTATTATGCATTCAAAAAAATTGCTATAATGGCTGAACAGTTTCTGCTTGTCAATTGCGAGGTTACCTTTGTTTGTTTTCTGTATACAATGTATGTAGCTCGTTAAATGTTTATTTTGAGTTTTCACTGTTCAATAAGCATTGAGATTAAAAAAAAAAAAAAATTACTTCGTTCAAGCTCTAAATATGAATCGAAATTATAGCATTGGCTTGCAATTGTGAAAAATGCTTCTCTTATTGATCTCTTTATATTCCTTACACTTTGTGTAGTTTTTTACGGTGAAATACATCATTGAAGTTAATGCAAATTTAAATCCATTTTGCATTTTATTATAAATACATTTTTAATGTGAGATGTAGATATGGGTCTTAATTTATCCTTCCTTTCGTGGGCTTACCTTGGTGAGTTCGGACATCATGACCCCTAGAGAACTCCAGTGATTTCTTTCCCATGGCATTTACTGCATTTGGTAAATCCGGGTGACGCGTCCCCGGGATACTTCTTGTCGATCAATTTGTTCCTTCTACCCATTTTTCTTTTTTAAATTTCCAGGTCAAATACATTATTTGGCGCAGCATAGCCAGATATGACTCTTGCTTCACAAAATACTATTTTCTCCCACACTTTTAAATTTCGGAAAGTAAATTTGCTGAATATTTCGTTGATATAAAATTAGATACGAGTTTTCACTTTCATTAATGAATGATTACTTCAAAAATTAGTTATTCAGATCAATTTTTAAATAATAAAAGCTTTTCTATATATAATTTTAAAAATAAAGAAAATGAGATTGTGTGAAGACTTGGTTAAAAGCTGCTTTACAATTTTCAAACAAATTGATTATATTAATCTTGACATAATGGGTTTTTAAAATTTAGTGCACAATTTTTGGTTTGATTGAATGTTATACTGAAAACTGTAATAATGTAGAATGTCTTTTCGTGATATTTCTAGAATGTGGAATTTATTTCATTCAAAAAAATTGTGCTCAGAAAACAATTAAATCTTTGTTGGTGTTGCAATAGAAACAAACATTAAGATTTAGGTCTAATTTTTTCATTGATGTTTATATTGAGAGGAAAATAACACTACCATAAAATATCCGTCAAAATATTAGCGATTGTCTCATTGTTAATAAATAGATGTACTTTTTTTTTTATATGCGTTGTAGTATTGCTATCGTATATTAACTATAAAAGTTGTTTTTGTATCAAAACTGATGCGATGCTGAACAGACAATATTTTATATTCCAAGGATTGAAAAGTGCCTCTTTTCAAAACCTTCTATTAATTTTTCAATTTGACATTACAATAAACACTTAACATATCGCATTATTTACAAAAATACAAAGCCTGTGTCCCTTCCAACGATTTAAATCTCAAGATTTACATCCCTTTGTTCCGATACAGACACTGTTTCAGAAATATTCTAACGGAAGCGAGGCTGTGATTGCTTTGATTGACAACTACGAGAGTGGAAATAGCTGGGAAAATAACACGTGATTTCTTTGTGAATTAAACAATGTCTTTGTGTTTGTTTGTGGCCATCCCATTTGCCTGACCTGGTGCCTTCAAGCTTGACTCATTTTCCAAGGTCATTCCCTTTTCTGTAATTTTTCTCGAGTGTTTTTACTCGATTCGGCCTTAGAAGTTCACAGAATACAGATGGTGGTTTTGATTCGGGTGGGAAAACCGAACAAAATGCTCAATATATTAAAAAAAATTGTTTTTTTAATTCTTGTTCTTGACCTCAAAACCTATAGAACTCCGATTTTGTATTGGTTTTTTTTTTTCTCTTCCGTCATTGTTTACTGTAAACTGAACTCTCATTATCTGAATTGTCATTGTGTAAGAAAGAATGGTGAGTCACTAAACGATTAGACCGTAAAATCACTTTATATTTTTTTTCTAGTAGTGTTTGACTATTTTGTAGTGGAATCGGCTGCAACAGTAATTCTTTGTACTTCAATCTTGAGTCTAGATAGGCAATGTACTTCAATTTGAGATACGAGTTTGATAATGATCGCCATTCTGTGGTCATCAACCGCGTTTCCTGTCTGCAGCTTAAACTCGATGTCACTTTCTCTAACCTTTCTGCTATTCAAGTCTGGTCCCTTTGTTAACCCATTTTATTCATTTTTCGGAATACTTAACAGCTTTCTCAATGGGCGAGTGGTTCGGGTGATCTTAAAGCCACATGACCCTTGTTCAAAGCTTAATTAAGCATTTCTGTGGAGACGTTCGACGCATGTCATGGTTGGCAATTTTCTTGAAAGATCGTTAACCTTTAATGAAGAGGACTTGCTCATTTTTTTTAGGGTAAATCCTATTAAAAAGGATGTAATGCATTTTCAGATTTGTTGATCCAAATTGATTTGATTCATATTTTTGCATTTCTTTGATAAGCTTTTAACAATGCTGTGGAGGTTGACTCTAGTGTTATTAGAGTGCATGCTCTTTTGATGAGCATGTCTAATACTATGGAATCGTAACACTCAGTCGATTTTATAGTACATTCTATGCTGTATACACTTGGAGCTAACAAACTGATCTAGAGTATATTGACTCTAGATCGTTGACTCTACGTTTTGTAGTGTGATCAAAGTGGTTGGTTCCATATCAGACTGCCTCGTGTAATGACCGGGTGTAATAGTCCCACTGTAGCTGATACATATCGTAAGAGGCTACTAAAATGGGAACCCAATGTCTTGGGGGTATAGCTGGGCACCCTGCCCCTGGGGATTAATATCAGGGGACGTCAGGGACTTGCCTTTTCTAGGTAAATACAGGCATCATGATCCCAAGGTACCCTAGTGATCTTTTTCTTTCCTATGGGGTTTACTGTCTTTGGTAAACTCGGGTGACGTGCCCCCGGGATACTCTTAGTGATCCTTCTCTATTTTCGACTTTCCTTGTCAACCAAAATTTTACCTTTTTCTTTTTTGTACGTCTCGATCAGTTACACTTCACCAGCTTTCTGCTTGCTCGCTTTGTTTGGCGCAGCACAGCCACATCTGGCTCTTGCACCATAAACTTAACCATCTGTATTAGACTCCTCATCGGGGGTTAGCGCTCTTTCAAGAACGAATATCACGACTCCGATGTCGCCTTTGTAACATTTTCTTTCCCATGGAGTTTGTTGTCTGTGGGTAATCCTTCTCCATTTCTTAAATTTTCTTAACGTCTAGATCAGGGGTCTCCAAACTTTCCAGCCTTAGGGCCATATTGATTACTCCAGTAAATTCCAAGGGCCAAAATCATATTATCATTCATTGTTGCCGGTGGTAAAAAGTTGAATCAGTCCACTAGTGGTGTAAAATATGATTACTTTTTTGCCAGATGCCTCTAGCGACGGGAACGCTTTAATTTTATGCCTCTAGCGACGG
>BMAW01091807.1:0-88828 GCA_019974015.1 Nephila pilipes | reverse complement strand
TGCCTCTAGCGACGGGAACGCTTTAATTTTATGCCTCTAGCGACGGGGACGATACTCATTTAATTTCTGCCAGATGCCTCTAGCGACGGGGAAGCTGATGTATTTTCCGTATCGTATGGGTATCCGTTATAATGGGGTACCCGCATCGTATCGCCATAGTAATCATTGATTACAAAAGTAATGAAATACACAAGTAATCATTGATTACAAAAGTAATGAAATACACAAGTAATCATTGATTACTTTTTTCTTCAGTAATCGTTACTTCGGTTCCTAACGAGTAACGAGTACTCAAGTAACGAATGAGTATTTTTTTTACATGAAAAAAAAAGTCCGAAAAAGTACGCCACGTTTAAAAAAGGCTGCAAATCGGACTAAAGTCCGCAAAACGGCAACACTGCATATTATTAATTTTCCTGTCATTATCTGTAATTTCTAGATTAGTCGTAGAGTACGAGCGAGCCATGAGGAGTAACGTGACAGGACATCTGGTGGACACAAGCGGAAATAGGTAGTACCTTCTATCGCTAACAGATGGCGCTAATAGCACTTACAGAATAATCTCGTTGGTTCGAGAAAGTTCTGGTGTCTTCCACTCACTTCTAGATGGCAGTAAGTGGAATATATAAGAAGGCTAGTGGCGCAACCACAAGTCAGTTCCTATGACACTGCTGTGAAATAAAATAGTGCGTACCTCCTTAAAACGTGTTTGTGCGTGTTTAAGTTTAAGACATCTTTGTAACAATATTTTGATTTGAATTGTTGCTTTTGTGTGTGATTTAGTAGAATGGAAAAGAAGCGAAAAATTGATAGTGAATGCAGAAAATTCAAAGATCAGTGGAACATTCAGTATTTCGTAATTGAGTCCAGTAACAAGGCGCTGTGTTTGATTTGCAATGAAAGCATAGCCGTTCTCAAAGAATATAACATTAAACGTCATTATGAAGCAAAACATTTTCAAAATTACTCAAAATATACAGGAAGTTTGCGGACAGAAAAATTCGAAGCTATGAAGCTCGGATTGAAATCGCAGCAATCTTTATTTACAAAACTCAAAACTGAACAAGAGGCTGCAACTCATGCCAGCTTTCGTGTGGTTCTTGAAATTGCAAAACGTGGAAAACCATTCACCGATGGAGAAATGGTCAAAGAATGCATAATCGCAGTAGCCGAAGAAATGTGCTCTGAAAAGGTAAATTTATTAAAAACTGTATGTCAGCAAACACTGTGGCTCGAAGGGTAGAAGACATCGCTGAAAATATATCCTCTCAACTGTTCAACAAAAATGGACATGTTGAGTGGTTTTCTTTGGCCTTGGATGAGTCAACGGATGTGTCAGATACTGCTCAGGTGTTGATTTATATTCGAGGAGTAGATAAAAGCTATGAAGTGCATGAAGAACTTCTTGATATGTATAGTATTCATGGCACAACTACTGGTTCAGATATTTTTAAAGGAGTTGAAATGGCCATTAACCAAAAGAACCTTCGATGGAAAAACTTGAAATGTATTACAACTGATGGAGGCAAAAACATGAGTGGGAAAGATAAAGGAGTCGTCGCTCTTGTGTCAAAGGCTGTAGAAAATGACGGTGGTTCAAAACCAATAGTCTTACATTGTATCATTCATCAACAGTCTTTGTGCGGAAAATGTTTGGATATGTCTGAAGTTCTGAAACCAGTCATATCAACTGTTAATTTTATCAGATCTTTTGGGCTGAATCACCGACAATTCGTGCAATTTATTGAAGAGATTGGAGAAAATGACTTACCTTATCATACTGCCGTACGTTGGCTTAGTTGTGGGAAAGTCCTTCAGCGCTTTTTTGAACTTCGAGCAGTGATCGAAATTTTTTTGAATGAAAAGCATCGCCCTCTTACTGAATTGCAAAACAACGCATGGCTGTGGAAGTTAGCATTCTATGTTGATTTGACAAAACATGTGAACGAACTGAATTTGAGATTGCAAGGAGAAAACCAGCATCTTCCTGATTTATACACTAATATCAAATCATTCCGGAAGAAATTGATACTGTTTCAATCACAATTACGAAGTAAATGTTTTTCACATTTTAAAACATGTGAAATATTCAGCCACACCACTGAGACCGAGTTTCCTATCGATTTTGCAATCGAAACTTTGAGTGCTTTGAAAATAAATTTTGATACTCGTTTCTCGGACTTTGATGCCATTGCGAATCAAATTAAGATTTTTCAGAATCCTTTTGATTCTGACATTGAAACCCTAGCCCCGGAACTTCAAATGGAAATGATTGATCTACAGTGCAGTGATATAATTAAGAACAAATATCAAAACTTATCTTTGTTGGAATTTTATAAGTGTCTTCCACTGACACAATTTGATAATTTGCATAAATTTGCTCGTGGGCTGTTTTCTGTTTTTGGTACTACTTATTTGTGTGAGAAGACCTTTTCCAAAATGAAGTACACAAAAAATGTTTACAGATCTAAATTAACTGATGAGCATCTTAAATCTCTTTTAATAATTGGTACAAGTAAAATTAGTCCACAACTACAAACTATTGTCAGTGGAAAATCTCAATTACATAAATCTCATTAGTATTTCATATGTCATTATGCTTGTTATAAGTTATTTTTTCATTTAAAATGTATAAAATGTTAGTTGGATTCATTTCAATAATTTGTTAGTTAGTATATAGTAACCTACAACAATGTTATGAGTAGTTAGCCCATGACCATATCAATGTAGATGTCATATTAATAATTATTCAACATAAAAATAGATTACTTCAGTAAACTAAATTTAATTTGCTATAAAAAATAAATATGCTCTCTAGAAGGAGTTTTCTTTCAAGTATGCTAGCTCTCCGCGGGCCGGACAAAATCTGTCCGCGGGCCGGATGTGGCCCTCGGGCCGTAGTTTGGAGACCCCTGGTCTAGATCAATTACGCATTGTTTGGTACAGCATAGCTTCTTATCTGGCTCTTGTACCAATGAACTATACCTTCACTCACTCACTCTGCGTAAAACTCCAACTAATCGATCAAACATGAATACAATATTTAGAATGATCCATCGGAACTGTAAATGAATATGAAAATGGGGGTTTGTATGTTGTAGAGATTAAATGACTTGAATCTGTAACGGGTCTAACATCCTTGTCTTAAAACTCGAGATGCCAAAATGTAGCGTTTTAAACTTAGAAATATTTGTCCTATTCAGTTCTTCACTTTCGTTACTTGGGTAATTTAATTCATAATTTTTCATGTTTTGAATGTTTCTTATAAATACATGGTGTCTCGTCCATCGACAAGAGAGCCATGAACGCGCCAATCAAGCGATAATCGCACCCTAGTAGCTGCTATGGCGAAAGGAATGTTTAGAACACTTTACTCCTTGAAATGGCAAACCCAGGATTCGGTCGGGAGCTCTTGACGAATGCGGACGCATATGATGGTGTGTGACACAAAGATATATTACTAAATAATTAGTTCTTTCCTCAAAATATGTTTTATTTCAATTTAAAGGTGAATTGTGAAGTAATTTTATTTCAATTTAATTTTTAGATTAATTTCATCTCTATTTTATTCCGAACCACAAAGCATTGCTTGTAGTGTTGCTCTTTGGTGGAAAATAAAGCACACAGAAAAAGAATTTTACATATGATGTGCGTGGCCTAGTGATCATGATCGCGGACTGGCGACCGGCGGTTTTCGTCGAGTCGTTCTTTGGTAAACATGGGTGACGCACTCCCGGGACACCCTAGCGATCCTTCTCTATTTTCGACCTTCCTTCTTGTCAACCACTTTTACCTTTTTTTCAACTTCACGTCTAGACCACAGTTTAATCTTGTTTGGCGCAGCATAGCCATATCTGGCTCTTGCGCCAATAAACTTTACATTCACTCACTCACTTTCGTCGAGTCGTTGATGCCACTAAAGACCCGCCTTGTAGCCTGGGCTGATGCACGTTAAATCTGTCGGGGCCCAAAGTCCTCAATCCAATAAAACCAATTAACCAACTCCTTAATAAAACCAATTAATCTCGTATGGTGTGCATCTTATATTAGTAGATAAAACTTATTGTATGTTGAGAGAAATAACGTAATGCAACCGCTGATGTTTCGAATATATATGACTGATCTAGTTCGGAATCATAACTTGCATCAGAAGATACCGATAAAATTCATTATAAACTCTGGGGATTATTAGAACAAAATTTTTGACGATGTTAGATATAGCGTCGTGTTGCATTTCCTAATACTTCTCATCACTTACCTTTCAGGGCCTTACCATCTTTCGGCAAGGGCTCACTAGGGACTTACTTTTAGGTAGGAATGGGAATCATGACCCCGATGCATTCTAGTGATCTTTTCCCTTGAGTCTTTCGTAAACACGTGTGACACGACCCCTGAATATCCTAGCAATCCTTCTCTATTTTTGACACCCTCGTTCTTATCAATAATTTTTAACTTTCCTTTCAACGTCTAGATCAGTTACGCTTGTTTTGGCGCAGCATAGCCATAACTAGTTCTTACGCCATGACATTTCGCCATCACTCGCATCTTCAGGCAAATATGGGCATCATGATCTCTGGATACTTTACTGAGCTTTCTTTTACGTGAGGTTTATTGTCTTTGGTAAAAACGAGTGATGGATATCCTTTCGATCCTTGTCTATTTCGACCCATCTTGTCAACCAATTTTCCCTTTTTCTTCCGTTTGTACTGTAATTTAAATAAATGCTTGTAGTAGTATAATCAGTTTTGGCTCTTGCGCCATAAATCTCAACTTTCATTCTCATCACGTAGCCTTGTTAGATACCAATTACCGTGTACTGGCAGTGGCCGCGATAGCCTAGTGGTCATGGCTTCGGATACCGTGGTTCAAAATTACGAGGTCCGTCGCCAATAGCCCTCGTGTTGCTTCTAGTGCGACGTTAAATATAAAACGGAACTAAACCGTGTACTGGCATACGATCATTTGTTTTACAACTCTATCAAAATTTGGCGTAAGATTTGGACCATAAGTATTTAATATTCCTGTTCTTAAAGAGTTGACTAGTTTCAGGTTTCAACCTTTCTAAATTTTTCAAAGAAATCTGTAACGGAATTATGTAAAATGACGCCATTCTATTTTTTTTTAATGAGTCTTAATACCATTCCACCTTCAGAATTTCTTCTCGCCAAAGTACGGGGACACACCCGAATACTTTCCTTATTGAGAAACCAGACCAACCTAAGGAATGCTTCCCCCCCTCCCCTTAATACTTTTTTTCCCGAGTATTTAGGCGTTCGTTGGGCGTGTGTTCCAAGGCGAACAATGATCATCAAAAATAATTCGAATAACCACTTGTTCGACGAATGACCTTTCATTAATAAGAACCCTTAAGATTTCATTTTGGAACACAGGGAAGTGATTTTTTTTTTTTACGAGGATTATTGAAATGGGTAATTTTTCCTAACTTGCAAAAATCGTGCAGTGTTTTGTCGCATGGTCTATGGATTATTCAATTTTTAAAGAGGGAAAATCTTAAACCACTATAAAAATTTTGGAGGCTGATTTAGATTTTGTTATTGTGCAATTGAAATTTTAAGTTTTTTTTTATAATTTAACTAGACTACTTTCAGCTAGGATTGAAAATTTCACGCATTAACAAGCTATGATATATAAAAATATGTAAATTGTCATTTTCACATGCCGTTATTCGGAAAAACTACGCACTCGGTATTATATATTTTTCAATGTTTTCGTTACACCAAATTTGATAAACTGGAAAAATAGAATAAACAAAATAAGGTAGATTGTCTTTAAGATTGCATAGCTTTGCATAGTACACTTAAACTACTAAGGATGCCAATTTTTTAAAAGTAAAATTATTCACTTAAATATTGGTATTAAAACAAATGACAAATTATTAAAATGGATATATTTTCTATAAGCTAAATGTAATTATTACTGTCTTTAAAATGAAAATAGAAGTCTCGTGCATTTCACTCCATTTTGAAAAGTAGTCGGACACCATTTTGTCATTGACTGATACTATAGTTACTGTGGTGGCTAATACTTCAAGCATGTAATTAAATGAACTGTTATCTGTCAACAGATTTTCCCTTAAAATGTCTTGGAATTTAAATTTTTGCTCGAGTTTCTTTTAACTACATTTTAGACAGACACAAAAGGAATCAAGATATCTTTTTTAACGTTGTATCAAAATTTCCAATCATAAATAAGATAATTATTTCATTTTTGTACTTTTTATTCATGAAAGTTTCTAGAGAAATCCAAAACAAACTTGTCAATTTATCATTTTTTTTTAACAGCATAAACTGTTTTCTACACACTCCTATAATATATTTATCATGAAAACTATCACGCTCATTCCAACGTGAAAAACTGTCTACTTTTATATTTAATAGGGAATCAATCTTCTCTTCGATCAGATTTATTCTTCCGATTATCGTCTGCGTCAAAGGGGAAAAAATAATTTGTGCTTACATCGCAGACTAATTTTTCTAGAAGCTATCGCTTTTGTGAAGTTTAAAAAAAAGAATAATCACCTGAGCTTGTGTGTCATTTGGAATTATAAATGGATTGTTTTTCTTTTTAATTTATAGGAGATTTCAAAGTTGTTTTAAATACGCATATTAGAAAAAAATAAAAGACTATTTATGGGAAAAATCGAGAACATTATTCTGAATTCTATAATTAGTGACATAGTTGAGAGTACCGGACAACGAACTTTGAAAACAAGAACTAGACTCGAATGGATCAAATTTGTTTCAAGCATGGCACGTTTGATGTTACAGACGTGATTTCTGGTGAATTTCAACCTTAGATACCAAGTATATATTTTTGTTTCCAAAATTTCCTTTGTAAATGTATCTAGTTTCAATCTGTGTTCTTTTGAAAAGTTGTGTTTAAAGTTTTTTTTTTTTTTTTAAAAAAAAGATGCATGTCGGTTTAATTTTCAATATGACCTCATTAGTATGTGAAAACGAGAAAATAAGTAACTGATATTTTTGTCTGTTTTCGCAGTAAAATATTTAAAATTGTATCTAAAATATGCTGAAATGGATATTACATAATCTGACAATCTGTCATTTAAGTATCGAACAATTTCTATTTATCTTAATTTTTTTTTCTTTAAGTATTTACTGTACTTCATTTTTAATGAACTGGTTTTAAATTAAATAAAAAATAAAATTGTATTTTGTGGGAAAAACTGATTTAAACAAATAACTCTTTTCTTCATTTCGGCGCACCTTTCCGAAAGATAATTGGAGTTTATCCGATGAAGAAAAAATTATTTTTTAGTAATTATTCAATTTTTCACCAGCAATTCTAAATCTTCAGTTGCGTTACTGTGTTTAAAATACTAGTATTAATTAATTCCTTTGATCGGGCGAAATCGGCAAGTTTTTAATTATTAAAATTTTCTTCCTGGGTTAAATCGAGTACTCTTTATTAATTTGGTCCCAAAAATAAAATTTTCACTGCATCTGTTGCATCGAAAATTCCGTAATGTAATTTGCTCACAAATATGAAATAATTTTAATATTCAAATTAAGCAAGAAATGCTGAAATTACTTGTCTGAGTAACATAATCTCTTAATTCGTTTGTTTCTTTTAGGATGTAACACAATTCTAAGAACTTAAATTGTTCACGGGCATTATTTGCGTAAATTTAAACGAAATTAATAGTAAAACATGTTCAAAATGTAATTGAAAATTGTATAACTGAAGGTTAAAGTTTCGTAAGACGCTGGAGTGAAAAAAGAACAATTATTGAAGAATGCGTAGTTTAAATTCTAAATATAAAAAATCTGTACACGATTGTGGCTGCGAAAATTACTACACGAGCCAAAAAATTTAATTTGAATGCATGTTGGGAAATTCGAACTGTATTTAGAGAACGATTGCATGCAAACTTAAACAAAATAATACCTTGAAAAATGCTAAACAAAACATCAGAATACGAATGAACGTAAAGAATTAATCTTTTTTTTTTTCTCTTCTGATTCTTGAATAAATTGTGACGTAAGAATCAGTTAAACAGAACCCGCGACGACAGGAAGTATTACAAGAAAAAAAATAAAGGGAAAAAAAATCCTTGACAGCGCCATTTTATTCTTTCGTCGCCATTTAAAACTAGTTATTATTTTTATGGCTATATTCTTCGAAGAAATCGCCAAATCGTCTCTTGGATTTGCACTGAGACAAATCCAATTTTTTGGCGTGAAACAACACACGTGACGTTCCTTTTTCCCACAGTTTCATACATATTCTTGAAATCATTTCATCTTGAGTTTTCCTCCAAAGGAACTAGGTCAAGCTCTCATTTCGTTTGTTTTGGTTTGGGAGTTAGTTGTGTGGATTGGTTTCATTTCGCTTCTGGTGTTGCGAGTGTTCAGGTACGTACGAGTGCTTATGTTTTCTTGTGTTCCTTCGTTGCGTAAGTTTTCTGTTCTTTTTGCATTCGTTTCGAAATGTAAGCGTGTCCTGCTTTTGTTTGTAAACATCGAGTCATGAGAATCGGTGATTAGCGTTGGAACAAAGTGTTTTCTTCTAAGCTTCTGCGATTAGATACAACTTCGCTTTATCTTTGTTTTGATTTTTAAATAATATAACAGCTGTGGATACAAATTTTGAAATGAATTCAGTGTATACTTAATGGTCATTATCATGATTTGTTTTTGTGTGTTTATTTTATGCAATATAAAAATTATTGGTAACAACGTAAAGTTCAATTATACGTGTATGCATCAAATTAACTCTTAATTAGTGACAAATTAAAACTCCAGAATATTTAGTTTCTTGCAAAATTGAAGGCCTAGTATAGATTCAATTTTTTTTTGTTTGTTTTGTTTAGATAAGTTTAGCTGATTTTACAATTTCATCTCTGTGATCTACCTGAAGTATTTGTTTGTAGTAGAAACAGAATTTATTTGTTATAACTTTAAAATCTGTATACCGAACATCGCATCAAGTATTAAGAGCAAAACGTGTTTAGAAATAATATTTCAGCTCTTTGCTGAAAAATTAGAATATACAGGTACTATTTTAGCTAAATTACTATAAAAAATTTTTAAAGCATTAAAATTTTGCACTTTTTGGCTTAAGATTTCTGGTAATTCATTCGTAAAATATTGTACCCTGTTAACTCTAAAAATCGAATAGTAATTGAATGCTGTATCCACAATGAAGTCTTCATGCTTTGAATTGCGAAGTGCGCAGTTTAAAATTAAACTGACGAAATTTAACACTGCGCCTTATTTTCTATCTGTCAATACTCTTTATAAGAGCCGCCATTCATGAGTACTACGTCTTACTGATAATTTGAAGGCTTTGGGCGTTACTAGTTATGTAATGCTCATTCAATGGTATTGGGCTAAAAATAGTATCAACTTATCGAATAAAGGGTAACATGAATTAAAATCGATAAATAAAACGAAAAATCGACAAAGGCCGAACACTTATTTGATTGAAACGAGATTCTATTTTTAGAATGGTATGTTTACTACTTCGAATAAAAATATTGAAGTCTGTTTTGGATTTCATAATTTCAATTCTAGACTTTTACACCTAATTTAGTATTAAATATTTTCGAAGAAATGGAATTAAATTTTTTTTTTTTGATCGGCTGATTATTGGATTCTAATGCAGATATAAGTGAAGAATAAATTTTCATTTGAATCTTCAAAGTTTCCTGTCCAAATTCAAGAAACGACGAAATGGTGGAATTAAAATAAATGGGGAGGGGGGGGGTCGTTCTGACAAACGGGCTTCGTATTGCAACAAGTTTTTCATTTAACCTCGGATTTTGTACTAACCTAAATATTTTTATTTTGTAATCTGAGATATATTTTTATGCCCTTCAAAACGATGTGTAAAGTTAGTAAATGGCTCAGTTTTATGCCCTAATAAATCTTATTTATTGTCGTACACATGTTATGTGAATTTTGATAATGTGTTAAATAGGCTACAACGAGGCGAGATAGACATGCAAAAGATATCTTATTGTGTATAAATGAAATTTCTCCACGAAATAAAAATTTTAGGTGAAAAATTCTACAGAGTGCATTAATAAAAATTGCTACAGTCGGTTCGATCTCCTGAATTGGCTTTTATATTTTAAATAACTTGTGACTCTGTATATAAATAAAAAGATAAGTGTTTTAAGTATTTTTATGGAATAAATTTTAATTTTATGCTTTGATAACACCGTAAAACAAACGAATGTAAACAAATCTAATTCCTAAATCCGATGAAACGGAACGTTAAAAACACTTGGAATTCCTTTATTGAAAATCGCCGAATTAATCAGAACGAAAATTCCATTGTTGAAAAACATAGGATTGCAACTAAATCCTGTCCCAATTTCCTCTAAAAGTCCGTCTCTATGTCGCCAGTCAGTTTTTGTCATTTCCGATTGTATGTTGCTAAAAGCCATTGTCAAATGTCTCCATTTACTCACTTTAATTACAAATCCGTTCCGACGGAAATGATGTAGAAGGAATAAAATGCAATTGTTGTCGAAGTTTATTTTCTATTTGATTGGTTGGCCAGTGCGTGATTTTTGGTGTAGAAATTTTGCTCTCATCATGTGAGAAGGTTTGAATCGGTGAGATTACACGTGATAAGCACTCGAAAATGAATTTTGCCTCCTTTCACGTTCTAATCTCTAGTTTTTATCTCTACCCTATAAATTTCTTAGTTGGCTGAATGATATTTTTAGTCACCACCTCACTGTGCTTAGAGAAGGTTTGACATTTTGAAGTTAGTGAATGAATAGGAATTCTTCCGTTTTGTCTTCAAACACTTAGAAGAATTGATTTTTCGGAAAGTTAGAAAAATTTAGCGATCTCGTGAAAGTGGTGCTGCATTTAGTTTTTTTTCTTCCTTTTAATATTTTTGAAAAAGTTTTATTTAGGATAGCATTTATATAAAGGTAAGGAAAATGTTTTGATACTTGTCGGTTTTTATACTGTCTCTATAAGGATAATTTATTTGTGTATTTTGGACATTTTAAGCTGTCCTGTGGATCTTTCTGTTTTTATTTGATCGGTTTAAGACGTTTAGTTTTGATTCTGTTCATATATAAATATTTTGAAACTTTGTATTTACTATGAGTCAGTAATTTGAATGTTTCTTTTTAAAATTATTTTTGTTACGTTATTTAAAAGTTTGTTTAAATTACTCGGTATTTAATATTTGAATTCTTGAATTGTTTATTTTCGTGAACATAAAAAGTGCAAAAACTATTTTTTTTTTAAATTTCAGTATTCTGGAGACTCGATTGTTTGTTCTAAAGAAACCCTAATCGCGTGGTTTAATATAAGTACAAATGACCTATCAATGTTTCCAACATTTAAAATTGTTGCGATTAAATTTTCTAAAATATTAAATTAAAATGGTATGTGTTTCATTATTATATTCAATGGTTATGAAGCAAAATATTACCAATAAATCATTGAAAACCTTGTGCATTTTCCAATGGAAATAAACTTCAAAAATTGCTTTTAAAAATATGTACATCGTTCTTGCTCGATTATTAACTTCCATTCATAGGAAACTTGGATAATAAAGCCTTGATGAATTTTGCGTATGCAATGCGCAAGGTTATACAATTGTTTCATTTCTTGACACCAAAACGCCCAAAAGCATATTGCTTACGGAACCTCTTCTTACTACTAGATTTAGTTTGTTGATGATGTAATGAACAAGGAAGGATGTGGTTTTCCCCATTACTTTCTCCGAAACCGCAAGAGCTTGCTAAAACGTTTTATTCGAAATGCTGGATTTTCTGTAACAATGGAGAAAAGTGCAGATGTATAATCACGAATTTTACTTTAAAAATCTGATGTTTATAATACTGATCGAATTTTAAAAATTCTGTATCCTTAATGTTGATAAAATGTATAGAGAATTAATAAAACTAAACTAAACTAAAGAATAGATCACCGTGACATAATTGAGTTGTAGGTCATGCAGTTGTGAAGTCGGTTTGGGATTCCCAAATTTTATTTCAAAATGGTTTTCAATTTCTTGGACAAGATGCAATTAAATGTGGATGGAATATACCACAATGTCCTAAAATGTTTCACTTCGTGAATTCATAGTAAAATATAATAGTAGTACCTCTTGTAAGGGACAGCGTTGTTGGTCCCGGTCTCATTGGAAAAATATATGCATTCATCTTATTTTGGGTCACCTCTATTTGAGAGACTAAATGTTAGATCTTCGTCTGGAATTATTGTGAAAATTCTAGATGATAAATATAGAAACATTTGGATGTTTTGCATTTCAACAAATCTGCTTTTGGCAAGCGCTGTTATTAAAATGACAATTGTTAAATGATGGTTTAAAATGACATTCTAAAAACTAGTCAAGTTTTATTTACTAGGCGAGTTTTTTTACTCTATTCAAATGGAAAATAAAAGCGCAAGTTCATTAGCACGATATTTTGATGTCAGTTGTGACGCGAGGTCCACGTTTTAGGCTTTCACACATTCAATGATTTTGATGTAAGCATTTTGACATTTCAATAAACATTATCATTTCCTTTTGGTGCCTTAGAATATTTTATTTGAATACCTACACGTTTTCTCATTCATTCTAAATTAGAATTATTTTCGATGTTTTTCCTCTTAGATGTTACGAGGAATCTGATGTTTTGTTTCGTAATCTATTTTTAGCTTGCAACAGTATACGGGAATGTTTCCTCGTCTGCGGAAAAAATTGCAGTGTAGATGTGTTGATTGAACTTGAATTGATTGAAAGAGTGGAAAAAGAGATAAGGTTTTTTTAAAATATGATCTTGGATTTTGTTGAAGGTCAAGATTATACAGATTTCTTTTGAGAAGAGATTTGTTTACATTGTTTTATCGTCATTTAGTTAATTGAAATGGTCTAGGTTTTTGATGCAAATATGGAATCAATCGTAGCTTCCCTCAAACAATATTTTCGTGTGATGACATGATTACGCAGATATTGGCCTTTTGACAGTTACAAGTTTTTCAGTTCAAAAATTGTTATTTTTAAACCGAATTCCATCCAAGGGTATGAATAAGCTTCGTCTCTCATTTGTGTGGTTTAATTGTAAAGTTTCAAAGCTTTTATTTTTTTAATTTTATTTGTACGAGAGAAGGTGTTTAAATATTTACTTTGCAGTAATTTATCTATCTTATTAGTGAAAAATAGATTGCAGGATATTCTTAAGCAATTCAAATATTTTTGCCTTGTAATTTTGTTTTTCTACTCGGTGATCTATTGCAATTCTAGTTAGTTAACAAGGAAAAATATCTTATCTAAGAAAAATGTTAAGTGATCGTTTAGTATTGTTAAGTAAATGTGAAGGAAAAGAATTACAATGATCTTCTAGTTGCATTAATGTTAAGGAAAAATTGGTAAATGGTTTGTATTTTGTCGTGAGAATAACGATGATTTACTGATCTTTAAATGACTCCCTTTAGTTTTCAAACTACAACTTCATTAACTAATGTAAAAAAAATAGTTTGTTGACTTAAACATTTGAAATAATTAAGTCAACAAACTTCCTAATTACTTGATTTATAAGTGACAAACAATTGTATGCATTATTTCCTCTGCTGATCATTTCATTCTCAGTCCCGCGGGCGGCATTTGAATGATGTTGAAAATCAGTCGATTCAGTTTCTTCGGATTGTGTGCATCAAAGTCATATGTTTTGAATAAAATAAGTTTTTAACAAATTAATCGAAGTTTCTATATTTTGTAATAAATTTCTTGTAATTTCCAACGTCATGAAATATTCGCAGCTTTTCCAGTGCAATTTTTTTCTATTTTTGAATTTTGTATAATTAATGAAGGAAATTAAAAATTCTATTCTAGATTTTTTATTATATCTTGCTGTTTATATTAAAATGTGAATACGTTAAAGTTGAAACGTAATCTTTACTTCGTGTCAGACTGCAGTAATGTTTTAAATTTTATTTAAATCTGCATATATATTGTTATTAAATAAGTTTAGAGAATATTAAATAGTTCTTGGGTTCTGTGGTGGAATTTGTTACGCAATTAAAATAAAATATAACCAGAATTTAAGGTAGATAATATTTAATTGTATAATTTCTTTTGCGTGTCAAGATGACTATAAAAATTCTTTACATATATTTGGGAAATTAACTTTTTGAAATTTTACAATATAGTATTTTATTTCAGACGATGGTAGTTCGATATTTCCGTCTAGACGAAATTTATCGTCTGTTACGAAAAGGTTACCATAAAGTCTGCTAGCGCGAATCTTTTGGCGAATTGTTGCCGAACAAAAATTCACGAATTTAAATTTCCTGACAAATTTGTAACGGATTCGAAAATAACTGTATTGGAACTTTTTCAAAATGCTGTTGAACGATAAATTTTTTTATTCTACGATGTCTTGTATTCGTGTTAAATCTTAAATTGCATACATATAATTTGTAATGGGTTTTTATTGCCAAAACAAAATGCTATTAACATTTACTGTAAGTTAAACATGGAAGCGAAGTTTATAATATGTAACCAGCTTTCAGAAATTTACGCAGTATAATATTGTAAATATTCATCCTTGTCGCTGTCGGCGAAACGAGGCTTGATTCAATTAATATTCTACCATTAGCAAAATTATTTCCTTGGAAGATTTTTCTAGTGTCACGTGATAACTTAATGATCGTTCTTAACTTTTTTTCTTGTGTATCCGAAACTTAACGACATTTAATGGCAAACCACGCAATGTTTCATGTCGCCCGAACGTCGAGGTATTTTTCTTTAAACATTCCAGTATTAAAATTCGAAGATGAGTTTGAAAAACAGTTGTAAAAAAATAAGGGCAAAGATATCCAAATTTATGAATCAACTTCAAGCCATCCATAACGCCCTATATAACTAGATACGATTTTATTCACAAAATTCTTCATTTTGTCCCACATCTTTTATGTTACACTATGGATGTTCTGATTTTTGTTTTGCTGAATTGAATAAATTGGTCTTTCTGCTGCTGAAGGAAGGGAAAAAATAGAATTTTGCGTGTGATTATGAATGAAATTTCGTGTCAGGAAATATCATGAAGAAAATTGACCGAAATCCACGCACAATCGAATGACGAAAATATGGTAGGCTACTTCCCCCTTTTTTGCACCTGCGTATTAATGGGTGGCTGTTATATTCTATGGCAATCCTTATTGGAAGGAAATGTGACGTAGTAGAATTACGCTCTTTATATATTATGACGTATAGGTGTGGAAATCTTCATGCGGAAAGTTTACTGGCACTTTTATTTCGTGTTTATGAAAGATATGTTTATTCATCTGTTATATTTTGTTGAAATAAGTATGTTAAAAATAAGACGAGACTTTCATTGGATTTTATAGAAACATTTTCTTTTGCACTCTTACATTTAAATCGGATCTGTTTTCATAGATTTTAAAATAAATCCTTAAAATCAAAGGCAGAATTAGAATAAAGTATGTAGATTTTTTGAAGTACTGTATTTAACTTTTGCTTCATATAAAGACATGAAAGTTCCTCATCAAAATGTAAAATGTTTTTTCCAAGATCATAAAGTATATTTTTTTCTATTTTGTTTACAGATTCTAAGTTTAACAAAATGCGTTTTCAACGAATGAATAACAAGTTAAGTGACAAGCAGGAGTTTGAAGAGAGCACTGGTGACTTTGAGAATGAAGATCAAAACCTCAACAACCAGAATTTCCATGATTCTTCAGATATGTTAACACTTGAAGGATTGAGGAGAACTTACAACTCATGCTCAAAGTGAGTTATATATATTTTTCTAAAGAATTATCCTAATTATTTGTAAATTAGTTCTTGAATTGAGCTGTTGTTTGAGTTGTTCATGAGTAGAATAAAGATATTGAGTTTCAATCAATTTTCTTGATTGAAAATGATCAAATTGTTACAGGTAAGTTTTGCTAGAGTGAATTATTTCAACAATTCAGCCTCATTTCAATAAATTTAAATTTAGTCTGTAACACTTCTAATATTGCATGTTCCAGTTATTTTTTTTTATAAGACACATGATTGATAAACATGAATTTATTTTAGGCTCTTAACATCTCTTCAATATAAAAAAGATATTGATGAATTCTTTCAATTTTTACGAACTTATTATATTGTTTTGGGGTTTTATATTGTTACAATTTTTTGAGGTGTTAAATGCATTTATAATTCTTTGCAGTTGTGGCGTCAGCTGGTATGACGATCACATAAGCCTGGATTGCAGTGAATGTGGTGGATATGCTATGTGTAGACCATGTCCAACCTGCAATGGACAGTGTGGTAGCATGTGGAGAAGGGATGTGAAAGCTGTAAGTATTGAATATGAATACTGACAAATGTGGGAGAAAAAAATGGGTGGGTTGGTAAAGATAGAGGTAGTAAAATATTTTGGTTTGATGGCACAATGATTTTAAATTTGGATCAGTTATTGGTACATCATAGTTTAAGTTGGCTTTTGTACCATAAAACCTAATATTTACACACTTGGATTGTAAATTACTGTATATATAAAAGTCCTTAAAGTGATTATATAAATCATGACCCTGAAGTAACCTAGTGATTTTTCTTTCTCATGGTGTTTACAGTCTTTGATAAACATACATAAAGAGCTCTTGGGGCCCTAGTGTACCTTCCCTTTTTTTAAACCTAACCAGTGTGGTGACTGGATGTGAAAGAATTTTCACACTGTAGCTCATGTATGTTGCGAGAGGTTATTAAAATAGGTACCTAATGTCTGGGATATAGCTGGGTACCTTGTCCCTGGGGATTATATCAGGAGACCTCAGGGACTTGCCTTCTTTAGGTAGGTACAGGCATCATGACCCAGAGGTACCATAGTGATCTTTTTCTTTCCTATAGGGTTTACAGTTTTTGGTTAACATGGGTGACATGCACCTGAGATACCCCAGTGATCTTTCACTATTTTTGACCCTCATTGGCAACAAATTTCTTTTTCTTTCCCTTTAATGGTCACATTTGACTATTGTACCATTAAAAACTATCACTTGTTCATTTGTCTTTAAATTGTTTTCCCATCTAGATCACATGTTTTGACACAGCATAGGTATGTCCAACTCTTGCACCATTAAACTCAACCATCACTCACTCTATTTTCAACCTTCCTTTTAAACAAATTTTACCTTTTTACCTGTCTTGACTATAGTTCAATGTACAGCTATACTAAACATTTAATTTTGGTTTACTGTCAATTGTTAAACATCTTTACAAATACTTATCTATTCAACTGCTGTTCTCATGTCACTCTTATAGAATTATCCCCTTAAAAGAAATAACATTTGAATCTTTATGATAAAGATATTACAGATTTTAAACAACCTATTGCAATGCATGCATTTTATTGCCATTAGTTTGGATATAAGCAAAATTCATTAAATTAAAAAAAAATGAACTAAAAACATTTTTCTATATTAATAGGATACTGTCTCTGTAATATCAGTTTCTAGTCATTAATATAAGTTGAATTTTTCTTTCAGTCTCATGTTAACAAGCATGCCCAGTGGCATGGCACCTGTTCCTTGAACTGCCAGTGGAAGTCCCAGAATCTCCTGGAGACCAAGTCTATGTCTGAAGACAAAAATGCTAACTTCCATGACAGCTATCACTGTTTACCCCAAACCCTCATTCATGAAGCTCATCATATACTGTAAACGATTAACAACTACTTCAAAAGAAAAGCAAAAAACCACAAAAAATTGCATTTGTTTTCATATGGCCAAAAAATTGTAAAAGGGGGAAGCTAAAAGCACAAGAAAATTTGAAAATATTTTTCTATGTATTATCGGTGAACAAGAACAAATGTACGTTCCTACAAACCAATTTTTGTCCCTGAGTTTAAACTGTATAAAAAAATTGGAATTTAGTGTTGTATTAGTCAACTGGACAATGCATTAAAACTGTTGAATTGAGTTTTAAGCAATTTTATGACATGTTTATTGTAAAATACTAAAAATCAGTATTTATGAAGGTGTATTTTGAGTTAGGCCTATTTATTTATTGCAGTGTGAAAGGCCGATACTCGAAATGCACATTACTCATTTTGTAATGTAATATTTATTCAAACTTAACGTATGTAAAAAAAAAATATACTTTTTAGTTCATAATAAAGATTTCATTTCATTTTAACGTTTCATGTGGTTTTCTTCATTTTGATTCTAATAAACTTTCAGTGAGTTTTCAAACAAGCGACCAAGGTCTTCCTTTGATTGCTCACGTGGTGCTAGCTTTGTCACACGATGCTGCAAGAGAAAAAGAAAATTGCATTGGAACCATGTAAAAGCTCAGATATTAAAAATTTTAATGGTTTTTTTAAAATTTCATTTTATAACTTGGGTTCTTAAACTTTAGTTTGGCAACTCTGCCATCCTGTGCTTAAAAATTTGCTATCCTTCTCCCAACCATATACATGCCTGAAAATTATTTTAGATTAAATTAGAAACTAAACAACTTAATAAATTTTAATTTAACTAAAGTTTTTACAAATTAAAACAAAATGCAGAATTTTAATTAACAGGTATATGTTAAACCCTTTTTAGCCTTCTATATTGTAATGCTAAATGGGTTTTAAACTTTACATAGTCGCTTGAAAAACCATGCGTTTTTGGAATGTTTCTAAATATTAAAATTGGATCATAAATTTATGTTTTACTATATCACAAACTTTAGAGAGAAAATTGTTCCAATTTATATAAAAGTGTTAAAAGTTTCGATTTGCTTCTTTGACAATGAGTGAAAACTGCCTTTAAAGAACATACAAATACACAATGCATAAATAGTTACATTTTTGAATACAAATAACATTATGAATATACTTTGACAATCCTTGGGACATCAGGCATGTAAGAATATAAATTAAAAACCTTTGTTGATAATTAATTGCAAAGAAAATTCATTTCAAAAGAATTTTTTAGATTATATTGCAATCGTATGTTAACGAATAATTAAAGTTAAATATTCATTCCAACAAGCTCTGGAAGTGCTTGTCATACCCTAGCTTAATACTGCAATTCATGTTTCACTCCCATGGGTGATTTCATGACTCTAGGAGCGCTTTGAGTTATCGGGCGGCGCCGAACAAAAATTTTACCGAAATGAAAAAGAGCAGAAATAGGTTTCTTTTTTTACTATTATTGCCATCATATGCGACTCGGTATATTGTAAGTCTAGACTGAATAGTTTCAATAATTGGGTTAGTTAGCTTCTTTAAATCTTTTTAAAAAGTTGTATAGAAATAATCGTGAGTGGATTGAATTATGTTTAATATAAACTTATTACACAAGTTGTGTTTAGCATTTATTTTATTCAGCCCAATAATATGCTTAAATTTCCATTTTCTTAAAAACTGAACTATAGAAATTTTTTCTAGTTATCTAAACTAATTAAATTGATGGAGGTACGCGCCGGCGCGAACTTGTTAAAGAATCATTCAATGTCTAAAAACTCGAAAGATTGTATAGACCTTTAACGTTTTACCCAAGTCAATGAATTCATTGATTTTCTAGTTGCCCCGTATTGTATGGTTTTCTAGTTTGAGACTTCAGAATGTGGAAACAATTTCAGGTCATGATCCACTCTGAAGGCCGCAGTAGCCAAGTGATCACGGTTGTGAACTTGTGGCAGGCATTCTTTCCGTGGAATCTAGCCTGGATGCAATTTAAAACACGATCGAGATTCCAAGTCCTCCTGTTGGAGTGGAAGTTTGGAGAGAGGTGCCAACTTTGGTGTCGTCCTCGTCATTTGATGGAGGTTCAAAATTACGAGGTCCGTCGCAATAGCCCTCGTGTTGCTTTTAAGTGCGACGTTAATAAACGACCAATCAACCACTTTGTTTGAGAATACGAAGTATAACCTGATGAAGGGAATATCCTAAAAAGATTTTAAAAAGAAAAGTGGAATTGAAATTGGGAAAACTATACACGAGAGATCAGCTTTTCAGGTTTCTTCAAAAAAATGCATTTAACCCTTATATTTTTTAACATGAAAAAAAAAAAAAGCAATTGTCTTTGAAACCACATTTAAATAAGATTTGTTGAAATGATGCAAATTTGAAGAAAGTGGAACAAACTTGGGTTCGATTTTTACAAAACGTCCAATTTCGAAAAGTTTGATTACACTTCATCCACTCCACGACAATCGGTTAGGGGGAGCTTCTGTTTAATTTTGTTTTGCTCGAGCTGCTCTTAATTTATTTTTGATTCGGAAGTTGTATTCCTCTTCCGAGGTGTAGCCTAGTGGTTATGGTCGCTAACTCACGACTCGTGGGTTCGAGTCCTGATGTCACTGAAGACCCGCCGTATAACGGGGCTGAAGAACGTTAAATCTGTCCAGGAACCTCCTGTTGGAGTGGAAGTTTGAAGAGAGAAGTGCCAGATCAGGTTTCACTTGACCGAGGTTCAAAATTAAAAGGTCATTCGTAAATGCTATCTTATTGCTTCTAAGAGCAACCTTAAATCTTTTCCACGAATCGAAGCTCAGTAGGTCTTGCCTTGTTTAGGTAATTGCGGGAATTAAAACATCGAGACACCCTAATGATCTTTTCTTTCCCATGAGGTTTACAGGGAAACATTGGTGATGCGCTCCCGGGATATCCTCCATATCAATATCTTCCTCTTTTCTAGAGTAGACTGCAGTTCAAACAAATGTTTAGTGCTGCATAACCCGATTTTTTTTTGGTTTTTGCACCATAAGGTAAACATTCTCTCGGCAATGGTTGGAAATTTTAAATATTTATCGGTTATTGTAAAACGCCATAAGTTAGCTTTTCCACTACATATTTCAAAAACCATTATCGGTGTTGGGATTTTTTTTTAAACTTTATGGGGGGGGGGGAAACTCACTTGCGGTAGTGTTCCTTCTACAAGAGCCGGAATGTCCGAAGAGAAGAACCCTAGTCCTGCGAGTCCGTTTTCGATACCAAGATCATTCATGTAGTCTCTCACGACATCAGCCAGGATCAAACCAGAATCTTCTCTCTTGGCGTTCTTAACATCTTTTCCTAAATCAAACATCTTAAGTTAGAAAATTGACTTTTCGTAAATGCATTATTTCTTCATGCAATACGTTAATAATAATAAAAAAGATGTTAATGATAAAATCCGTCATGTTTTAAATGAGCAGTTTATAAGATAGGGAAACTTACCTAAAGCTTCAGCGGCTTCTAAATGACGTTCTGGGCACGCAGGGGCTGTAAAACTAAATACGGCCGGGGCGGTGATGACCACAGACAGTCCATGAGGCTGTTCGAAAAAATGAACTTTTATAGTGCTGTACTGTGTACAAAGATGTGAAGCATTACTAAGCTGAGAGACGGTACAAATGTTGATTACATATTTCCTCTAATTTTTTAGAAAAATATCGAATTCTCCGCAAAAATCCAGGGTTGGATCAAGTATAAACCAGACTTTTTATTTAATGGCCGCAGACGATTTTTACATATTTTGCCATAGCAACCGTGATAAGTTACTCAAAGTTTGAATAATAAGCGTTTTATTTTTCATACGTTCATTTATTTAGTTGCTAGCAGTGATTCAAGTGGAAAAATGTGCAAAAAGTGAAACCGAATAAATGAAAGTGAATAAAAGCAAAAACACTAAGAAAAGGTAAAGCTCTTTTTTTTTTTAGGGGGGGGGGTGAGGGAGAGAGAATTATCGGGTATATTATTAATTCTTTTCACGATTCATGCAATTTACTAATAAGAACTTTTAGAGAAGTTTAAAGCAGAATATCGGTTCTATATAAGTTACAAGGCGATCCGCATTGATTTCCTTTTCCATGACAAAGCAATATATATATACTCAAGATAAACCCACAGTGCAATAATACTTTTAAAGAATTTTTGGAAGCAACAGTAGCTAGTAAACAAGTGTTCAGAATATTCCTCCAGAAGTTGAAGTACTTTGATATCTACTGAATGAAAAGCATCTTTTAAAAGGGATTATAGCCTTTGTTGCTCTATATCCCTCAAAAACCAATCAATCAACGACAACCCTAGATACCATACAGCTAGTATAACACAAGGAAAATAAATTCAACAACCTTGGTGAAATTCTGTTAAAATAAATTTGTAATGCAAGTTTAACATTCAGAGATCTTTCAGTAATGTATCTTTTATATCCGCTTTCATATGTTCCATGTAAAATGAGCAACAATCCCATGCAATGTCAAACTTGTATTACAAATTTATTTTAACACGTTCACGCCTGCGCGTAGTACCGGTGGCTCACACTCATATGTCCCCGGCGCATACCACGAAAAACTTACTTCGTTTAGTAACTAGAAAATATTTCCATATAGTTGACAACTAAAATAATGTTATAGACGTTAAATTTCCATTATTTTAATTGTCAACTAAATGGAAACGTCTGTTGATTATTATAATGCCAACTATATTAACGTCTATTAATTGGAGAAGTAGAATTTATTTTTATTTCAACTCAATATTATAAACGTAACTAATGAAAGAAATTCGATAATATACGCATAACATTTCAAGTTCAACGTTCGCTTCAATAACAAATTTTTCGGCTAAAAAATACAATATATATCGAACCACATGAAATAGCAGCAAACAAAGAACGAATAGTACAAATAATAATAATGAGCAGCAATGCTCATAATTATTATTTGAGTGAGGTAAAATTTTATTCTTCACTATAATTCAGCGCTGCTGGACAAAGCAAAGCGCTCCAAGAGTAGCCGCCTACGGAAGAAAAACACGCATAGCAACGACTGCGTGAAAGTGTTAAATTAGTTTCTCTTATAGTTTCTGATAAGCACTGAAATAAAACTTTTCTCCATTGACAGTATTAAAAAAAAAATTCTTTTAAAAAAACATCTTTGCTAATTTTATTGTGACATGTGCTAATGGTTTTTCCCCTCTTTTCTGCTAAGTTCTCGAAGAAGCACAATTTTTCAAAATGAATATTAATAAAGCGTTCAGTATGCGTATTTCCGAGCTTCTGGTTCCACAACAATTACTATCAAGGAAAGAAAATACTTTCTTCAGATTCCTAATACATTTTTATGTTCCCAAGCGAAACATTTCTCAAACAAAAACGTTGGCAATGTTAACAACGACAAAAACAGACGATTCTGCCATGTAAAAATCAATTATTAAATTAGATATTAAAATAAAGGCAGACGACAAAATATTAAATGAAATGTAACAATGTAAATATATCTTAAGCAAACTAATATAATTATAATCATAAAATATTAAGTCAATTTTTTGAACCTCACACCATGTATCATTTGTTTATGCAAACGCATTTTCTTAAAATAATTACAAGCTAATAATTAAGCACGACATAGCTTTCATGTTTCAAGAAAGCTCATAAATAAATCACAGAATATCTACACGACCCTTTGTCTGTGTATTGCGTCTCAAAATATAGGTCATAGAACCATTATATTCCAAAAGATTATTTTCGAATTCGGGATTCAATTTGACCACAACATGACATTCCATAGCGTTTCCAGACAACCGCGATCGATGATGTTGGCCATCTGTTACATTACTTCCGTCGGTACCTTCAAACCGCCCGAATCGAAGGATTCTATTTTTAACTTCCTCATGAAGAGCATCCTCCCCTTCTCCCCAAAGTGTGCCATTGACCGGAACAGGTGGTGGTCTGGAGGGAGTAAGGTTCGCAAAAGAGGTAAAAGGCTCGATGGCCTGCATTTAGAGAGGCGTTATCTTGTTCAAACACATCAGCCGCTCTTTTTATCGAAGGGAGGATTTTTTTTTTTCTTTTCCTTTTGGATAAAAAACTGAACACATCAGATGCGTGTTCCGAAAAGAACTAGAAATTATCAGGATGATTTTTCTGCAGCAAAACTGCCTCGAAAATGCACCATACCAGGAATCGGATAAATAACTTTGGTTACTCAGGGACTACTAATAAAAGAAAAAGCCAATGTCGGTATACTGGTTTGAATTCGGTCATTCTACGTAAGAATTACAAATGATTCGATGAATATATATTCTAGTGAAAAGAAACATTTTGGAATGCTTGAAACAATAATAATCAATTTACACAAATTTAAAATTCAAATTGCTTGTTGCAGTATCTACAATTAAGATCTGAAATGAAATTGTATTTGAAGAAATTTGAATTATACTTTGTTTTATATCCTGTCTCATTACGGGATTGTTTTGGAACAATACCAGTTTCCCTTTTCTTTTAAGCAACAACATCGAAAAATTCCGGAAGAAAGAGTATCGGTCTAGTGGCCATGTTCACGAACTAGTGACCGGCGACCATTCCGTCCATTGGGGTGTTCCAGTCCTGATGCCGTTGAAGATTTGCCTTGCAGCGGGGCTGACGCACGTTAAATTTGTCGAGCTCCATTCCTTCAAGTTATCCTTGATGTTGAAGTCCGGAGAGGGAGGGGGCAGTTCAGGTTGTGTCCTCGTCACTTGACCGAGGCTCAAAATTTTGAGGTCCGTCATCAATAGCCCTCGTGTTACTTCTTATTATACAATCAGTCAAAGTCTTCCTGTTCGCGGGGTATGGAAGTTTGGGGAGTAGAGCATCACCTCAACTGTTGTCTTTGCCATTTGACCAATGTTTAAAATTTTGATGTCCGTCGCCAACAGCCGTTTTGTAACTTCTTAGGGGAACGTTAATATCCAGTCAATCAAAAACATAAACGTCTTTCAATAGGCAAGATCAGATCGCATTAAAAGTAAATATTGGTACATTATAGTTTTATTTCCAACATCTTTTTGACTAGAACTTGAACGAGCGCATAGCATGCGCAATGCACCACGAGAAGCGCCGTTCTGTATCGAATGTTCCAGTTCGATCAACAAAAAGCTGATAAGTATAATATTTTTAATATCCGAGGGTAATGTTAATGTTATGGAGAGTTTCTTCAAAGCAAGATTACTGTTTCTAATTGATTGGAATAATATACATTCGAAAGACTGAAAGTACTTTTAAATATTAATTAAAGATCTGAAAACTATCACAACTACATTGATTTGACAAACGGTAGTCTTGAGTTATTATTATTATTATTGAAAAGGAGTTAAAGAGTAATTTTTTCCCTCTAAATAAAGACATAGACCAAAAAAGGCTGGGAACTTATGGCGTAAAATTGCGAGCGTCAAATATATAACCAATGAGAAGCCTTGACAAGACGCAGAAAAGCAGCGAAAAAAAATCACGATTCCCTTAATTTGGAAATATTTCAACATTTAGTAGCTTCCGTTTGCGGAACGCATCACATTATGAGTGCTGAACCAATCACATATCAATTTTAATGAGCTTCATAAAACGAATGAGTAAAATTTGAGGTTTATGGTGCAAGAGCCAAACGTGCCATGCTGAGTCAACCATATGTATCCGTGATTCAGACATTATAAAAGAAATGGACAATTAAAAAAAATTGACAAAATTCATTCAGGGGCGTGCCTCCCCCCGTACTCACTCGAAGATGAGCCTTTGAGAGGAAACACAGAAAAAAAATGCAAATTGTGACAAGTAGCAGGGTCTAAAATAGAGAAGGATGGCTAGGGTATTCTAGGGGCGCGTCACCCGAATTTTCCAAAGAGAATACCCCCCCCACACACACACATGAAAGAAAAATATCACTAGGGTACCTCGGGGTTATGATTTCTGTGCTCACCTAAAGAAGGTGAGCATACCCCTGTGGGGCTGTTTCGATGGAAATGAAACTTTGGAGCAGTGAGGTTACGGACTCAAGTGTTAGTCTTCGTTACTTATCAGTGGGTCAGAATTATGACGTCCGTCGCCAAAAGCCCTTGTGAAATTTAAAGGGGGTGTCGATTCCTAAGTATTAAGAAATGGTATGTCACAATCTAAAATTCCACAACACACCATATAAGAATTTTAAAAGCCTAATCGATTAAATTTGCTGCAGTCGTTGTTATTTTATACGATAGCTCTTACAAGATTGGGTTCTGAACAACACACATGGAACGGATTCGCGATCAACGCAGTTAACAACAGACTGGTGCAAACTTTTTAATAATACTAAAACACAGAATTAAAAGAAAAAAAAAAGTAAATGTTAGGTCAAAAGAAAGTTGTGTCTATTTGCTAGGAGAAGAAAGTAATATATTTTTCATGCATTTAATAATATTCATTGTGCAATATAATTTCCGTCGTTATTTGTGACCTCTTGCAAACGCGATGGTATTTCGTAAATACCATTTTAGAAAAATTGCCTTTTCTTTAGAGGCGAAGTGCTTGGTTGACATCTGCTTCAGATTTCCCTCAAAAACATTTGGGAGGGAGGGAAACAGATGATAATCGCAGGGTGCTAGGTCAGGGGAGTAGACCAGATATGTAAATATGAAACCGGAATTTGCCCATAGATGGCTTTATCTGCCAATGTAGTAATCACCAAAACACGTCATCGGGAGCCATTTTCTTGTTTTGATACCTGATAAAAAATTTTAACTCACAGCAATAGAAGTTTCATACAATAGCATAGTTTTTAATAGCGTTGCACAAGTCGAATTTTGTGCCTGAAAACTGCGATTTGCGGACACGTTGATTTTTTGTTACCATTTGACAAAAACTACTGCAGAATCACATCGAATGCTAATCGATGGTGAGCATGCTCTTGGTAAATAACAATGTTTTGAAAGGTTTAAAATGTTCAAAAGAGGTGATTTTGAAGTGAGAAACGAAAAACGTAGAAAAAGTTTGAAGACAACGAATTGCAAGCATTGTTGGATGAGAACTGTTGGAAACGCAACAACTCTCGGATCAATTTGGTGTGACTCGAGAAGCCGTCTCCATACGTTTGAAAACCATAGAATAGAACCAAAGACGGGAAAATGGGTTTCAAGTGAACTGAATGAAAAACAGTAGGATAACCAAAAAACCACTTGCAAAATGATGCTTGCCAAGTACAAAAGAAAGTCATTTCTCCGTTGAATTATGACTAGCGATGAAAAGTGGACACATTTCGAGAATCCTAAAACGTGATGGATAACTCCAGGCGCACCGTCGACATCGACTCCAAGGCCAAATTGCTATGGATGGAAGACAATGCTATGTGTTTGATATGATAAAAAAGGTGTGATCTATTATGAGCTGCAGAAACCTGGTGAAACCGTTAATACAGAACGTCACCAACAAAAAAATGATCGACTTGAATCAGGTTTTGAGTGAAAAATTTCCAGAATATGAAAAAATGCAACACACAAAGTGACTTTGCTTCATGACAATGCACCATTACACCCAGCAAAACCGGTCAAGGAAACGATTGAGGCATTAAGTTTGGAAATACTTTCGCATGCAGCTTACTCACCGTTCTTGGATCAATCCGATTTCCATTTATTTGCATCGATAGAACACGCACTTGCTGAGCAGTGTTTCACATCTAATGAAATTGTACAAAAATGGCTCGTTGACTGGTTTACTTCAAATGAGGAAAAAAAATTTTTGGCGTGGCATCCACATATTGTCAGAGATGAGAAAAAATATACAGCTTGAGATGGGCAATAACTTTGAATAAATTATATATATATTCACTTTCATGCAATAAACGTGTATTTTCTATACAAAAATTCCGGTTTCATATTTGCATACCTGGTAGTAGATGCGACAGAATTTCCCAACCTAGCTCTGCGATTTTACGACGAGTTGCCAGAGCAACATAGGGGTTGGCATTATCATGATGCAGTATGAATCGCTTCCTATTAAGAACCGCGGTCCTCTTTTCTTGGAGTGTTTTATTTAAATCATCCATTTGTGTGTTGACAGTATCGCTCCGAATTGAGCTTTCCGATAGGTTTGAAAAGTTTGTAATGTATTGGTCCTTGGAAGTCGCACCCTATACACAGCATTCTCCTATTCAGCCTCAAGCTCGGCTTACAGCTGGAGGGATCCGGTTGTCCGGGATTACGGTATGCTGTTTTCCTTACTATGTTTTCGTAGGCAATTCACTTTTCATCACCAGTTATCATCCACTCCAAGAAGGGTTCGTTTTTGTATCGAAAAAGCAAAGAAGTGGTAATGATGACTCGATTAAGCATATTTTTCTCCATTAACTCACGAGTCACTCATCTGGTGAGTGAGTAAGTGAATGTGAAGGTTGTTGCCGCAAGAGCCAGATGTGGCTATGATGTGTCAAACAAGATGTAACTGTGGTCTAGACGTGAAAAAATTGAAAAAAAGACAAATATTGGGTGACAAGAAGGAGGGTCGAAAATAGAGAAGGTTCGCTACAGTAACCCAGGGGTGCTTCATCCGTGTTTACCAAAAGACAGTAAACCCCACAGGAAAAGAAAAAAAAAAAAAAAAAAAAAAGATCTCTAGGGTGCCTCGGGTCATGATGCCCGTACTTACCTAAAGAAAAGTCCCTGAGGCCCCCTGATATAATCCCCAGAGGCAGGGTGCCCGGCTATACCCCCAAACGATAGGTACCCATTTTAGCTATCTCTTACGACATGCATGAGCTACAGTGGGACAATTCTGTCACACTCGGTCACCATACGGGTCGTCACTCTTCTGGAATTTATATGGCTCAATCCTAATAACGATGGAAATTATACTAAACAATATATTAATAAAATGTATGAAAAATGCATTATTTTCTTCCACTAAGCAAACGATAGACCTTTCGGTACACATATAATACATGAAAGAAAGTCTTTCTGAATACAGAATATAAAAGTTAAGAAAAATGTCTTATTTCTTTCAAGGTATCCGAACGTTTGGTAAAGTCAAAAGGTGTAATTTGGTCAAAAATCGCATTTTATTAAATTTTCGAATGCATATCTTTGGTTTTTCACAAACAGTTTTTTTTTTTTTTTATTTTGCATCTATAAACGACTGAAAATGAAGAGTGTAACGATTTAAAAAAAATGAAAACCGGAAGTACGCATTTAAATGTCTTTTTAACTATCAGAAATAAGTTTATAAATAGTATTTTTCCTGACAATATATACAGGTAACTTCATAGCAGTTTTAATTAGTTTTTTGAGGGAAAAAAAAAAGAAAATTCCGAATATGTTTGGATATTTCAAACGTTTTGTTGAAATAAACCCTGGTTATGCTTCATTGTTCAAGCATATAAATTCAAAATACGGAAGTATATGACACACGAAACTGTCCTTTCAGGTATTTGAATGCCGTTCCTTACTTCTCATTATTAGTACACTAACCGGAGTATCTGTTCCTCGCATGGATGAATTCTTAAAATAAAACTCCACAATGCCAGCAAGCATGAAGTTATTTCAATGAAGGGCCCACGTCCAACCAGCGGCGAGAAGAATTTAAGGGGACTTAGTACCTTTCGAAATCAAAAGTAGAGCATTTTGACACACTTTTTCGATTCATCATCAATCAATAATTTTTGCTCGTTTAATATGAAACATTTCCTATTTCTATAATAAAGTGCAAAGTTTAAAGTACCGAGTCAATTTTTGCTATTAAATTATTATATTTTTTTAAACAACATGAAATATGCGTACAAAAATTTAAAAAATAAATTAGCTTACCTTTTGTAATCCACTAGATAACATTTCAAAGACGTATAGAAGAACCATCATTCTTATACCAAATTAAAGCTAAATAATGACCTTATTCTGTAAATCTCAAATTTTAAATTTATTTCACATTTAAAAAAATTGAAAAATTAAAAAAAAATTATAAAATTTAGAATTAGTAACTTTTTTTCATTTATCATGCTATAAAATAAAATAAAATCTAATCATCCCATTAACAAAACTGAGGTTCACAGAATAAAGATCTACAAGTAAAACACCCATGTAAAATTTTGAAACTCTACATGCAAAACATTTTTTTTAATCCTGTGGGAAAGTATGAAAATAAGAAACTGTAAAAAAAAGCGGTTTGTTTGCATTACATTAAAGAACAAGCCACTTTAGGCATTTATATTTTTTTGTTGCACAGGGCGTAATAATTGTCGGATTTTGACGCGGTTTACTCCTAATATTCCACACTATTTTTTTGAAAATAAATTAGAAAAATCGACTTTTTGAAGGTGCAAAGGTACTAAGTCCCCTTAATTCTTAAAAGAATATTTTCTGTGGCGTTTCATTCGGAAAGCAATCGTAAATCAGCAACAAAAAAACAAGCAAATGAATAAATGTAACGATCTCCAATTGATCGACAGTTTACTAACGTCGCACTTAAAAGCAGCACGAGGACTGGTATTGGCGAAGGACCTCGTAATTCTTAACCATGGTCACGTGACGAGGACACTTTCAAACTTCAACATCATGTATTGGTCAAATTTTAAGAAACATAAAATTTTAATTTTCTTATAAAAGTTATTTCTATAATAATTAAAAATAATGCCTGGAGAGTGTAAACGTCAACAAAAAGCATATACGATCGAGGAACAGCTAAATATTATCGAATGAATTCGAAAAAAAGCAAAAGCAGGAAAACTGCCTAAGAACTTAGTCTACCTCAGTTAACACCCCGCAGTTGGCTGGAAAATGAGAATGAACTTCATCAGTTTGTTGATAAAGTCAATAATGAAAAAGGAATGCTAAAGAAAGAGAATAGAACCGTTGAAAACAACAATCTTAACAAATGTCTTATTTAAATTTTTTTTTTGCTCCATTCTTAATAATACTTTAACTTATCACGTGGTGTTGGATGAAGGGGTTTTCAGGGATCTCAGCTGCAGATAGACAGTCAGTAGGGATCCTTCCAACGACTTTGAGGCGTGGGAAGAGCTGATTAGGGAGATTTTACGAGCGCGTCATTGAATAAATTAAAAGCTAAATTGGAATGCTATAATCAAATAAGAATGAAGTAATTACTGTGAGTTATTGAATAGGAAAAATTAAAATATAAAATTAAATTTAAGTGAAGTTACACACACACACACATATATATACATTAAAAATTAAGATTCTTTTCAATAACTCAAAACAAAGTTGAAGAGATAAACACTAGAAATAGAAGAACTCAACATTCAATCAGAACAATGTATGAATCCTGGAAAGCATAAATATAAAACTTTCCATAGGAAACTTTCTAAATCACCAGAACAGAAGTAAAATGCCTTCCAAACTACGTGCCTCAGAAAGATTCCGAAATTTGAAAAACATCTACCAAAACTATTTCGACTTACATTAAAAAGCGATGTTGAATATGTACTCAGAATGCCATCAACTGATAACACAAGAATTGCGCTGAAATGGAAACCAGATGGAAAGAGAAAGAAGGGAATTATTTTAGATGGCCGAGTTGGGGAAAATACACGCGAGGCAGTGTTAGACTGTATCGAATGATGTGTAGGTGTAGTAGCCTCATGCACCAGTTTAGTGTGAATGAATGAATTGCGTAGAATCACTAAATTTCTTTTAGCTCAGATGTTTAAGGCATTGCAAAACACGAAACATACAAGATATCGGCCAGACCGACAGATTGAGAGTTCGAATCACCCATCAATCAAGATCCTTCCATCTCTTTATCGTCTCGGGGATTAAAATAATAATAATAACATACACACACATACGCGCGAGCTCTGCCATCTCCCCCAAAATAAGTGAAAGTCATTTCAAAATAATGTGACGACCCGGGTCTTGAATACTAGTAGGCAGCACAGCCTAAAACTACTGGTTGCATATACCAGCAAATTTGCCTCTGTACTTTTAACTCAGACACCCACTCATAAATCACAACTAGAGATATACCGGCTACTGAGCACGCGTCAGATATGTCCATCATCTCATCTAAGACAACCGATAGTATCAAAACAGACATTACAAAAAAAAAAAAAAAAAAAAATCAATATATCAGGGAGGAATGGAATGCAATCATGGCTGGAAACCCCCACCTCTAAACATCGTTCAGAAAGTTCCCTTTGATTATTTCGCATCATTATGATGATACTGAATGAGTAAGCGGCAGCTCTTTTCAACGATGATGGTAGAAGTTAAAATACCAAAAAACTAATGCGAGGTGAAAACCATTTTAAATTTGTTTTTGAAGCCACTTCAAAGCCCGAACCAGACAAGATTTCGACCGGTCCGACAGATCGAGGGTTCGAATAGCCGGCGACTCAAGTGCTTTGTTTAGTTTTTTTTTTTTTTTTTTATGTACGTCGCACTAGAAGCAACACGAGAGCTATTGGCAACGGACCTCGTAATTTTGAACCACGGTCAAGTGACTAGAACGACACCTGAGATGGCACCACCTCTCCTAACATCCACACCACACCATCGGGAGGACTTTGGGCCCCGACAGATTTAACGTGCATCAGCCTCGGCTACACGGCGCCGATGACTCAAAGTCAACCGACCTCGCTAGCCGCGGGCTGAAAAGCAATATGCCACAGCAGCGGGACGAAAATAATCTCACGCCGAAAGTTTGCTAATTAATCCATTAACACCGTAACTTATCGCTCCTTTGAGCCATAAACGTTGATTCCAATTTTGTCCTTCTATGATGAGATCGGAAAATATAAATGATGTTCAATTTTTTAATGACCGTACAAAAATTTGTCTATCAATGAGCCAAGTTTGGGGAAAAAAAAAAAAAAAATCGGTTTTAAATGTCTGTGATTCCTCGCATGAATGACAAATGCGGTTACAAAATTTAATATACTATATACAATTAAACGTTTAAATATATAATAATAAATCAAGAATATTTCTTCATAATAAATTTTCTTGAAGAAATAAAAGAATTCTCGGTTTTCAGTTCTGCAGTTGAAAATAGAGATAAATAAAATGCTTTTTCACTCAGAATATTAAAGCCATGTTTTCCTTTCCATAACCTTGAGTGACGCTCCTTTCCTGTGACTACCGGCATATGTGTAATAATGGATGCAATATGGGAAAAAAAAAAAAAAATTGTTCAACAATTTTCCAATTGAAATAAAAGGGTTCTCAAAATAACAGCTGCGCTGTGGTTTATAGTAAAATATATTATTTGAACTTCCTTAACTGCAACGTCATTTCTTTAAATTTCTAAAAATCAGAGAAATTTACTAAAGTTAAGTATATTACCTTAAATCTGGGAAAATTGTCTGTGCATTTAACCTTGCTTGACTGTGAAAGCGCATCGAGAAATGGAAGGACAAATGAAACAGACAGTATAAAACTAATATCGTCACTCAGACGTCATATAAAATTTAGATAGCTTTGATAAGGATGTTTCAATCAGAAAATTGAGAAGTGATAATTTTTTGGTAACATTATAAAAGATAATGTTTGAATAAACTATCACAAGTTATAAAGTTAATATCAGTTTAGAAATTCACCCCATCTTTTGTTTTCCAATACAATAACAGTTTTTGATATCCAAATTTGAAATGAAATTTTTAACTAATTTGGAAATTATTGTGCAAACACTATTTTTCCCGCACGTCTAGCCGAATTTTTTTTTAAATGTAAGCCAAATTTTTTATATTAATTCCCACTTTCCCCTACAAAATACTTGTAGGACATAATTTTAAAAGAAAATGTTTTTTCGCACAAAAAATCTAATCAGAAAGTAACCCAATAAAGAAATGTAATAAATTGTTTCTGATTATTTGTGATGTCAAATAAGTTAAAGAAATTCTCCGCGCCTACAAAATTTACTCTAATTCTTTTTTATACTTTCTTAACATTGCATCTTCTTTGCGACCATGTAAATCACAGGGTGCAATGTTTTTTGTTTGTTTTGCTAGTAAATGATAATTCTGCTTTAGATATGTTTTTTTCGGTTTCACAAGCAAAAGCTATTTATGTATATACATCGATATATTTTTGTTGTTTAACAAGAAAACATTATGTATAAACGAAAAATACACGAAATACACACGGTTGAGAGTTATGAATTTTTTAAAGGGGGAAAAACAAATGTTCCCCTCTGCTCATTTTTTTTCTGGTTCCACCACTGTGTATATAATATATAATATTATGATGTTGGGCTATTCGCAATTTTCTCATCACTAGTCTTGGAGACTTTATGTAATTTGAATTGCACAAAATTACAACTCCATGCCAACCCAATGAAATGTGATTAGGTAAATTACATGAGCATAAGAAATGCAATAAATTGAAATCAGAGATAGTGTTATATAAGCGAAGCGGAATGGATAGGAATACGAAGGGAAATAGATGGTAGATAGCTGATAGATGGTTGCAAATGGGAGTGAATTATTATTATTAATTAATCGTTGGTAATAAAATTGGTTGGAAATGACTCCCGGTAAGAATAATAGGAGTAAAATCTGCTACAATCGAGAAGTGTCTTCATAAGTGCAAGTGAGATTAGCTAAGACTTTATTGTTTAAACAAAAGCTAGGATAAAAGTGAGTTAAGAGGGATTCGAGAGTGAGCAATTTTTTTTATTTATTTGAGCAGTTAGGTAAATAAATTGCGCAATCTTTTGTCCTGGCGTGACTTATTGGATGAACTTATTGACTACATAGTGAGACTTAAAGATGTCTGTGGAGTTTAATGAAGAGCGGCCGCTACAATTCCCATCATTCAATACAACAATTTCATATATACTGTTACGGAAAATTTTTCCTCTGTGGGAGTGAAAATCCAGTCCAATTCGGAGGATAAGAAATGAAGCTTTAGTTCGCAATTCTTCAGTACAACACACAGGAAGCACAGCACACTTTTACGGACAGCCACAGTTATTTCATTAACGTTCAGCTCACCAGCTTATTACTCCTCATTGCGGACAGCCTCCGCAGTAATATTCTGCACTTCCAGGGCAGACTCCAACAATTCCCAGCAGATACACGAGCTTCTCTGAAAATTCACCCCACACGCTCCACTTCAAGTGCCGACAGCTTTCAGACGTTTCCCCGATCGATCTCCGCAACAGTCTCCAAAGACAGACTCCGACAGTTCCGCTAGATAAAGGCCGAACCTGACGCAAATTCCGCACACAGACCGATTCCTCCGACTGTAGCTCTTGGCTTATTTATACCATTCCCGGTCAAATGTGACGTCACGAGAAAATTCTCGAAAAGTTCTTTCCGTTCGATTTTTCGCTTAGGTTCCAGCGGCTTCAAGTATTTTCCTTTTGTCGCCAATATGAAGGGGTCATTGCTTAAACTCTCTTTTGCGCCAACCGGAGACATTTCAGCAAATCCATCTTTTCCTTTATAAAAGAAGCGTTGCAGGGAAGCACCGACTTATGTTCGTAACAATATGTTATGTATTTTAACAAACAAACGATATTTTTAAATAAATTAATATCTTTTTTGTTTTTGATATATCAAGTGAGTTTTGTTTGTTTTGAAAAGCAAACGATAACTAGAAACTCAAGTTTTCATTTGCTAGTCGCCGAGTTTACACTTTTTTTTTAAAATAAAAAAACACTGTCCACAAAAAAGTGCAGTTAACATATTTATATTTTCAAAATAAAAATTACAGTCAATTAAGATCTACAACTAATGAAACAGAAATAAATGCCGATTATTTTAATAATTTAAATTAATACTCGACTCCCGACACAAAAATCTTTAATTGCATCTTCACGTGACGAAAAAAAAAAATGATATTAAATATTGTCAAATATATATATTTAGAATGCGTACGTGATACTGATACATGCATACCATTCAAGAATGACGAAAAATATACGTAATTCGAAAATAAATAAAATTCAAGTAACACTTTTATAAACACATGGACATATTGATAAAACGCAATGAGAATTTCTGAAACGGGAAAAATCACTTTTTTAATTTTTCAATACAATTTTTCCTTTAATTCAAAACAACAATTCGCCCTCCCCCTTTTTGTAAAAACAGCAAAAAGAGCTATGCATGTCATTGGAATCATCCGATTAATTATTCCACATACATGTATAATCATCCACCCCCACTTATTTTGGACACTGAACAGGACCGTCACTGCACATCCCACACACCAAAAAATGCTATATTCAAATTTCCCTAAACAAATCGCGTGATTTGAGAAGATTGTAGACTTCCGTTTTCAACTATGACGCAACTGGGTGATAAATTGGCATTTTAAAATCGCACTGAACACGCATCACTTCAAACAACAAGTGTGGATTTCACTGTTTTAACAGCACTCGTCTGACGATAGCAATAAACGAAGAGAATTATTTATATTCAGAGGTGTTGCTTAAGAAATTTCCAATTTATGTTGTTATTGTACAGTGAGAGGAGGGTAAGCTGACGAGAAGAGGTGTTTACGGTTACAAGGATTCAATCCAAAATGGAACAACTTATTTATTGAATTTTTCAGGAATATTCTAATTAGCTTTTTTTCTAATCCTTTTATTGTAAGAGGAGAGAATGAGTATTTATTAACGTCGCACTAGGAACCAACTCGAGAGCTATTGGCGATGGTTGATTAGTAAGGTTGCACTTAAAAGCAACACAAATCTATTGGAAGTCAAACCGCATAATTTTGAACCTTGGTCAAGTGATGAAGACTATACATGATCTGCAAATGAAACAGCAATCTCCTTTCTAAATGTTTCTATAATTTTCTAATAAGCTTTATCTTATTTTCAGAGGAGAATGTCTGAGCGAGTGAGTGTTTATTCATGCCGCACTAAGAAAAAGTGCGAAATCTATGACGACGAACCTTGTATTTTCGAAACTTATCCCCATACCACGACGACACCAATTTTGGTTTGGTTTTATTAACGTCGCACTAGAAGCAACACGAGGGCTATTGGCGACGGACCTCGTAATTTTGAACCACGGTCAAGTGACGAGGGCGACATCTCAGTTGGCACCCCCCTCTCCTAACATCCACACCACGCCAACGGGAGGACTTTGGGCCCCGAACAGATTTAACGTACATCAGCCCCGGCTATACGGCGGGATCATTTGTGGTATCGAGGCTCGAACCAGCGACTCAACGAAAAAACTGTCTGCCGCGAGTCCGCGGCCATGACCACTAGGCTACTGCAACCACCAGGACGACACCAAAGCTGGCACCCCCTCTCCAAACTTCCACATCACACCACCGGGAGGACTTGGAACCTCGACAGATTCAATGTGTCTCAGCCCTGCTGCCCGATGGATCTCTCGTTGCCTTAGGACTCGAATCCACGACTCGAGGCATTGATAATCTATTGAGGTCGCATTCCGAAGCGACACGAGAACAATCGGTGACGAAACTCTCACTTGTAATTCAGAACCATGGTCAAACGAGGAGAGGGACACCTGAGCTGGCATCTCCCTCTCAGAATCTCCACACCCCGCCAATGGGAGGACCTGGGGCCTCAACGGATTTAACGTGCATCAGACGATTCGAGAGAGACACAGCCAGCCATTCGGCTATCGAGGTCGTAATCTTTGATGAAGAAAATCACAGATTCTAAACTAATTTCATTAAGAATTTTTAGTTTTTATTAACGTCGTTCTAAAAGCAACACGAGAGCTATTGACGACGGACCTCGTAATTTTGAGCCTCGGTCAAGCGATGAGGACGACACCTGAGCTGGCACCCCCTCTCCTAACTTCCACACCACGCCAACAAGAGGACGAGTTTCAAATCAAATAAAGACAGCTTACAAGAGAAATTTAACGAGTTCCGAGATTTTTATACGGGACATTGAGGAATTTAAAGAATGAGGTACCAGTGCAGAAAACTTATCTCGCGGTACTTTCGTTTCTGAAATTATTGATTTAAATAAGTTATAAAAATATTTAAGATTTTTTTAAAAATATCTTCAATTAAAAGTCGCACTAATACAGTGGAATGGACTGTTAGTGGTAGATTTTACTATTATGTGTCAAGGAATGCTGAACGAACACACTTCAGCGAATGCCTTAATCCTCAGCCCATCTACGTGATGGTTTAAAGATCCCACAGCATTTGACATGCAGCAGTCACCATATTTCTAGAGTGGAATCCAGTCCTTGAGCTTTGAATTCTTTGATGCAAAGCGAATTTTTCCAACCGGCTAAAATAGGACATAAAAAGCAGATTTTTAATAGTTTAATTTTAAGCTTTTGTGGAGAGCAAGGTCCTAATTCAGGTGTTGACTTCGTCAATCGACCATGGTTCAAAATAGCGAGGCGTGTTGGCTATGGTTAGCGAACCTTTGGGTCATTGCAGAAATAGACGGAAGCGTTCACTGCCACAATTTAAAGTTTTTGAATTATTCAGAAAATTAATAAATTATTCAATAAAAAATGATTTAATTTTTTTTTTAAAAATCGAGTGTGACAGTTTCGAAATTTGCTTTTACAATTGCTCGGTAATTTAAGCCGAATATTCGCCATTTCGCTGCTGACAACATGCTTATTGATCACAAACATTGACGCAAAGCTAGTTGGAAATACGGTTTACGAAATAGCAGACATTCTCGCAAAATCATTGTTCCTATTTGACGATGTGTGAAGTAAATATCAAAGTTCCTAAACTTACACGTGGAAGAATTTATTGAGTAAAACGATATGAGATTTCAGTCGTAATTTCCCTCAGCATGCACAATTTTTAAATAAAAGCTTTTTCTATTATTACGTATACATAAAATATTTTAGAACGTTTTTTAAAGATCGGAAAACCAACAAACGAATCATTAAAATAGGGGTAAAAATATTTTTAAAAATTGGGGGGAGGATGTAATTCCTCAGAAACCTTCATTACTTTTTGCTCTTTCATGTGCACTTTTTTTTGCATTCAAATAGATCTAATAGTAAAGATTTGAGAACGAAAGTCGAAATACCATAGGATTAACATTACGTCCACAAAATCAAAATGGCCGGTATAAGGGAGTCTTAAAACTTGAATTTTTAAAATATTCAAATTGTACAGTGTATCACATACCCAATATACACGTATAAATCAATATTATAGTTATGAATTCAATTGATTAAAAAAAAAATCAAATAAACGCTGTCTTCCCCTGATGTTGAAAAAAAAGTGAATTTTAAATTTGGAAAACTTTTTGATATAAAAAAATGTTCTAATACTTAATATCAGGTTCCGACTTCAATACTAAAGACGCAGTGTACCTTTTAAAATATTCTTTCTGTATAGAAATGATTGTCCTATTTATAAATTTGCATCAGGAAAAGTTGTTTTGAATGTGTGTTATCTTCTACTCCTATAAAATAGAATTTAATAATTTATGTCGATTTACTTTCATTCTATTTTATAAATCTATGGAGAAGAAATGCGATTGATGATCTGAAGAGATACGTGAATCTATAGAGCTATTGAGAATTTCTTTAATAGGCTCTTTTTTCTTCTTCTTCCATTGAGTCTAATTCATGTCAATTCCAGCTAATGAATGACATTTGTCATACTGATGATAAGGGGGTTTTATAAGACGAAATTCAAAACGAAGTATCTTCTTTCGGACGAGGAAGTTCCTCACAGAAGCTGTAAAACCAAACACTTTATTACAAAGGTAATGTTTCATGCTGCCGTGGATAGTCTTAGTTGGAATCTACATAAAAGAATTGTTTTTTTTAATGGCAAAATCGTATTTAGCCTTTTGTTACTCAAGAAGCAGCTAAAAGAAATTGCAAGAACGGTGATGAAGAAGTACACGTGAAAACGCTAGAAGAAATCACCCAAGAGAGAAGTGAATATGTATGTACTTTATCTTATCCAATCTTATTAAAAGGTCATGGCTTGTCAACAACAAAAAGCGACAACTAAGACAAAAGAAATATACGCAAAAAAGATTATTCCATGCCAAGTTTTGCAAAGAACAAATTTAGCCATCAAAGGTGCTAACTTTTTAAAAAATAATTACTAAACTATTCAATTAAATATGAGAATTAAAACAAAAGGTGATATAACACTGGGGTGGAAATTTGATTTTTTTTTATTCATTCATTCACTCACTCACTTATTTATTTTGATCAGAAAAGATATTCAGAAAACACTTTTTTGAAAAATGCTCCAGGGACCTTTTTGTCATTGGACGATAATATTCTTTTCAGATGTTAAAATTAAAGCAAACAATAAATTATAAAATTTAATATATTTTGTGCTAAATATAATTAAAATTAAAATAAATGATAAATTATTAAATTGAATATCTTTTAAGTTAAATATTATTATTGAAATGAATTAATTTTTAAATGTTTCATTTCAATCCAATAATTTAAAAAAAAAAAAAAAAAAAGGAGAAATTTATTGTGATACATTTTTGAAAATTATGTTCATTACTGGTGAAAGCAGGTATAGAAATTTTATCGCTGACTGAAACAATAGCCCCTTGGGTAGCTAATAACAAGGCAATGCAAAAGCCCATTACACTGCAGATGATGCCATAGTAGCTGTCGAGGTACCTAAAGATGGATGAAACATCCAATTGCATTGTCTAAGTCCTGACTGCCCCAACTTCAATATCTTGGATGTAGGATCTTTAATGTCAACAATCTACTACAACACCAAGTAACCCCAAACCAATTACTTCAAGTTGTTTATATTGCATTCAATGTCTTAAATATTGGAACATTAAACAATGCTTTTTTGACTTTGTAGCAGATCATGGAAAGCACTATCTATGTTGGTGGGGATTATAATTTCAAGATGCTACACATGAGAAAGACTGTGCTTCAATCTCAAAACATATTCTCAGAATCATTAAATGCACTAGAGAATCTTTAAATGGGACCCATGAAGTTATAAATAATTTTACAAATTAAATAACATGTGTAATAGATATAAAATAAAACTTAAATAAATAGCTGTGAGTGAGTGAGTGAATGTAAAGTTTATTGGCGCAAGAGCCAGATATGGCTATGCTGCGCCAAACAAGATTAAACTGTGGTCTAGACGTGAAGTTGAAAAAAAGGTAAAAATGGTTGACAAGAAGGAGGGTCGAAAATAGAGAAGGATCGCTAGGGTATCCCGGGAGTGCGTCACCCGTGTTTACCAAAGACAGTAAACCCCATGGGAAAGAAAGATCACTAGGGTACCTCGGGTTCGTGAAGCCCATACTTACCTGAAGAAGGCAAGTGCCTGAGGTCCCCTGATATAATCCCCAGGGGCAGGGTGCTCGGCTATACCCCCAGACGCTGGGTACCCATTTTAGTCGCCTTTTACGACATGCATGAGCTACAGTGAGACTATTCTGTCATCCCCGGTCACCACACGGGTCTAAATAAATAGCTATGACACTCATACAGATGTATTGTACTTAATAAATTATACTTGCAACTTGACATAAGGGACAGAGTGAGAAAAACAATTAAAAAAAAAAATGGAACAATCATTTTGATATGAAAAGAGCACAATTTATTTTTTTATTCAAACCATTTAGTTTTCCTGAATAAATTATGTAGTATGTTTTTCTTCCTATATTTTAATGGCAAAAAGTCCAAATCACCATTCAATAAGTTAAAAGAGGAAAATTGCATATTTATTGAATGTGTCAAATTCTTAGACACAGAATGATAAATATGGTATTATATATAACACTGCATGGATCTATAATACTACTGTGACATTTTTCAATCTGCAATGTATTATAAACTTAAAATCTTTCTAACTCCAATCATAGGTAATTTTATTTCTATTACAGCTTTAATTCCTTACACAAAGGATACTTATAATAATAATAATTTTTTTATAATACTCTTTTGGTAATCCAGTAGATATTGAGCCACAGCACTGTTGGATAAATCATTAATAATAACATATTTAAACATAAAAGCTACCTATTTTTGCATGAAATTTAATACAGTACACACAAATAAAGTATCAAGCACATAAAATAACTAAAACTACATATATATATATATATATAGCATTGTTTTACATTGCTAACTTAAGTTATTCCACTGAAGTAAATTGAATAAAATAATGTTTGAAAGGCTTGTCTGCCAGATATAAACATCGGATTATTAGCAGGTCTAGAAAGTTGCTGGTTTATAGAGGGAGTACTGTAACAAGAAACTAAAAAAAAATTGGAGAATCTAAATACTAATATATTATTTTTGGATTGATGACCAATCTATACATAATTACATTAAGCTTTTGGTGTCTTATAAAAAATGTACTGATAATTTCATTGCATCACAAGGCTAATAGGATCAATATTGTTTTAATGCTATGTGGCTGTAATAGTCCTGAATAGTAAAGTGATAACTTTGCGGCATGAGAGTTGCAAGTATATTACTTCATTTCTCAAAATACAGTCTAAGCTTCAAAACGTTTGTGAAAAGTAGAAAATTAAACATTTTGCTATCAGTTTCCATTTGTTATTTGATTGTAAATTAGAATTTTATGAAGTATACAAAGAATTTTATGAAGTAAAGTTTTAATTATTACTAAGAAATAAGCAAGATGTTTGGATGAAATTTATTCTGTATCTTAATTTATCCTTATGTACACAATGTAGTACATTACAGCTATTAATAATGATTTGTTTGATTTCAAAAAGCCATAGATTGAAGTAACTCACAGTATCCCAAAGTTTTAATTATAACTAAAAATAATCGAGATAGGAACTTAATTTTCATTTGTTATTCTTAAGACTTCTTTACATAATCACCATCTACGGATTATATTAGGCCTTTGTGTGAACTACAACAAGATTGAACTGTATCTTCTCCACACAACTAATTACTTTAATCTATGGCTTACTAAAATCAAACAAAATCCACATTAGGAACTGTAATTTACAACATGATGTACATAAGGATAAATTAACTTGTAGGATTAATTTTACAGATAACTTGGTTATTTCTCAGTAATAATTAAAATTTTACAATACCCCTTCGGAACTAATGTTCACATTTCAATTTATGTACAATATTGATATAATTAAAATAGTATCCAAAATACATCCTTCATTCCCTGTACTTTCAAGTATTTTCGTATATAAATAAAAAATATAAAACACTAAATTTTTTTTAATATGTTTGATACATTAATAGAAGTTTAGGCTAAAAACAATGATTTTATAAGAGAAGTCCATTCATGTAAGAACCAGCTTAAGCTTTTTTTTTTTTTTTTTTAAATTCACAGATAAGTTAAAATTTTTTTTTTTTTATACATAAAAAAATGGCAGATTAATAATCCTTTTAAAATATATGTTTATCTGTAAGATGTATGTTTTTCCTTTAATATTTTATTTTTTGCTACCTAAATCATTTTAACTACTTAAATTTCAATTAAATAAATGTTAATCATATATGTTTGAGTGGACATTTTGTATGGTAATCCATTAAATTATGGGGGGGGGAGGTCCTTATGAGATTTCTACCCTAGGCTTTGTAGCTGTATGTCCTCTTCAGGTTATGGCATTTACATCCATTTATGATATTGCATCCAATAAATTTTGAAATATTTTATACAAATGGCATTTCCCACTTTAATATATAAAGTTAAATATCAATTTTCCAATACAATATGGAGGAAACTAAGTATGAAACATATTTCATACAAGGAAAAAAAAAGAAATTATTCTAACAGAAATGAGTATTAGTATAAAATTATTCTTTCTACAAGACACTGAAAATAATTTCTTTTTTTGAAAAAAATATTCCAAGTTTAAGCTCGATTTTTTAACATTAAGTGTAGAAACCCTTAAGACATACTTGCTTTCTCTGTTTTGTATGGAAAATTAAATATCAAGTTGTGCTTAAATTCTTTCAAACTAAATGTTTGTAATGATGATGTGTGCACTAGATGCATCAACATTTTTTAAAGTATAAGAGTTAATGTATCATAAGCCTTCCAAGAAACTTTGGATTTTTCAAATAATTTCCACTCAATTGTTATCTATATTTAAATTGATTTACCATAGATGTTGAAAATGAATCTCTGAAGAGCTTTCCTAATATTTTAATGCATATAAATAATTTTTTTTTTTTAAAAAAAAATATGTGTCCTACAACTGAAGATATTTCCTTCCAACAAAATTTGTAAATTAAACAGAATTAATGGTGTTATTCGTTAAACTTGCTCAAAACACCAAAATTGACAAGTAAAATATAAAATTTAGCAGCTATTTTATATAACAATCTATTAAAATTATATTTCATTTAACACAGTTAAATTTGTTATGAGTTCTGTTCTTAATGCTGATTTAGCAATAATGCACTTAAAAATTTGAAGACATATTACTTAGGAAATACATACTTCTCTTCAAAGTATTTATTTCTAAGTTTTTATTTTCCTGAATTTTACAAAGAATATATTTCAAATTTATTTATTTTGTTATTTAAATGTTTTTTACAGAAAATAATATTCTTTCATGTCATAATGATTCATCAAAAAAAAGTTTAATAGAATAATTAATAAAATTCTTCTTTAAAACACATATGAAACTTCAAGAACATAAAGTTATATTTCATAAAATTCTCACAGATTTTTAAAAAAAATTCTATTCATAAGTTACCACAAAATTTAATTGCATGTTATGAAATTTTTAATTTCAGCAGGTATTAATAAAGCAATTATAGACTAGCAATAGAAAATATTTCTCTGTATAAATGAGTATTTAATGAAGCCTTAAAAGTATGTACGAAAAAATACAATCAAGGCATGTATATACTCACGATTATAGCATGATCACATTTATATTCAGAAGCTTTGTAGCTTTTGACTAGACCAGAAATAGGATATGACATGCCATGACTGAAAAATAAAAATGAAATCAACTTCTAATGATGATTATGATCCAAAGCAGAGTCTTACAAAATGTAAACCATACCATAAGTGAACTCCAGCATTTCCAAAACCAATCCCTGCAAAAGTACTGGCCAGATGCATTTCTGAGCGAGCTTCATAATCATCTGAATTCTTTACAGCTCTGGAAAAATGTGATATTTTTATGTTTATTATAACAACAAAAATGAGCAGCATCTTGTATCATGATGTATCTTTTATGCAATTCTTTATGTACTAGGGAATCATTAAATAAATGCATTTAAGTTCTTTAAAAATAATCTAGTTAATACTTTATTTTATATTACAAAATATTGCTTTTGGGTGATTTTATCACACAAAAATATTACAAATGTTAATAAAGACTAAAGGAGATTTAAATCAACACCTTTTTTTTTTTTTTTTTTTTTAAATTTTTATTTGTGAAGCTCAAATAGAAATATTTTTTTAAAATGCTGTTGAGCAGTTATTTAAGGTAGAAAGAGTAAAACAATTAATTCTCAAACATATCACAATAAAATCTTGCAATCATAAGTGTAACATAATATAGTCAGATTTAATTTAGAAATAGCAGCTTTGATTCAAATTTTTTTTTTCTTAAATGTATAAATTTTTCATTACATTTTTTTTATGTTAAAAGTGCTCTAGTATAAAAATTGAATGAAATATGTATCTTAATATTTTGAAATGATTCTTAAGAAACATACATATAAATACCTTTGGGGTCAATTTACATTTTGATAATAATGTCAATAATACTTTCAATTTGTAATGAATAAAAAACGCATTTTATCTTTTACTAAACAGCTTCCTTATCACATAATACTTTGGTATCAAAGTAATTAAATGTACAAAAAGTATTGCAAAATACAATTAAAACATAATATTTAATTATCAGGTACAGAAAAAAATTCTTCATTTCAAATAAATACTTTTAATCATACAATAAAGTCTATATTAAGATTTTGTATATTAGATGTAAAATAATTTAAAGATATTCATTTCTTAATAGGTTGTTAAGTTATTGAAGTTAACGGTTTCACCATGACATGAATGAAATTTGTTAAAAATATCATTTGTCACCTTTAACAGATATGATTAAAAATTTAAAAAAGGCTGAAGATAGATTTTTTTATATGTTGTAAATAAGAATCTAAATTTATTTTAATACAATTAATTCTAAAATGAATTAAAGCTATAATTTAATTTATTTTTATATTCAAAATCACAACTGAAGTTTTCTTAAGAGTTGCTCTATTAACATAATTTTAAAAAAAATTACTGAGCTGATAAACAATATATAGTGATAGAAAAATTTGGAAATAAAAAGAGACTTTCAACAAAACAAGAGTTGTATCACACCTTCTGAAATATTTCTGTATTGTTCTAAGGGCCTTCATTGACCAAATATCACTGATAGGATTGCTACCTTGATATGCTGGGCGAAGAATAGGATTAGTAGGTCTAGGAGTTCTCTCACTGAATGGAATTGCAGTGTAAGATTCCAGAGCATGGCTATAAATAAAAAAAAATGTATTCAGTATTTTATTACAAATAATTCCTTCTACATATAATAAACAAATTCCTTTGAATAGATATAAAAAGGAAAAAGATTTTTCTTAGAAATCAGTTTTTAAATCATAAGAGTGGACTTTATATGAACAAAAACAATTTACGATATCTTATATGTGTATTTTAGAACAATTCGGACATTTCAAATAATTATTTTTTTTAAATGTAAAATGCTTATCTCCTAATATAGAGAAAGTTAGTAAACAAACTCAATGTAGAATAATTTAGTTAGATTAATGCCTTATTAAAGCTGCCAAATGAAATAACATTTTTTTTTACAACAGAATGATTACATTGATTGCAATTAATTTGGTGTCTCATCTTCCAAATTATACACTATATCATGTAAAGACTGTGACATACTATGTATTTAAGGCTGCCTTTTCCTAATGAGAAAGAGCAAATTTTGAAGACATTTTCTGTCAGAAAATGCATTAATTTTCATATAAATTTGTAATGTTATAGCACATACATCTATTTATTACATTGCCACTTGAAAATTTAGAAACACTGGATAAATATTCAATTTTTCACATTTAAACTCATTTAGCACTACAGTATTGAAACAAAATATGGAACCCCTTTTTTATAGACTCTATAACAAAAAAAAAAAAATGACGCACCAAGAAGGAGTTACCCGATTGTAATGAAATTTCATATGCAAAGACATTTGAACTGAACATGCAAATTATTACAATTTGGTGTCCAATGAATGAATAGCAGGAGCTACAGCATATCAGAACTGCACACTCAACAGGTGCATATAAGAAGTGATTCACACAATCTGATGGTCAAATTTTCTGTTGCATTGCAATTTAGGATACCTTTCAACGACTGAAAAAATGCCTTGACCCCAAGATTTTAGCTCATTATGAGCAACTGTCAGAGGTTGAAAGTGGTCATATCATTGGATTGAAAGAGGAAGGTTGGACAAATTGAAGAATTGCTCATCATATGGGTCGAAGCGATGTGGCAATTAGAAGATGCTGGCAAGAATGGGTGGACAATGGCACATTTCAGCATCATGATGGTAGCAGTCAACCTAGGGTCACAGCAGATTAGAAAGGCAAAGTGATTGTCAGATCAGCTGTCACATGCCTGATTCATCATTATCAACCATTAGATGTGCGACCCACACACGAGTGTCCACCATGACCATTCACAGACGGCTGATAGAGTGAAATCTACGCTCGTATCAACTGCTTACCACTAATATGCCTGCACACTTTCAACCCAGATTACAGTGGTGCTTGGCTCAATTAGGTTGGAATGATGCTGACTGGGAATGTATAATGTTTAGCAACAAATCCCACTTCCAACTGTGTCCTGACGATCATTGAAGATGAGTCTGGAGACACCTAGGGCAGCGTGCCAATCCTGCTTTCACAATTGCACGCCACACAAGCCCTCAACCAGGAGTTATGGCCTGGGATGCCTTGATAGCTGGACTCCTTCAGTCATCATTAGAGGCACACTTACAGCACAGCAAAACGTCAACAAAATTCCGAGACCTGTTTTGCTACCATTCCTTTTGCAGTACTCTGGCCAAATTTTCAGCAAGATGATGCCTGACCACATACGGAACGTGTTACTATGAACTATTTTACAGCTTTTCAAACATTTCTTTGGGAAGCCATCTTTCTCTCTCTCTGCAACTGAGCATGTCTGGGATAAGATTGGAAGGCGACTGCATCTAACAGGGAAGGTTGATGACTTAGCCTGACAATTGAAGCAAATTTGGCAAGAAATACTGCAGGAGACCATCATGGAGCTTTATCACTCTATGCCTTGTCATGTGGCAGCTTGCATCCAGGTTAAAGGTGGGTCAACACCTTATTGAGCTGGTTACTTTATAACTCTGAAATAAATCATTCAATTTTTCTGAAAATTTAATTATTTTCTATTCTGTACATATATTTCCTACCCACCAATTTCTGTATCCATTGGACAACGTCTTCTTGTTGCGTCATTTTTTTTTGTTATAAAGTGTATATATATGTATAACAAGAATGAGCAAAATGCTGCTTTCTAAAGGATAATGAAGTCAGAATTTAATATTAATAATGGAGCATTTTTTTATCTAAATTTTTTTAAAATTATGTGAAGATGGTCTTCCATGAGAGTCTACAGTTTCCATGATGCAAAGCAAAACTTTTTGATAGAATTAAGTTTTTGAATGTTTAACTTTTATATTATACTGTAACTATCATTAATAATTTTAAAAGTTAACATATTTAATCAAAAAGATACCATACACAACAAACTAACCATAATACATCAAATCCAGAGTATGCAGCTACTCGCCCAGGCATATGGAGTGTATGTAAAGGATCGATAATGCCCAAGGTTGGACGGAGAGCTCTATGAGCAATACCTATAAAAAGTAATTGCATTTTAATATACAGAGAAATATACAGATATAATTTAAATATGAATTGTTAATATAATGGATTTAAAATGTAAGCATTGTGATAAAATTAAATTTAAAAATATATTTATTTTTACTGGAAGAAACATGCTATTGAAAAATAGATAAATTTAATATATAAATTCAAATAATTTAAATAAGAAATATCACAGGAGAAGAAAATAAACACGAGAAAAATAATATGAGAGAAATTAAACATAAGCAAAAAGATAACAGAAAACTTTGGAAAATCCTATGAAAATAAGGATATTTGGAAAGTTTAAAAGAATTATAAGAATTTATTTTTTTTGGGAAAAAGTATGAAATTTGTTTTATAGAATAACTGGTATAATGTGTCATACATTCCTTCTCATATTTATAAGGACAGTTGATGTTTCTGAATAACTGAATTAAAAATACTTGTTAATGAGAGTATGCAAAACACAATTTATCTCTATTCTAAAAACCTATATTCTTTTTTTTTCTACGATTTTTAGATATTCATAATTATATGGACATATTTCAAGTGGCTAACCCCCTACTCCACTCATAGTACAATGCTGGTTAATTATATGGACAATCAGGATTTTGTTATTTTATTTAAACTATGAGTGAATAATTGCAAATCAATATGCAAATTTTATTACTGAGGGTCTAACCTGATACATATATAAACTCTGTCAAATGGACATGAGTTAAAATGTCTTGAGAAAAAAGACTTACAAGAACTGAAGTATGAAAAATGTAGTTTTTGCAATAGTGTAGCATGGATTTCTGTCACCTGATGCAAATCCTAAATTTGCAGCTTCCTTATCAGAATAAAAAATTATATCATGAATGCATTGGACACATGAAAAATTAAATTACTTGTAGTTTAAAATGTTAAAATGAATAAATAAAATTCTATGTGTGTAAAACCACAAAGACACAGAAAAGTTTAAAAATAAACAAAGTAAATGTTTACCTTAACATTTCTATATGTTCAACAAATTGTACAAAACAAAAAACTTGACAAATGAACCCATGACGAACCACATGAAACTATCAAAGTATGAAATAAACAATATCAATGCTACACCACTCTTCTAAATAACAAAAAAGTAGAAAAAATTAAATGTCACCTGCTCACTGTCATGTTTATGAATTGTTTAAGGACAAGAATTCAAAAATGAAACAGATACCCTAATTGCATTTGTTGCATGGCAGCTGCAAATTGTGGCAGTGAGCCTTTGTTTCGGAATTCAAAAAGTGAAATTTATTTTCTTATTTTAAATAAAATATTTGATAAGATTTTATTTAATTTCATATAATTTTAAGTATATTTGCTCAGCTCAAATCTTACAACTCTATTTTGAACCTCTTTAACTCATCCAAATACCTTGAAATTCTGCATAAGTAACTAAATAGTCCCAATGACAATAATGATAATTTGATCAAATGACCATGGCCTGATGCTACAGACAGGATTAGCCAGCTCAATTGCTCCCTGGTCATGCCCCTCCCCCACATCGTCACTGGATTTTACATGAAAATGGAATGTTTATTTGCCATACAGCTATAAATAAATTTGAAGATCTAAAACTGCTGGCTGCAGGAATAGTGATTAAATGTGGAATTGGAGGTTTAGTATAGAAGAGATCTGGTGCAAAATCTAAGTTGTTACACATAGATAAAGATACATTATCCATTTTGCAGCTCTAAAAAAAATGTCTGCTTCTGAAATTGTCTGTGATTCAAACAAAAAAGTTTTGAGACCAACAATTACATGTGTGTTTCAAATAATTGTGATTTCACAAAATATATCAAAATGAATGGAAATCAATATTTGATGTTTAACTGTTTCATAAATAATCATTTGATATTTTTCTAACATCAAATTATATGAAAAGAAACAGTGCTAAAGAGCATTATGGATAACATAAAACTAAAAAAATGTTTATCTTCGGATGAGAAATGTTTTAATCTTGAAGGACCAGATAATTTTAGTTCATTTACATGATCTCCAGAAAGAGAAAGATATCACAATGAGCAGGCATTTTAAAAGTGGATTTTTGATATTCTGAAAACAGTTTAAGCAAACAGTAAAATGGATTTAGTAATTATGCCTACTGAGAGAAAAACTGAGAAATATCTACAAATATTTTATATGCAACTCTCAGAGAATATTGTTTATTTTAAGGTAGTAATATTTTTAAATTTTTTGACAAGATGAAGCTCCTGGTCACACTTCTTACTGGCCTATTTTTTCAAAATATAAATGCCCTAACAATTCAATCCAAGAGTTTTTATTCAAATAATATGTATCAATGTGCAACTCAATAAATCCACATTTGTGATAACATTAATAAATATAAATTATGTGGCAGAAGACACATTTGATAAACAATACAAATATTAATTTATCATTCAATGAAATTTTAAACTCTATGGAATAGTATTTCAGAATATTTCTCTTGAATTAAGTCCAGTTTATACATAAGTCCAATAGTATTTAACTTCTCCATTTTAATAAAGATATATTAATTTACATTTTAAAATAAATTATCAATATTGTTCTTAAAGTTCATTGAAAATAAAAAAAATATGCTATATTAAAAAGGTAGAAATAATAACACTAAAACATTTACCTGTTTTAGTTTTCAAAGGCACGTGATCAAAAATAGCAACTCCTGTTGTTTCACTTCCAGTACCAGCAGTAGTGGGAACTTTAAAAAAAATATGAATAATTACAAAAAGAAACTTATACTAATGTACGTTGATAGTTACGTTAAAAAAATGGCATTAATATTGTAATCTGAGCAATGCACATTTGAAATAATAAAAATATGTTTTGATAATTGCATTTAATAAGAAAATGTTTTCAAAATTCATTAAGATCATTAGTGAAAGTGATTTGTATGAATGCAAAATCTTATTTAACACAAAGAAATATTGAGGTGACAAAAATAATAATATTAATAAAAAAAAAATGTTAACATTTTCATAAGAAAGTTATAATCATATAACAGAAAGAATATGAAAGAAGAAAAAAATGTAAATTAAAGAACTCAGTTTGTGAAGGTTTACAAATATTAAAAGAAAGAAATTACCATGATTTTAAAAACACATGTTAGTGTATATATTTATTTCATTAGATATTGCTGAATGTAATCAATGTAGCTATTATTTATTTACTGCAATGAAAGTCATTTGCAAACAATTTCTTTCCTTTAGTTGCCTCTTTTCATTTTTTTTTTAGTAAATATATTATACTAAGTGATGATTAATTTGCTGAACATCAATATTTGTGTGTAAATCTGTTCAAGAACAAATGTTATTAGATGAAATATTGAGAATTTAAAGAAGAAATACTAATTTAGAAAAGCCATTTTATTTCCCAAGGACTTAGTGAAATGGGAATATGAAATATTAAAGATTCTGAAAGCAACTTTCTCACACTTGGTAATGAAAAAGTATGAGACTAGAAAAGAAATTAAAGATATCCTAATGCAACTAATGTGTTGTTAAAAGCTGAAATAATTCTGGAAAAAAAAGGCAAAATTGAGGTATTAAGATGATGCAAAGAAAATATCAATAACTGCAATGAAAAAAAAATTCTATAAATGATTAACTAGAAAACACTTAGCAGATTCTGAAACTGAGAGCCCATTACTTACATAATTTTCAAAAACAATATTAAATTATCAATATACTAATGAACAATTTAAGATAATAATAAAAAAAAAATGAAAAATGTTCTATGCAAAGAACACATGTAACCACTCAAGGTATGCTTTTTTTAATAATTAAATATAAGAATTTAAGTACACGATGAAATATCGAGAATTGCCCAATAGTAAGCTTTTCTGATATTAAAATGAAAGGAAATGATAAATTATTAAATTGAATATATCTTTTAGTTAAATGTAACTAAAATTGAAGCAAATGATAAAAAATTGAAAAGTGATCTAGTACACCAAAAACAATAGCCTCTTGGGTAGCTAAAAAATTGAAAAATTCTTTTAATAGGTATGCTCAACTTTAAAAATATGTTTTTGCAAATTCTAGTAAATTTAAATCCTTTTCTCCATAAATTAATACAATCATTGGATGCAACATCAATATGTTTTCTCAATATTAAGCTACTATAATTATCTAGGTTTGTTAGAAAACAGTTCACATTGGATAATAATATCAGATTAAGCCTTATTTACCATAGATTGAAAATATAATTAATTCATACCAGCAATCAGTGGTTTCAAAGAGCATGTGACTGGCTTTCCTTTTCCAATAGGAGCATTCACATAATCCAGGAACTCTGCCTCTGGATCAGAAGCATAAAGATTGGCTGCTTTGCAAGTATCAATTACTGAGCCCCCTCCAATGGCAACAAAAGCATCATAATTGTTTTTCTTGACAAAAGAAATAGCTTCTTCAAAACTAATGTCAGTAAAAGAAAAATAAACTTCATAAATGTATAAGAAACATTAATATATTTTATTTGAACTCTAATCCAGGTACAATGAAGATACAATTAATTTCATTTTAAGAATAATTATTGCTGATTTTTCAACAGAAATAGAAAGAAATCAAATCTACAAGTAAAGAACAAAAATAATAAGATATTTTTAAAGTGATAAAAAGAAGTAATTCTTCATGCTTTCAAAAATAAAAATGTTAGCCGGTCTATGAAGAATACTAAATCATTAGTTTTTATTTATTCATTATAGGTGAAGATAGGAATCATTATATTTTTCTAGGTATGATTAAAATATCAAAAACATTTCAAATGATATTTATGTAAAAAGAAAACATTTATGGCAATACTGAAATACAGTGCTAAAAAAGCTGACATTCAGAGAAAAACAGAAAGAGAAAAATGCAAAAATGTTGAAAAAATTAGACAAAAAACATCCTAAAAACAGAATAACGGATATAAAAACAGTACTTTAAGTGAATTAAAGAATATCTTTTTCATTACTACAATACATTATTTTAAAAAGCAGATACTATTTAAAAGTACAAAATGATGCAATTTCAAAATATACAGAAATTAATACACGTTACATGTTTCAAGTTGAAATAGCCAGAAAAAAATATCGCTTGAATGGAAAATTAACACATTAATGGAATAAATATCATCAAATAAAAATATCAATTTTCAATGACAAAAAGCACACTACTATTAAAAATGTAAATTTTAATGCTTTTCCTCACATGCTTAAAAAACTGAAAAAAATAAACAATAACAGGGAGTTTAAAAAGATTTTCTATCAGTGAATTGTTTTTTACCACCACTTCAAGCATTTTTTATGGTACAATGAAAAATAATCTTTCATTTTTAAACAATAATTTTGAAAGTAACAGCAATTTCTACACAACAAAATAGCTTGTTTGACCACTAATCTAAATGCAAAATTATATGCAGTAAAAACAAGCATTTGCACAAAGCTTGTAAGAAAAAAATGACAGCATATTTCAATGCAAAAATGAAAGTGGGGGAAAAAATCACCACAAATACCTTTTGTTTTTCTTACCTTCTCAAGATATTTTTCACAAAGTCACTTTTCAATTTTAGCTTGATACAAATACACAGAGCTGAAGAATGAGACCAAAAAATAACCAGCCCACTGTTTTACTATCAGAATCAAAAACAAAGCTTTACTACTGATGAAAAATCCCATGAGTTTAATCCAAACAAATAGAACAAGTTTCACAGAGTATAATGATATAATTCAAACAAATATTAAATAGATTTAATTGATTTAAATGGAAGATATACAGAAGAGTACATTTTTATTCAAAAAAATGGGAATTACAGAAGATACATTTTCATATTTAAGGCATATGAAACACACATGAAGTTTAGCATAAAATTATCTTCTTTTAAAGAAACTTCAACAATTACTTAAGCAATAATTAAACTGACATTTAAGGAATATAAAAATACATTTTTTCCAAGAAAAATGTATTAAATAATGATTAATTTCAGACACAAATGTAGTGTATTAAAATATTTTGCTTCAAAAGACACCATCACTGAGTTATGAAAATCAATTAAGCATTAAAAATTAAATTATTTGAATTTAGTAAAATTTATAGTACTGAAAGTTTTCCCACAAAGTATTACCTCAACTTTTAGCAGAGCTCTTAAATACACAATAAGTAGATGCTACATCATATATATATATTAAAATAACAATAGAAGCAAAAATATTGAAAGAAAAATAAATAACCGATGTCTTCTCCCTCTAACTTTTACTAAGCAATAGGTAACAATTACTTAAAACAGAAATATAAACATTGAATAACATTAACCTTAACATTCCTTAAACATGCAGAAATACTTTTAAAAGCCCTTTATTAAGTGTCATTCATTTGTAAATCGAAATGAATTAATTTAAAATGAATTCCTCCCCACCTGGTATTGTTTGGTTCAATGCGTACATTATCAAACACTGCATAATTGATGCCAAATTTGTGAATAGAATCCAAAGCTTTGGCCATAGGTGGAAGTTTACTCAGGTTAGGATCAGTCATCACAAGAACATTTTTTGCATTCATATTCTGCAAATCCTACAAAACAATATTCTGTTAGACTAAAGTTTTTTTTTTTTTTAAAAAAAATTGAACATTTAAATATTTTACAGCATTCTGTATTTTTACATGATGAGTTAAAATGAGAATGAATGAGTTAAAAGTCATTTATTGAGAAGTAAAATTAGACAAAATTAAAAATGTGGATTGTTCATTACATCAATGGAAGGCTTGGTTATTATTAATCTCTGGGACTTATTTCAATTAGTCTACAGCTCTCAGATTCAAGCAGATGCATTCCATGAAAAATTTGATTACATTCCTAACATAATTAATGGTACTCTCGGGGGAACTTAGGTGCTTTAACTTATTGAAGACTTCAAACTTTTAATTATGTCAAATTTAACCTTATTAGAAATGGATTTGAATAAATTTGTGATGTTTGTTATCATGTAATATAATGCATACATGTGTAATCATTAAGAACATGGTTAAATAAGTTAAAATTTTCATAGGATGAACTCCTGATTCCAGTTAAGTGTCTTGATTACACCACTTCCCAAAATTAAAAGGTATATTTAAATAAGAGTGTGTTTGAAGAAATATTGATGAGAAATTAATACATTTGAATTAAATAAACTATAAATAAAAAATATTTCTAAATAAAAGTGCAGATACTCTAAAAATTAATTTGAATGGTTTCGTAAAAAAAAAAAAAAAAAAATTCAAACTTAATATAGCATGCATTTTTATTTTTTTTAATGAAAAAATATTCCTAAAAAAATATCTGATCTAGTAAAAAAATATTTAAAAGGAATTTAGAAATAAAGAATAACTAGTTATATACCATCCCTAGCTCTTGAGTAACTCCAGGTCCATAACGCACACTTGAGCATGTCATCTGAAATAGAAACAAAACCATGTATGAATTTAATATTTTCTTTTTGTTGATAACATCACATTACATTGACAAAAAGATAGTGCTTTAAGAAATTTTTTACTCTTTGTCAAAAATATCCCAGCATACTACACTCATATAGTTTAGCTTTTACATTTTTGTAAATTTCATTATTTTTAACTTCAAATTATGTTCTTTCTGAAACATAATAATTGTATACATGATAATTCATCGGGAAATTCGGAATGCATTATGAGAATTGAGAAAGTAACTTTACAAAAGAGCCATGAATTAGCATCATTATATAAGAAGTGTAGTGAGTGAGAAAAAGATTGGAGGTATTAGAGAGATATAATAGGAGATTTAATGATCACACTACATGGGTGAGAACAAATGTGAGGTAACATTCTAAGAATTCATATCTTACTCAGTTTTTTTAGTTTAATGTTTAACTTCACACTTAGAAGCAACACAGGGGCTTTTGTGGATAAACTTTGTAATTTTAAGCCACCATCAAGTGATTAGGACAACACCTGAATAGTACCCTACTCCCCAAATTTTTACACCATTCTAATATGAAAAATTTTGGTCTCAACAGATTTAACAAGAATCATATCAAGATAGTCTTTAGTGGTATCAAGTTTTGAACCAATCACTTGAAGAAAACAACACTGTTCATGAGCTAATGACCCTGACCACTCTGCTGCCATAGTGTTTGAGTAGAGTTAGTACTTAAGCATATGGTTTGACTTGAACATAACAGACCATCATGCTTTAGACTATAACTGTTTGACTATCATGGGTACAAAAGGTATAAAATTAGCAAAAAAGGACATTTTAATCTATACATTTTTTAATAACTTACTTCAAAAGCATACTCTTTGCCACTTGCAGGTTTTGGCACAGCAGCTGTGCTGCCTAAATAAGAAAGAAACAAACATTTACTTTCTTTTTCAAGCAAGTTAAAATTAAAGATATCAATATACACAAAAGTTTTATTACCTTGCATATATAAAGCGCTTGAATGAGCAGGGCATCGACATCTACATGAAGTAAGTGATAATATTAATGAAGTGAATGTTTAAATAAGAAATTTTATAAAGTGCAACACACATTTAATATAATAAAGTTGAGCATCTGCAAGTTGGCCACCAAAGACGTAGCAACTAATTGGCTGACATATAGAACGGACCAATGTAGTATATACTAGATTTATACATGGTTCTTTTTTCTTTTTGTATTTATTAGAAATCAATACATTTATTTTTTCAATGGTTATTTTTTTTTCTGAAAAAATAATCCATATAATTATATTTTCTTTTTTTTATTAGAATAATACAAAAGAAAACAAAAGCCTTCCAATTATGCAATATCACTCATCACACACATAATTATCAGCAATATCATTCTTTGCAATCACTAATTTTAATAGCTTTATTAGATGAGTAATATTATAATCTAGCTTAAGTCTTTAAAATAAACTAAGAAAGTTTTAAGCTGTTTTACTTTCATTTTTTCTTAAATATACACATCTTTAATTTTACAAAAATAGAAAACTAAAAATTATGACAAATTCTTTATGTTGAAATAACTTTTCAATTCATGTGGTTATTAGTAAGATGTTGGACAGAATGCACCCTGTGGTAGTAACAAAATATGAGAAAAGATGTTCAAATATAAGAAAAAAAGATTTGATTAAGGAGTAAAGTTCTCACTCCCTACCCTTTAGAGCAGAATGAACTCAACCAGTTAAATTATAGCATAAAGGTTAAACTAATGGGACTATAGCATTGTGTCATAGAGAAAGATGTAACATATGTAGGTAATTCACATAGAAAAATTAGTTTTCCACTGAATATAATGCATGACATTTTTGAACTATGAAGTTAGGTCAAGTGAAATACTGGTCAATTTTAGGAGTTAATGAAATCTAGATTTAACTGTATCATATATTAAACTTTTAGAATTTTTTTCTTTCTCCCTGATTTGTATTAGATTACTGATGACATTTTTTACAGGAAATCATTAATTTTTCATGCCTGTAACATAAAAAATATTTAATTCAAATAAATTGATGAATAAGTTTTCAAATTTCTTTTATCTCAAATGTGTGCATAAAATTTCAATGTATAATTCAAATTTGATTGATGATGAAAAAATCCTATTTCCTAATAGTTAAATTACTCATTTTCACAGTAAATGTAGAAGAAATTTCAAAACTTTATTTTTTTTTATTTCCTAGTAAGCAAAATAATAAGAATATTAAACACACATACTCATAAAATGTTTTTAAAAAATACTGCTCACATCTTGTTATGTAATCAAGTGAGGAAATAAATTTTGAAAGATAATTAAAAGCCTATTCAAAGAGATCAATTTTATTTCACAGTGCTTAAATGTAGCACAAATGTAATAAAATAAAATAAAATTAAGTTAGAGAATAATATAAAATAAGGTTAGATTTTATGTGAGAGCAAAATAGTTATGTTTTAACATAACTTTAAAAAAAAAAAAAATTTTATTTTTTAAGTAAAATTTTTTTTTTTTTTTTTTTTAATGTATGAATATTTTACAAATTCAAAATTCAATAAAAAAAATAAAGTACATATTAATGCTTTTTAAACTTAAGTTACATAAAGTACATCATTTTGTTATGTAAGTTAGATAAAGTACTTCATTTTGTTATCAAAGAGCAATCTGATTGCATTCTTAAATAAAAAAAAATACACGTTACTAGGGACAATTTTTGCAAATTCAAATACTTAATGCATGAAAGTCTAAAATAATATCAAATCCAAAAATGGGTTATGAATAATGAAATGTTAAACATTTTTTTTAAATTAAAGAGAGATGGCAAGAAATTATTCTTAAACGAAATAAAAAATTTAAAGCACACTAATGTGAGAAATAATTCCTTTTTCACCTTAAACTGTCCGAGAACAACAATAACACCTGAAAATTTCTAATTATCCAAATATTTTTTTAAAAAAATGTTGTTCTAAAAATCACGTAAAGGTACAAACGCTACCAAAACTTTAGTATTTTACAATTTTACCGAGTTCTTATTTAAAAATTGAATCATTCTTTGATATTCATCCTGATTTTTCCTCCACCACCAAATTCTGCAGAGCAAAATCTCACGAATATAGCGGTTAAAAATTATTTAAAAAATATTTTTATGAATAAGCTATCCAAATTTTTCGTTACTTACGATGATTTGGCTATGTTGGTTAATAGATTCAAAACTTTATCTTTTGGCACCATTGTGAATATTGAATAATCTTTCCTCTAGTAGCTAAGCGGTAATCAATGACTAGTTCAAATAAAGCTCATTTTATAATTGTAATCTTATCCGGATCAAATTATTGTTTATTTACATATAAAAATAATTTTTTTAGTTGAAGTCACTTCATTTCATTTTTGGCACTATTTGATAACTTATGATTTTGATCTTGGTTTTGTAACATGATCAAAGAAATTTAAATTTAAGTATAAAGTTCAAAAAAATCCAAAATATAATAATTTTCTTTAAAAAATATTTTATTTAGTTGGTTGAAAAAATTTTAAAAGCGTGTTCGAACATGATTTCAATGAACTTACATTCATTCTATTCTTGAGAAAGAAAAGAATCAAAGAAAATACTTATGAAATGAAAATTGAATTATCAATAGAGAACTAACATGGACACAAAACCCATCATTTTTATCACTTTTGCATTTTTGCTGAACAATCGAATTTCCTCGCAAACATTATTGTTAAAAACTTGTGTCGCCATCTGTTTTCATTTCTTGAAACATATTATTAGCTTTAAAAAATGGGGGAAAAAAAAAAAGAGCTTTTTTAAACCAGATATATTTTTAGAGTTTAAAAAAAAATTTTCTCATAGGATTTTGAAAAACATTTTTCTACTTGATTTTGTAATTAATAAATTAAAACAGAGCTTTATAAATTCGATTCCAGAGTAATTTTTTGAAAAAAAATTGTGTTAAATTTAAAAAAAATTTTTTTTTTTGGAAGTTTAATATTGAAGAAGAAAATACCTTTATTATCCAAAATATGAGGAATTACAGTTGAATACAAAATAATGTAGGAATTTTTTTTGGAATTCTTTTGTATTCAAAAGCTGCCCTGTCATCTAAATATAATAGCAACGACATAATTATCTAAGCTTGTACAATAATTTCGAAATAAAAGCATGTTCGTAGCGTATTTTATTTAAAAGTTATTTTTAGAATTTTCCCACTGTATAGGTATCCAATTCATAAAGATGTATATCTTTGTAACTTAGAATTTAATCACTTTAGTCATATTCATAATAGTGCATTCAATAAGTTGAAAATTAAAAATTTAACCAATGGGGTGAATTAGTTTCGATATATTCGATCCGATACGAACATGCAAATCTCAATTTTTGAAGTGATACTAAACAGTCATGCTTAATGTTTTCTATAAATCAATTTAATCCAGAACTACACAATACTTTGGTTTGGTTGGTTTCATTAACGCCGAACGAGAAGCAATACAGATACACGTGAGCTGTTGGCGACGGACCTGGTAATTTTAAACCTCAGTCAAGTGACAAAGATGACATCTGAGAATGCCCCACCCTCTCCAAAATTCCATACCACGCCAACGGGAGGACTTTGGTCCTTAACAGACTTAACGTGCATCAGCCTCAGCTACATGGAACTACACCTGCAAAGAAATGATTATTCCTGCTGTCCCGTCCCTAACTAAATGTAAACCCAAAACTCGCCAAATGAGCTGTAATTACATATGTTTGCGACTGTGCCCAAAAGGAATTCGAGGAACGCTTTTCTTACTTCAGTCGGACAGTGTTAACACGCGAGTCTGCTTTACACACTGTTTTATTTATTATTGTTTACTTCCTCGTAAGCAATCTCCCTTTTGAGATCATTACCAGATATATCAGTTCATAATCTTTCTTTTTCTTTACATGAAATTAAGATGTTTTCACGACACTCTGTTAAGAGCAGGCATTAATACCTTTTGTTATAGATATATGTGTGTTAGATGATAAATACATTTATCATATTTCTTTTTTATTTCAATTCACTAATGCGAAAACTTTTCTTATGAATTTAAAAATATTGAATTCCAATTTCAAATAGCGCGTAACTCCTTCAAGAGCCCTTTCTTCTGCCGACTAAACACAATTTTTCGAAGATTTTCACGTTTCCATTTCTCATGTATAAGCTGTCTTATATAAACTGTCTGTAACGTTCTTTTTCTCCTCTTTTTTTCTCGCGTTTTAAGTCACGCTATCAATGGCAGTTCTTTCGTGATGGCTAGACAGTATTATAAAAAAATTTGCTTTACATAAAACGTATGAGATCCAGGAAAAACTTAATGGTATCGAATGAATTTTAAAAGGTGTAAGACAAACAGAAATTGCCAGAAGACTGAAGTTTACTTGAGCTGACTCTACGCGGTTAAATGATAAATGTGGATAAACTTTATCAATTTGTTGATAACGATGAAAAATGATGAAGAAATGGCCTGGAAAAGGATTAGGACAGTGGAAAACACAAAACTTGACAATTAATTGTCTGTATAATTTTTTTTTGTTGACATAAGAAATGATAGTGTGCTATTGTCTAGATCAGTGCTTATTTTCCGGAAATAGCCAGTTACTTCGTAATTTACGCACACGTTCGCTACGCAGAAAATTCGTATTATGTAGGACCTGTGTATTATCTCTCAATTTATAACAATATTGTAACTCCCGGTTCTCTTAAACCGCGTGTGTGTGTGGTTTAATAACTATGTAGATTCCGAATATCACGTGTTAAAGGAAACAACCTATATATATGTAGAATGGGGGTTGATGGAGATTGTTCATCCCGAATCTACGCTGGTTTGCTCTTATGCGATGGGCTGGTTGTCTAGGGGTGTAATTTCGGATTCCATGTAATGTTGTTGATGATATTCAAGGATGAAGCTTGCAGTAGCTTTACTTGTTTATTGAGAGAGAGATGAAGAATGAAAAGTTGTTTTACACTATTTGGACACTATTATGTGAAATAGTTGACCCAGTTCATCGAACAAAATAGATGGCTGCTCATTTTAACATTGGCGATGGTTGGAACGCGCTCGGGCGTTGAAGTTTATTTCCGACCGCGGGTAGCGGGGAGAAAGCGGAGAAGTGGCTGAGGCAAGAGAGAAGAGAGCGCGAAAACAGGCAGTCACATAGTTTATTCTCGGATAGTGGCGCTGCATGAGCTTATCACATGACTCTGATTCGTGGCGACATCTATTGTATCGGAGGTATGTTTACAGTGGTGGAAAAAATGTACAATGAATTGCTTAATATTTAGCTGGAAAAATCCTACATATATATATATATATATATATATGCAGACATATTTCAGAATGTATGAGAAATTTTTAAAATATATTTAAATAATTTTCTCAAATATATTTTTAGCCACTCAAGGGACTATTGTTTTTTATAGGCTAAAAATTGGCGTACCAAACCACTTTTCAATTTTTTTAATACCTAAATTAGATTTTTTATAACCATGTTTTGTTTCTACCCATAGACTTAATGTTAAGTTTTTCTACCTTCTTTTACATTATATTTATTGGTTTTAACTCTAATGCGAAATATAAACACTTGGATATTTAAACTATTAACTAGGATATTATTCAACTATCTCAATTTTACGGTTCTATCCATATGTTTAATGTTAAATTTTTCTATATTCTTTTACATTCAATTTAACAATTTACCGTTTCCTTACATTTTATGTACATTTAGCTTAAAATATATTCAGTCTAACAATTTATCGTTTGCTTCTAATTTTAATTACATATAGCTTATATTCAATTACATGTATTAATTTAATTACATTTAGCTTGAAATATATTCGTTTAATAATTTATCTTTTCCTTTAATTTTAATTATAGGTAGCTTGTATAATATTCAGTTTAATAATTTATTTTTCGCTTCAATTTTAATTATATTTAGTTAAATAAATTAACTTAATAATTTATCGTTTGCATTGATTTTAATTACATGTAGCTTATATTATTTATGTCAGTCTAAATGAAAAAAATGCGATTGACTGTCTTGTTCGCTTCTCCGGGCACAAACTCGGACGATATTTTGGAAGCAGTGTACGAAATGTTGGATGATGGAATCGTATGATCGAATAAAAAAATTACCTTCCCCTGTTTTAAAAAAAAAAAAAAAAAAAAAAAAAAACTTTTCAAATGGACAAGGACAAGAATTTATTGAAGACTTTAAAATAATCGATTCAGAATAACAAACTAATCCAAAAAATTATACCACACGTGGAAATACTGCAATCGACCTATATCATCTACAAAAAGTTTAAAAACTAAATTGAAATTGTGCGGGATGTATGATAGTGTATTTAGCTATCACAAACTTTTGTATGGAAGATTCAAAAATAATAAATAAGTAAATTTATTAAAAAAAAACCTTTAAAACCACTTTGGGGGAGGGGGGCTAAATCCGTTTTTTGTAAAACTTTGCATACAACATTTTTTAATTTTTATTTAACAAGTTATCCCATTTATTTTGAACCAATGCAATGCTGTAAGTACTGCCTTCCTGGAGTATTAACATGTATTAATTCACCTTATCATTTTACTCTCCAAACTTCCCTACTACGTTACGAGAAAATCATGTAAGTTCTGTTATATTATAACCGAGGCCATGGCAGCAAAACTGTGACGCTCTCACTTCGGTACTTAGGATCCAATCTATCCAAACTCACTAAGTAATCAGCCAATAAAAGAGTCAAACAGGCAAAATTTTAAACTATTGTTATTCCTGTAGATGAAGAAAAATGATAATAATTGTTTATTTTACGAATGTGAAATGGTTTCCAATACATGTCCTCAAACAAAAATTTCAATTGAAAACTCTACTTATTTCAATTACAGACAAAATAGATCCCAGTCAGAAACAATACTTATAAACCAGGTCTGAGTCCAATAACAGCTCTCCGACAGTCATTTGACTTTTCGTCTCCATTGTCGCATGCATTATAATCTAATTAATGTTTTGTCTTCTCTTAGTGCTTTTCATATCTATACGCCTATTCTCTCTATTTCTCTCTCTCATCCTCAGCACTTAGTTCTCGACACCTCTAATACACAGTTTGATCTCATTGACACGCGGTAATTGGGATCCATCGTTACTAAACCGCGAGTTGCAGCATAATATAAATTCACCGAAAAACCAGACATTTGTTAAGGTTAGTGTCTTCCAATGTCCTATTCTTTTATCTGTCTATCTTATGTGAAATAAAAATGTATGTATTATGTGAAATAAAAACTCAAAACTTCAACATCCATAATAATATTTATTTTTGTTAGAAGATTAGCACAGACAAATGCAATTTGATGTGCTATTTTAAAAAAGTAGAAATGGAGACTAATCACATCTAAAATATATATAGATTACCGATATCCCATGTTCTGAATGGAATAAAACAAAGAACATTTTTCATTTCAGACGTAATTGACGTCGAGTCCTCCATCTATGGGCATTGTGATTCCCGTGATCATGGCAGCTTTGTCGCTCAGCAAGAACAGGATCGGGTTCACGACGTCCTGAGTTTCTGCAATAATAAGGAGATACGAAGTCAAAGCGGATCAAGAGTAGAGAAATTTTGAAAATTTTTATCGCGTGCAGGGAAACGACATTGGACAGTAGTCAAGGTATGTTTCTAATTTTGATATCATTATGTCTACTTGTTTCTTTTGAACCCGATCATTAATTAATGAAATATTTGGGAAAAGAACAGTTATTGGGGGTTAGACTAGATTATATTTTGTTCAAACGATTAATTTGTAAATTATCGGTTGCCCTAAAAGTTCCCTTACACTGACGTTTCTTGAATTTATTTTACATAAATAATGAATTTAAAACAATTATTTTTACAAACAATCACGGTAAAAAACACCTGTAATATAAGGCGGGACATTTTTTTTGAACCGGCATTTACAAAACATGTTCATAATGCTTACATTCTCTAAGAGGCAAAGATGAATTTGTAACGGCATACTGTTACTTGTCTCTTCGTCTGTCATCTGAAATGTCCTTCTAGTTATAAGATTCAAATTTCAACCTGAATTCAAGCACGGATCCAGTAAATGAAATAATCAATTTTACCTGGAATATATGTTTATAAGTTCCTCTAATTTATATAAGGGGAGTGATCTCATACAGTTTACTTTCTTAATCCGTGAGATCTAACAGGCTCTTTAATTTATCAAAGAATATGCTTACCAGAATATGATGCGGTACCACCTGTATTGCTCTGACAGCGATGAGTCCTAATGTCGCATAATCCATTATACACGCCAGAATACCCTAACGCAGATCGCACCAATACTCTTCTTGTAACATTAAGCTTAATTATCTTCACATTCAAGTCTTTGTTATTCTTATACGATTTGATTATGTCTATTCACTCTTCTACCGAAGCTTATTTAATTTGCTTCACGTTCCCAGATTGGGAAGAATTTGTAATTAAAAAATTACGTCCAAAAAAGAGAGAGAAAAAAAAAACCATTAGAAATTTTTGCAAAATTACATGGTTTCCTCCGATTTTTAAAAAATATTTCGACGGCAATTTTAAATATTCGTTTGTGAGTGCTTCAAAAATTATTTTAAGAAATCAGGGAGGGGGGGATATGTGGTTTTGGAGAAGCCTTCATTATTTTTTGCTTGTTCAGATGCACTTTATTGCATTTCATTCTAATAAATACAATAGTCTAGGTTTGAGGAGGAAAGTAGAAATTCTATAGGATTAGCATTATGCGTATAAAATCAAGATACCTCGCAGACTAGAGCCGTAATACCCTCAAAGTTTAGTAACTTTTCCATAAAATCTTACGAAATTTTAAATTTAACCTAATTTTATGATGAAGAAACAGTAGTATGAAGGAGAAAAAAGGTTATCGAAATGGAAATTGTATTTTTAGAAGTTAAATAACAATATCAATTAAGATAATAGCTGCATAATGAAGTTCCATTTGAGGAGTTAACATTCATATTAATTTAGTTCCGCCTCACTAAAATTTTAGAAAGTTATTGAACGGTTTTTTTTTCTGCGATTGTATCGTACTGTTTCCCAACGCTTATATTAAGCTAGCTTTCAAGTGCGGGTACAGTTAGAGAATGAATTAAACGTTTATTCACACAGTGAATATAAAGACAAATAAATGAATTAATGAGCTATCAAATATCAACTATAATTCCTAAATAATTTAATAACAAAATATTCAATTTATGAAAATAAAATCTGAATCACGAATTTAATGGAAATGAATCCAATCAGAAAGAGCTCTTTCTTTTTCTCCTTTTTTTTCGTCTTTTTTTTTTCTTTTTAAATGTTTAAGGGGTCTCTTGTCTACCAGTCACATTGATTCCGTAAAAGTAATGTTAATCCTGTGGAATTCCCATTTTCTTTCTCGAACCTAGACTATTATACTTATTTGAATGCAATAAAATGCATCCAAAAAAAAAAAAAAAAAAAAAAAAGGCTTCTCTCCGATTTTTGAGAATATTTTAAAATATTTTTCATAGGCCCGGAAACCCACAAATGAGTCATTAAGCCAGAAGTAAAAATATTTTTAAGAATTCGAAGGGTAATTATTCGAAATTACCCGTCGAAGGTAAAACCTTCCCTTTTTTTTTGTTCTTTACAATGCAATTTATTACATTCAAATATATAAAATACTCTAGATTTCAGGACTGTATTAGAAATTCCATAGGAATAACATTACATTCATGAAATGAAAATGGCTGTTAGACGCACTTTAATTAAAATTTTAAGCAATTTTTGCAATTAGCACTTATATATTTCTTTAAAAATTACCATCAGGGCTTTTGTTTCTTTATGTGAGAAAATCTTTCAAATCTATTTTCTTCGAAAATTAAAGTTTAGGAAAACTTTTTTAAAAATATACCAGTGTAAATAAAAGTCGAAAATACATAAAAATTGTATTGTGAATAAAAGAAATGGAAGAAAATTGCGTTGCCAAAAAAGGAGTAGCAATTCCCTCCGTTTTAAAAATACTTTATTCTATGTCGTTAGATCCAAAAGTTTTCGAACTGTTAAGTCAACTTTTAGATCAAAGTGAATAAAATTTCTGGTTCCCGTACAACTATTTTATTCATACATTTTTTCAACAAACATTGTAAAAGGGCATAAAATGATGTTCAAAATGCTTTTTTCAGGCATCGGTCGTGCTCTGACTTTGAAGTTAGTGGAATGTAAACGATCAGTAAACTTGAGCCTTAACTACTAAATAGATATTCAGTTTTGAATTCGTTTAAAAAAAAAATCATTTACATCTTACCATTGCGTCTTAGTTTTGCAAAGAACTGTATTGAGAACATAAACTGACAGAATAAATCATTTATACAGAATTAGTTTTCGTTAAAACATCGTAACTATGTCGAAATTGGAAGATATTAGCTCGTAAATTTTATGGAAGATTTACCTCGGTTACTCATACATCATTGATTGACAAATAAATATGGTTATATCATAGGAGTGTAATTCTGAATAATGGGTTGAATTACAATCTCAAGGTGATCAGTTAATGATAAATCGGAGGATACTATCTTTTTTTTTTTTTTTTGTCAAACACACATACTCTATCATTCGAAAGTGCTTCCTACCAAATTTCTAGAAACGTCCTATGACCTTCGCATGCCCTGTTTCAGCAAGATTTGATTTTTTGAAAATTTTAAGTTTATTTAAATAAAAAAAAAAAACTAAAAATGTTTAGGTGTACAAGAGTTAACTCACCGGCAAGTCGCCTGAGGGGAGTCCTGTTCACCATGGCCTTGGCGATCTCGTTGTCCTTGTCGAACAGACCTTCCTTCTCGGCCATCCGGGTCCGCACAACAGTGGGGTTCACCGAATTCACTCGAATCTGAAAAAGTTTATATGAAAATAAATTCGAGTTCCAGGATTCTTCTTCGCCTACAACATCCTTGCTAGCAGTACAAAGATAACATATATGTGTGGGATGCAAAAATTGATTCAGCAATTTAGGTTTGATGCATTCACAAATATCAATGAATTACGCGGTGGAGCCGTAAAGTCTTAAATATTATACTAAAAAATAACCGAGATGGATAAAATGGATAAAATTTATTTCGCATATATATTGATCTGTATTTACATAATATTGCAAATGACAGCAATTAATATTGATTTATTTGGTTTCAGGAAGCAGAAGATTGAAAAAGCCATCAAGATGAAGATTATTAGAGTTCATTTCATTGATTCCTACAATGACGCCCTTCCGAAAGGTCGAGAAGGAATGTATTACCCTGGATGGTGACTATGTAGAGAAGTCTTAAGTGTAAGAAATAAAAATTTCGTTTCTAACTCGATTATATTCTCAGTAATAATTAAAGTTTACGATACCTCGAGGTCATGATAAAAACACTACAATACTACGGATGACTTCATTCTACTGCTTCCTGAAACCAAACAAATTAACATTAATAGCTGTAATGGATAGTATTATATGCTTAAGGATTAATTAATATGTAAAATAAATTTGATCCAGATATCTCGGTTATTTCTTAGAAATAATTAATTTCTTACGATTCTCCTCGCGTAGATGCATTATCATAGTTTTTCTAATTAGGACTGTTTGGGCCACATGTGTCAGTTTGAGAAGTCGTCAATGTTGGCTCATTTTGATTTTACGTGATTTTATTTGACATGTTTTACATAAATACGTGTTTTACATAAATATCCATTTTTAGAACAATATTTCATGATTTGTAATGAGGAGCTTCGATATATTAAGCAAACTTCTGCTGAAGTTCTCTTGAATTGGATATTTTATCCTGTTCTTCGTATGGAGCATTCTGGATACGCTCATATTCGGATTTTCAGAAATTCTTGATTAATATCTCTATTTATTCACTTCAGTTCACTTTTATTATTAATTGTTATTGTTTACAACTGAACGCCAGAAAAGGAATGTGGACTCTCAAATAAGTTACGGAGTTACATAGCACGTGATATATGACAAGATATTCAGTTAAACACTGTCTGAAAAACAAAAAAATAAACTCTTTGTCAACTGATAAGAAAATATTCTATCACATTATCAACTGAACCTGGCTGCACAAATCTGGTTAAACATGACATTGATCTAGAGTACGAGAGATCCATTTGTGCCAAATCTTACAGATTTTCACCATGACAATCTGAAATCTTAAAAGCTGAAGTAGAAAAATACTGAAATTAAAAGTCATTGCACAAGGAGATTTGATATTACTGAAAGCTCCAGGGAAGGAAGAAAGATTTTATACTCATTATATAAATCGGCGTTTGAATAAAGTAACCCTAACAAAATCCCCCCCTCCTTATATAGAACAGTTGATAGAAAGGGTGTCTGCTCCTAAATATGTATCAGTTTTGGACCTGACAAGAGGCTAATGGTAGATATCATTAAGTAAAAATGCCCAAAGGCATGTTGCGTTTGTAACTAATTTCTGTACGTTCAAGCCATCGCGTCTTTCTTTTGGTTTGAAAAATGCATCCTATAATTTTAGTCAATTTACGGCTCGTTTATAAAAGACAGTGAAGAGTATTCGGCGAATTTTTTTGGAGGACATCGCCATTAATTCCCAAACCTGGGAAGATCATTTAAAACATTTGGAATACCTTTCCCTCAGGCTGAGTGTTACAAAGTTTAACATAAAACCTTCTAAATGTCAATTTGCTAGACTTATTTGGTAGGCCAAGGTCTAAGAACACCAGTTCAATTAGAGATTCAAGTCGTCATAAAAGATTTCCAAATATCCATTACCAAGACCGAAGTCAGTGGCATTTTAGGATTAGCTGGCTGTTATCGAAGATATATTTCCGAATTTTCTGTGATTGCAACTCCACTGACAAACTTATTAAAAGGACGAAATCAAAAATCCTCTACTGAATGGGATACCTCTTGTCAAAATGCATTTGAGGAACTCGAGGTAAAACTATCTAAAAACCCAATTTTATATATCCTGTTTTAATAAAACCATTCGTTTTTTAGAGTCATGTCTCAAACCTTGGGATTGGTGTTATACTCTCTGAAGTAAGTGAAAATGAAGAACACCCCATTCTGAGCAAAAATTTTCACTTGCAGAACAAAAATACAGCACTACTGAGAGAGAAAGTGCAGCCACTATTTTATTAGTGCAAAACTTGAGGTACTATCTTGATGAATACCAAAGATTTATCATACAAACTGATCATGATCCATTGATGTGGCTGGAGAAAAATAATGGAACAATTCCAAAATCATTTGGATGGGCATTGATTTTACAATCAGTTAGTTATGAGATTTCTTATCTCAAGGAAAAAAAAAAACACCAGAATGCTGACAGTTTTAGCCGTATCTATTAAAATTTAACAAAAATGTATTTGTAAAGTTATTGGTAGAACATAAATTTTTTATTTATTTTTCGTATATTTTATGTGTTTGGTATTTGTGTATTTTAATGTTTGATATTTCTTCATATGGTAAATGTGTTTAATTTTTCACATAATTAGATTATTAGGTATAAGTCTTAGTGCCTTAAATACTTTTAGGTACTGATTTTAGATATAACTGGTACGTATACATTTTTAAATTATTATTTAGAAAATCAATGAATATTTCTAGACTATTCCGATTTTCTTTTCGTTATTTGCATATTAACTTCTCTTTCGTCAAATTTTTATAGATTAGTAGAAAAAGTTTTCCTTCTACTATTACGATCAGTTCTCTCCATGAGTGGAGGAATTAGTCTGTAAAGAATTAGCCAGCACAGTTGATTGAATTGACAAAGAGATGTCTCTGCTTCATTAAAGGAACTAGGAACTGAGGAAATTAGAAGGAATCTAATCACTGATGGTGATGTAATTAGTAAGAGAGGGCTTAGAGCGTTTACTTAACCGTGTCATTATCTAAATATTATAATTAATAATTCTATTTATCTTAATAACAGCAAATAATAGGGTTGAGTAATCTGAATTCATGTATTTCCGACAAACAAATTTAACTCTACGTATCTAAGACACCCAAACATAAATCACGACTAGTGATATACCGGCAGTGGCGCATGCGTCAAGTACATCCACCATCTCAATTACAGACAACCGATGACATAAAATGGAAAGATCCAAATCGAATTCAAAGCATTCAGTTGCAATAATAGCCAGGAAAAACAACCTTCTCTAAATATCGTTCAGAAAATCCCATGATTATTCCGCAACATCATAGTGATACAGGAGGGGGAGTATGAGGCGATTCTCTTCAACAACGACATTACATGTCAAAATGTCGAAAAGAAAACCCAAAGGGAAATCTCCTTTTGACCCAGTAGCCAAGAGCATTGCAAAAAGGAGATTAGGTGAGTTTCCTCTGCACTGACAGGTCGAATGAAGGTTAACCGATCTCCTCCACCTCCATTTCCTGCCATATTAGTGGATAAAAAACATCCACTAATATGGCAGGAAAACATTATCGCCGAACACTCCTAAAATATTGCATCCGATCAATGTACTCGTCAACCTCGTCAAAATTCCTCATCTCCTATTACTTCTCTTTAACACTTCTAATTCCTATATCTTCTTCACCTCTTATGTAGTAATGGTAATTTACATAAATCTCAATTCATTTACAATTCCAATAGCTTAGTAAAATAGCCTCAAAAGTTAGTTAAAGGGAAGATGCGCGAGAGAACCTGTTATAACATAAAATAATAAATTATTTCGATATCTGTGAAGTATATGAAGATTTTTTTAAAAATTATTATTGTGGTTTATTAGAAAAGAAATGAATTCATGACTGCACAGCAGATTACAAACTCTGAGTATGTAACAGCTACGCTTGAACCTTTTTTTATTTTGTGAAAATCCTTTTTTTAAAGTGATAAGCATTTAATGAACCATTGTTTGCTATTCATAACCATATAATGTAATTATGTTCGCACATATCAATAGGGCACTTACGTTATAAGGTCCAAATTCAACAGCCATGCTCCTAGTAAGCTGGTCGACTGCACCCTTACTCGCACAGTAGACCCCATAGGATGCAGCTACTGCGAATCCCATCACACTTGATAAGTTGACAATGGCACCGCCCTTACCTCTGGCTTTCATGTCATTCGCGATCATCTGAAACAACCAGTTCATCTTTCTAAGACTATCATTTTATAAGTTCAATTACTTAACTTCATTGTTAAAAGAGTACGCAGATTTTTAGTTCAGTGTTAATAGAATATACGATTTTTCAACTCACTGTTATAAGATGTTTCAATTCATTGTTAAAATAATGCGCAGATTTTCAATTCAATATTAAAAGATTATAAATTATTTCAATTCATTGTTAAAAGAATATAATACATTTTAATTCGCTGTCAAAAGATTGTAAGATGTTTCAATAAGATTGTACGCAAACGTTCCAATGCAAGAATGAATGCACATAAAAATATGAAAATCCAATTTTCAGAGCCTGATCGACGTAAGAACTAGTAGATATGATGTACGACATAGAACAAAAATTTGTTACAATTTTTAAGAAATCAAATTTTAATTTTATTTACTTAAAAATTAATAAAATTCGAAAGACTCGCATTTTTTCATAAAAAAAAAAAAAAAAATCAATCATTTTTTTTATTTTTCAAAATGTCAAACATTCCATTCTTTCTTGATTATAATTCCGATTTGATAACAAGTTCCTTTTAGAAGAAATGTTAAGTTACAAAGCAATTGATTAGTCTTTAGTTTAGTTTTTATTAACGTCGCACTGGAAGCAACACGAGGGCTATTGGCGACGGACCTCGTAATTTTGAACCACGGTCAAGTGACGAGGACGACACCTGAGCTCTGCCACCCCCTCTCCTAACATCCACACCACGCCAACGGGAGGACTTTGGACCCCGAACAGATTTAACGTGCATCAGCCCCGGCTACACGGCTGGTCTTTGGCGGCCAAGGATCGAACTCACGACTGAACGAAAACCGCCAGCTGCGAGGCCACGACCTTGACCACTAGGCTACCGCGGCCCCCGATTAGTCTTTCAAAACATGATTGTTAAAGTAAAATGAAAGTTTTAAAATAGCTATAAATATATTACATGGACTCTGTATCCCCTGCTTTGTTTATATAAAATTATTTCGGATATTCCCAATATTGAAAAATCGAACAATAATAAAAAAAACGACAAGATGACTTACCTGTCCTATATTAACAATGGCTTTCACGTTGATATTCATTGTTCTGCAAATAAAAATAACAGATACTAGAATTATTTTTTTCTAATTCTAGTTTTTTAAGTGCACATTTTTGATTTTATACAAACTGCAAAAAATTTTCATCAAAAGAATATCGCTTCGTTATTCAAACGTTTGAGTGAAACCCATTGGTAATAAAGTAAGCGCTCTTTAATTCGGCTCTGTCAGATTAGCAATTGCACCGGATTATTGAACGTCAATATACACCCAATTCTGTTTGTACACGAACTTCTTTTACACAATTTTGATTTAACGCGAATTAGAAAAATAATTTAATTCTCTTTTTACACAACTTATTTTGATTTAACACGTTCAAATAAAATTCTAAGAAATTTTTTCTTTATTTTATTTTTGTAACTGTGACATTGGAGACGAAGAATGTAATACGATTTCCATTCCTGAGAATTTCATAATCTCAATATATAGAATTTCGTCTGCATTTTGAGAGAAAAAATTGCGACACTTATTTTGATTTGACTAAAACGTCTCATATATATCAAAACAAATCTCAGAAAAAAACTATTTAAACAAATTGTTACCCCTCAACACGAAGAACGATGAGAACGAACGAGTCAACGATTATCTCTTATCTTATCTGTGTTTTGGTCCCATGCCAACGGGGGGGTGAGACATACATATTTATTAATATTTTGCGTAAAAGTCAACAAATTGTAAGGTACAGTTTTAACGCCATTGTTTTATTAATTATAACTGAAATATTTTTCAGTAGCCCTAACATAATGTCACATAATTAATTCTCGTATATGAAAAGTGAAAAGGAAAGCGTTTGGACATCAAAATTCAAATTTTAGATCGCCTTGCGACTGGACAAGGTGCAGCGTCTGTAGAAAAGCATTTTATTCAACATGAAGCTAACGTTAGAACAATAAAGGAAAAGGAAGCTACTATTAGAATATCGGTACGTTCAGGAATAAATTTTAAGGCTAAATTGTCCACATACGCAAGAGAAATGTTAAAATTCTAAAAAGAAAACTCATGGTTTATTGTACTATTTTTGCTGATTTCTTAAAATTGGAACCAATATTCTATTTTTCCGTAGATGCAATATTTTTTTTATACGAGTTTTTTTACACGCATCTTTCGGGGACGTATCTATCGTGTAAAAACAGTATTAGTTGCATTTTGCTTTAACGGGAATACCAGATTACAAAACCTGGATTATCAATAGTATTACTGAACTGAGCCAATCAATACAATTACTGATGATTTGTGTAATAAATATAACACAGTCGATAACATATCAAAGAATGGGGCAGTACTTATTGTTTACTCTTGAATGACGCTATTTTCTTATTAATTTGAATCGAATCAAAATAAATCAAGATCTGCTTGCAGTTTCAATAAATGGAAACCAAGGCCTTGCAGTGTACCATAACATCAATTCCTCTAAAATCAGTAAAGCTATGGATGATTCATTAAATAAGTTGAACATGCTATATCTATAATGTCGAGTAACTTGGTATTATTTCTGTTAATAGTTATTTATACAATTGATTGTATTAATATTATGATGTCGCATTCAATTGCCATTTTTTCTTCAACTAATTCATTAGGGTTTTTTCTGAATATGATTGAATTCAAAATTCCTTCCAATGAATGAAATGTGACTTTTGTAGTTCAGATCGAAATTATGAAGTATAGTGTATAAATTGGATAAATTACATTAAATGAATAATAGAGAGGTACACAGTTGCTTATGGAATTATTGAGAGTGAATTAAAGGGAAATATTAGAACCAGCTGTCCGTAATTTAAGTAGTGATCAGAGGGCTCCCAGAAGAAATAAGAAGAGGGATTAGGATTCGAACTATATTGTTATGAACCTGTAATGACGCTTCACAGTAACGTTACTCTTATAAAAGAAAAGAGACATTTACAGAGATTTCGTCGGTCACCAAGGAAAACTTAAACTGATGCCCGACAAAACGAAGTTTCTCACCAAGTCACAAAATTTTGAATGTTCGAAAATGCTGGAATCTTCATCGATATTTCTATTAGGAGAAAATTTGTTGTGGACGTTTTCTTGAATTTTCCCTGCGACGTCATATTTAGTCGGAACAACTACAAATATGGAGATATGCGAAGCCTGAGAGAATTGGTCGAGGAAATCTGACGGTAGCGAATATGTCGGGAAGCAGCCTATATCCAGTCGGCCAGAAACTGACGAAATTTGTGTTTGAAGTGCAAAGTATTACTTTGGAGATTTGTTCGTAGTGAGAACTAGTAAACTGGTGAGCTGAACTTTATTGAAAGTGCTGTGACTGTTATCACAAGTGCTGTTTTGTATCTGTTAGTGTTGCTGATCTGCTCAAGTGCTGTTGTGTCACTAATCTGTCCACGTTTTGCCACTTGTGTTTCGTCTTGTCCTGAATATTTGTGAATAAAGTTTCATTTGCCACTATCCTCCGTGTTGGACTGATTACACTCGTGAGCCCAAGAGATTGAATTTTTGCAACAATATATTAGATAAGAACTCGAGCCTAAACGTTTCAATCAAATAGTTAAAATTAATTTTTGTAAACGTCCTTTTAGACTCATTTAGGTAGTTTGACCACAGAGCAAGTAATTATAACAATTGAAATTTAATATTCTCGAAAATGAATAAGATTAATTGGTTATCATTGCATTTGGACTCGACCCTCCTTTTAGTTAACTGTGTACTTTCGTGATTACCTAATCAAGTCTAACAAAGGTAAGCAGTTAGTAATAAAGAGACGCTACGATATTATCACTACTATCGATGATAGTGATCTAGGTATTCATTACAATCAATTTTTGGAATCGATAGTCGGGTTGGTTGGTTGTTTTTATAAAATTTCTGACACTGAGTTCTTATGAAGCATATTGTGCTAAACTCAAGATGAAGATGTTACCAGTTTTGAAATTAAAATAATTTAAAAATCAAGCTCAGGATAAAGAGGAAAGTGAAATTTAATAAAATCATATTAAAGTATTAAAAACAAACACATGTAAGAAATTAAAAGTATTTGGTTGGTGAATTTATACAACCAAGTCAATTAAAGAAAGATTAAATGATTTAAAACGTTAAATAATGATAACAGAGTTAAGTAATAGGCATTAAGACGTGTTTTTAAGTTCGAGTACAAACATAACAGTTACATATATATAGATTTTCTCACAGAAAAAGGCGTTTATGTGTAAGTCTTGCGTGTCCAATGCGTAGACGTGTCAAATAACGACCTGTCTTCTACATGAAAATGGGTGCCAATGAGAAATAATAGGTTTCACATGATGCAGTTTATTATCGAGTTCATCGATTGTCGGAAAAAGTAAGATTTCGGTGGATATGTTGATATTTGAGGAACATTCATGACATCAAATATTTCACCATTAGGATAAAAAAGATAATGACAAAATACATGATACAATTGATCTTGAAAAAGAATGTTAATTGTCATGATTTTTTACTTGTCAACATCTTGTTCCGTGTAAGTTCCGTATTCTTTGGGTTCCATGATACCTGCATTGTTGACCAGCAAATCGATAGGTCCGATACCTTTCAGAGCATTTTTGGTCAATTCCCAGTTCGAAATGTCGAGGCACAAGGGTTGAATTTTGGAACTCTGAAAAGTAAAAAAGATAAATTTTTAGAAAAGTAAAATTTTTAGAATAAGTATCGAGATATTCAATGCCCCATTTACAGTAAAACTGACATTAATTAAACAAGACGAAGGATGCACTTTATTACTTTTTTTTAAAAAAATATTCAATGTAATTTATATATATATATATATATATATATATATATATATATATGTGTGTGTGTGTGTGTGTGTGTGTAAATTTTATTTTCCTAAGATTCAGCATGCTTTATATTATCTAGTTTGCCTATTTTCTTCTTATTGCTATTGAATACTCTTAATATTATAGCACGAGTTAGTTATCCAAAGCCCCATTAGATGTATTATTTAGCTAAATCATCGGTATAACCGGTCAATTGAAAAGTCCCCGGCCTGACACATAGATGGCGCTACTTGAATTAAATCCATATGTTTTTTAGTTAGCCCTAACCCTCAAAAGATGCGTGTATAAATTTGACAGCTGTCGGATCATTAGTTTGTGAATTACAGCATTTTGAGTGAAGCACCTTTTGTTATTGTGAAAAAAATGGATAAAAAGGAATTTCGTGTGTTGATAAAATATTGCTTTTTGAAGGGAAAAAATACAGTTGAAGCAAAAACTTGGCTTGATGCCGAGTTTCCGGACACTGCCCCAGGAAAATCAACCATCAAGGATTGGTATGCTAAGTTTAGACGTGGTGAAATGAGCACCGAAGACGGTGAACGCTGTGGACGCCCGAAAGAGGTTGTTAGCGACAAAAACATTACAAAAATCCCCAAAATGATTTAACGACCGTAAATTGAAATTGAATGAAACAGCAGACACTCTAAAAATATTAACTGGACGTGTACATCATATCATTCACGAATATTTGGGTATGAGAAAGCTCTGTGCAAAGTGGGTGCCGCGCGAGCTCACTTTTGACCAAAAACAACGACGAGTTGATGATTCGGAGCAGTGTTTGAAGATGATCAAGCGTAATAAACCCGAGTTTTTGCTTCGATATGTGACAATGGATGAAACATGGCTCCATCCTTTCACTCCGAAGTCCAATCGACGGTCATCCGAGTGGACTGCACACGATGAACCCGCTCCAAAGCGTGGGAAAACGCAACAGTCGGCTGGCAAGGTTATGGCGTCCGTGTTTTGGGATGCGCATGGAATAATTTTCATTGACTACCTTGAAAAAGGAAGGACCATCAACAGCGACTATTACATAGCGTTATTGGACCTTTTGAAGGACGAAATCGCCGAAAAACGGCCGCATTTGAAGAAAAAGAAAGTGCTGCTTCACCAAGACAATGCACCGTGTCACAAGTCAGTGAAAACGATGGCAAAAATCCATGAATTGGGCTTCGAATTGCTTCCTCATCCACCGTATTCTCCAGATCTGGCCCCCAGCGACTATTTCCTGTTCTCAGATCTCAAAAGAATGCTCGCCGTGAAGAAATTTTCGTCGAATGAAGAGGTGATCGCCGAAACTGAGGCCTATTTTGAAGCAAAGGACAAATCGTACTACAAAAATGGTATCGAAAAGTTGGAGGGTCGCTATAATCAGTGTATCACCCTTGAAGGGGAATTATGTTGAATAAAAAGACTAATTTTGCCAAAAAAATGTGTTTTACTATGGTAGGCCGGGGATTTTTCAATTGACCTGTTATGTTGCCACCTGTGCGCATTTTTTTTGAAGCTGCACTAGGAACTGCACGAGTCTAATTGGTAATGACTTTGTATTTTTGAATCAATTTCAAATGACCAAGGCAATAATTCCCCTCACTCTGCTACCTATTTTTCTAAACTTCCACTCAATTCCACTGTAAGGTCTTTGAAGAGCTGCTCGCATTATTTTGCACGACGAGCCTTCGCTGGAATCAGAACTCTGATCGAAATGGAGTTCAATACCATGAGTTTGATGCTATGGCCATTCAGCTGTTACCTTTATATTATCCAGATATTTTCCCTTCTAGTGAAGGCCCCAATTTTTGTAAGATATTATTGCAATTCCTTTTTAGAATTGTTAGCATATTGAAACACTCACTTATTCATACAGATTCGATACATTTTAAGAATATTGAGTTTCGATTAAAAATGAAATTTTGATTCACCTGAAATATTTTTTTTTTGTACTGCATGAAATTAAAATACATTAGATCTATAGAAGTTTAGAGGGAAAGGTGGGGTTTAACCGAACAGTCGGATAAAAGCGGGCGCCTCCCCCCTTTCCCCCCTCCGGCAGAAACTGCTACCAATCGGCTTACTTATAAAATATGATCAATCATCCATTTCTAAAAATGTTTTATCAGTTCCCGTTGGAGAAAAACACTTTTTTTTTGCAATCTCCACGTGTTTTTCGAAAAAGTAAAACATTTTTTTGTTTATAAGACCACACTTTACACTAGCTACGTAGCTCCTACTTAGTATTATTTTCAAGGTTAGTGGCACAACGTTTCGTGGAGTTATTCTGCTAGGTTTTGCCACTTTTGTAGAGTCTATAAAGCTAAATAAGAGCCTTTATCTAGCGGTTGTAATATTAAAGTGGATAACGAACCAAAACGTTGTCTATGCAAACCAGTGACATGATTTTCTTGCATTCAACGCTCTTTGAGAAACCACGCCAACTGATTTTCATAGGCAACGTTATAGTGATGTCATCTACCGCAGTATTGTGACCGCCAGATAATGTCTCCGCTTTCCTAGGAAACCATAGCTTAAAAATCATGCTTAGAGTGATTAATCCTGTGAGAGGAAACCCGGTTCCCGTGGTTTGGTGACAATTCCAGAGTTACAAACCTTCACCAACCCCTGAAATTTGCGCCTCCAGACTTAGCAGAAGTGGACTTTCATTTCAATTCTCCCAGGTGGATATATGCCTCCTCCGAAAGAAAAACAAAGGAGAAAAAAGAAAATCAATTCGAAAAAAAAAAAGACCGAATCCCGAATTCGAACGAATTAACATGTTATTTCACAATTTAAATTCTCAAATGTGTTTCTATAATTTTAAAAAAGAATGAAAAATTTAATTAAAAATAAAATGTTTGGATATGTCTTACATTTTTTCGAGTTCCAGATTTTTCATACCCCTATCTCAAAAGTTACACAACTTCAATTAGCGGTCAGGGAGCGGTAAATTTTATCAAATTTATATCATTTCTCAATAGCTTTTGTGGGTATGATTACTATATCTTTATTTTCTGCTGATTTAGCGATTAAAAGTTAAAGTCTACTTGTGTTTAAGAAGTCCCATCAGGTATTTCTGTAGCCTAGACCGGGGCGCTAATTACTAATTAGTGTCCAGACCGAGCGATTATCCCGAAACTCGATTCCCCCAAGTTAACTTCCATTAAGTTAAGTTTCTTAGCGAACTTGGAACTGATTTAACGATCCCGAAGGTATGAAGGGCTGAGTTGACCCATGACCAACTACCCAAGCCGAAACCTGAGTCGGCTGTTCTCGCAATCAGACACGTTAACCACTATACCACCGCTGCCATATTTAGTGGTAGAATGGCATTATTCGTCAACTAATTATGGTATCCGGTTTTACCTTACTTTTCCCTATATTTTACTAAGAGGCTAAGAAAAAAGTTATTATGGTCGGCAACAACGGGAAATTTTCGTTGAATATATATAAAATAACGTTAAAAAATATCGTAACGAAAAAGGAAAATAATAAAGAAATGCGAAAAAATTACATTCCTCCTCCTTTTCCTTTTCATTTTGGAAAAAAAATTAATTTTGAATTTTTTGCTTGGAAAATGTATTTTTTTCTAATAGCAATGGTATAACGAGTTTAATAGGCATCTTTCAATTTATTTTTACCGGTTTTTCCTCCACCTTCAAAGGTATAAGTAGTTTTCTTAAAAGTAAATTCATACAGATCAGGAATTTCAAAGTAATATTAGAAGAAAATGGAAGATTATTCTAACAGGAAACTGAACAACGTAATGATAAAAAAAAAACATTCTTCATAAAGAATTATCTTGCTTTGTATAAAAGAAAAAAATTACTGACAAACAAATTGCAGTCTAGAATTGTGGCCTTGACTTTTAACATATGGATACCAGCAACGGCTTCTTTTTATCTTTGAGGTATTATTTATTTTTCCTTACTCTACCTGAATCGAGTCACGATTGTAGTTTCCTGGTATTCATGTACCAATATATGTCGGAAATACCGATATTTTGATGCATACTTTATTGGAAAATAAAACAATCACTCAAATGTATCTGCTAATATTCTATAACTAGTAATAACTTTTTTCCCCTCCTTGGTTACAGTTATTGATTTTTATGGCAGACAAACAGTAAACAAAACTGATGATGTAGTTATTTTTCTCTTACTATTTTTTAACGATAGTTTTATTCCGACTGTAAAAGTTTATTTTACAATAATAATAATAAACTCTGTCTTCAACAACTCACAACGACTCTAAACTCTTGATTTCATACTTTCGTACATTCACATTTTCTTTTATTCGAAAGCAATTCTTAACTTTCGGTTATCCTTCTTTCAATTTTGAGTGCAGAAGTGATGATAAGTTTTTCTGATAAGCATGTGTCGACAGAGTTCTCAAAAAAAAAAAAAAAAAAAAAGGACAGAATTGGGTGAGTGAGGTGAGTGAATATTGATCTATAAGGTACAAGAATGAAATCTGGCAAAGCTGTGCCAAACATTTGTTTAAACAGCGAAAAAATAAAAGTAAAAAATGAATGACAAGAAGGAGAGTCGAAAATAAAGAAGGATCGCAAGGATATCCCGTGGACGAGTCACTGTATCTTCTAAAGACAGTTAACCCCATAGAAAAAATACCTAGGAATCATAATGTCAGACTTATCTAAAGAATTTAAGCCCCTGAGAGGGAGAAAATAAGGCTAAAGTTGTTATTCTCAGAAGGGATTTTTATTTTCAAAATAGTAAAACAAAAATAGTTATATTATGAAAGAAGGTAGATGCGAAAATATATATATTGAATGCTCAACATTTAAGAAGGTACAGTACCCTAAAAATGACCTAAATATAGAAAAAACAATCCAATTACTTCATTTTAACTTTTCTAAATATATGTACAAAATTTTATAGTTTTAGCTGCAATATTGAACGACTTATTTAAATTTTCTTTAGCAGTGAGGTAAGTCATTTCGTTTAACTTCAAAACTTTAAATTGCTTTTTCTCAGCTTTTCATTTTTCATGATGTATTAAAAATACTAAGGCGTTTTCTGTCATGAGTATAACAAGTTTTGAAATTTGTTCTGGTTATTTTGCATGATATATTTGATAATTCTGCGTGTGGAATAATGATTTAGATAAATAACTTTTGTTCTGAAGATCTCCAAAATTAAATATAGCTGCTTTTTTAATGCTTTTCGTTGTGTCTCATAGAAAAAAAAATTGTAAACTATAAGTAGTACTAGTACAACTAAATCCTTGCACAGAATTGGGAGAAACATTTCTAAAAAAGTGAGAAAAATAGTTTAAAAACATTAAAATTTACAGAAGTAGATGGAATTTTACATTTATTGAATATTTTTTTCAAAAATCAAAATTTTAATGAATTTTTTTTGTTTAAAAATGAAGTCCCCTCTCTGAAATAAATACATTTCATGCACAATCAAATAGGGCGAAAAAAAACTTTTTTTTCCTTATAAATATCTAATTTTAAAAAAGTTGCATATTCAGTAGTTACTGCGTCCCCTATGAGATTATAAATATGCATCACTATTTTCTATTTTCTCATGCGTTTAATTTTGAAACAATTAGCTCTCTTTCTTTTGTAATTTAGACTGGTCAGTGGACCAGTCTAAATTATCATTGATGAAAATCATCACTACAGAACATCACTACTAAATTATCACTACAGAACTATCATTAATGTAGTGAGATAAGTTTTTCAGATTAGTAACACACAATTTTTATTTGTTATTAATCTCATTTTTTTTGTTTTTTAAAGAATTTAGGAAGAAAGTGAGATGAACTTCCTTATATATTTTTATTTGTCGGCGTATCAGCGGCATACGTAATAGGTCAGACGTAAAGGCCCTAGACGTTTACGTCATTAAAAGGTTCTATATTTAAATTTTTGTTCTTTTTCAACGTTTAACAAGGGAGATACACTGAAAGTGCATTTTTTTTATCGTGTCAGGATATTCCAAGGACATGTATGTTTTAGAAAATGACTTCTTAACTTTTCAAAAGTTGATTTAGTAAAACTTTTCATTATCGCCATACATTCCAAGCTGTTGTGGTTAATATGAACTGGTAAATCCTTGTATTTTCACTTTACTCTCAAAACCTCTTAATTTGCATTTCTTGTATAACTTCTGTTATATAAGATCCCCTTAACTGTTTGATTCGAATGTAACTCACAGAATTTCTACATTAATTACAGAGTGAAAAATTTAACTTATAGTGACAATATAACAAATAATATATTAAAAAATTAAAACTCTAGACTAATCTACTTATTTTACTGTCGTTAATATACAAATTCTCTGAGCAAATGGAATTAAATTTCACTGATATTTTTAATAAGTTGATAGGGTTTTTTTTTGATTTTTTTGGGGTTAGATATACTTTTTTTAAAATTGAAATTAGCATATTAATGTCCGAAATGAAATTTACTTTAAAAATGATAAGAAAAATTAGAATATGTGGTTGGAGTACATTCAGTTAAAACTATAATGTGTTAGAAAAAAAATGCTTTGATATCACAGATGATTTTTGAAGCGTTTGATATATCTTATGCCAAATTTAGCGTGTCACAAGTTATTTAACTTTAAAAATTTTCAGAAAACACTGATGTCTAGCATTTCAGATTTTATATTTCTTTACATAAATAAAAAAAAAAAAGGCAAATCAATTTTTCATTGCACGTTTTTCGGATAAAAAAAAGACAGACATAATTTGCATTGTGAAAAAACGATTATCAGATTTGAGGCCGTGTAACTGATGCGAAAATTAAAACTGGATTATTGGTTCTGTGTGGTATGAAACTAACATGAATTTATATAATTTCAAGTGTTTCAATTTCGGTTCTAGTGTAATAGATGACTTTATACATGACAAAGTAAGGCGTATTATATAAAATGCAATGGATATGAATGGGTTAAAGTAGAAACTTTTTCCTAATTACAAAGTAAAGTTATTCAAAATTACTTTAATGTATATATTACTTTAATCTTATATGTTGCCTTATAACATTAAACTCCAATCTATATAAAAATTTCCATAAGGCATAAAATCATTAATCGTAAATTATTACTGCTATTCCAAAAAAATTAATACTCAGTGGAAGCAAATAGCTTCTGAAAACTGTTATACTTTTTACACTGCTACTCTACTCTATGTTCAATGTGCAGCCAAAATAAAAAAAAAATCTAAGCAGATAAGAAATCTAAATTCCACTCGGAATTCAAAGGAAGAAGATTCGAAAAGCCTTACTTCTTTCTTGAGAGCATCCAGATCTGACTGAGTTCTACTGACAGCAACGACATCAGCTCCACATTCCACTAACTTCAAAGTCAGAGCACGACCGATGCCTGAAAAAGAATTTTGAACTTCGTTTTATGCCCATTTATAATGTTTGTTGAAAAAATATACGAGAAAAATAGTTGCACGAGAACGAGAAATTTTAGGCGTTCACTTTGATCTAAAAGTAGGCTTAACAAGTTCGAATGCTTTTGGATCTAACGACATAGAATAGAATATTTTTAAAACTGCAGCAATTCTTATTTCTTTCTTTGCAGTGGAGTTTCCTTCCATTTCTTTTACTTAACATAACAAATTTTATATATTTTTGACTTTTATTTACACTGGTAGTTTTTAATAGAAATTATTCCTAAAATTTAATTTTCGAATTTCCGAAGTAAATAGATTGAAAGATTGTCTCACAGATAGAAAAAAAAAAAAGCCGTGAAGATTATTTTCAAAGAAATATTTGAGTGGTTAGCGAAGAAAATGCTTAAAATTTTAATTAAAGTTCATTTACCGATCATTTTGTTTTCGTGAACACAATGTTAATATTATGGAATTTCTATTTTCATCCTCAAATTTAAACTATGAAATCTATTTGAATGAAAAAAAAGTACATCCAAAGGAGCAAAAAAGAGAGAAGGTTTTGGCGAAATTACATTTCTTCACTGAATTTTAAAAAAATATTTTTACATCTATTTTAATGATATGTTTATGAGTTCTCCAGTCCATATTTGAAAATGCTTTCAAATATCGGGGAGAATATGTAATTTCGCATTTATTATTTTTTTACTTTTTCGGAAGCACTTTTTAATTCAAATTCATAAAATAGTCTAGATTTGAGGAGGAAAACAGAAATTTTCCATAGGATTAACATTACGATCACGAAATCAAAATGGCTGGTAGACGGGAAGTGTTATTTTTCATTCTCTTAAATTAATTGTAGAACAACGAATTCTCTTACAAATACTCAAGAAAATAGAGTTAATGCCTGTTTCCTTCCATTTAGCTTATGTTAAAAAATGTGTTTATTGTAAAAGTTAATTAGCTGCTTTTCTTTACCATTTACTTATGTAAAATACTAACACTATCAGTCCTTCTTGGAAGTTGCTGCACATATCTAAAAATGTAAAGATAGTTATCTACTTTAATGCCGCCTTTCTAAAATATCATAAGTTGCCAGCCAGGGACCAGAATTTTTTTCTAAGATGCAGATCTTGTTTTTCTCTCTTTAATCAGTTACAAACCCTGATTTAAAAAATCCAGGAGAAAAACAGAATTCTGATGAAGATTACAAATTAGTTCCAGAAAAAAGACCAAGGGACAAATGGAAAATGCAGATCTCTTGTAGAATAAGAAAATTTATCTCTACTTGTATATTTCGCTGAGAACTAGAGTTTTCGAGATAAAACATAGCGACTTAAAACATTTAGCAACTTCATAAAGCTGAGGAATATTGAAAGCTTAAAATTCCCCAAATCTTATAAAAAACACATTTATTCTATTTGGCCATGATTTGATTTTGTCCATTTGACCTGACTGTGTCCATTACTTCATATATGTCAAGGAAAAAAATATTCTATGCAGTATAACGTTCTATATTGGAAATTTTAGATTGAAACTTTTCATTTTTTTTCTTTCGTTTTAGAGGTTAGTTAGCCATTAGGGCCATCTCTCAAATAAATTGAGCCTTAGTTAAAAAAAAATTTATTTGAGTTTTTGAGCAGATGGTTAGAATATTGTTTCTTTTCAATGTAAATAAAAATAATCGCATGACGTGAAGTAAATGGACAGGTATTTTAACGGAGCATTTCAAAAAAAAAAAAAAAAAAAAAAAAAAAATCTGCTTAAGTTATATTTCTTCTTGTTATTTCAAATTATTTCGTTATTATCTCTGATACGTCTATTATTTAATTATTTTTATATAACGATATAAATCAATCTTAAATGTACTACAAATTCGTTTTCTTTTATATTTTATAATTTCTGTAATGTGATAAGAACTAGTTAATAAGAATTAGAGAGAACGCTGCAAATCAGAGTATATTCATCCATGACCTTATTAAAAGTATTTTTAACCTTTTTTAGGAATTGTGTTAAAAACAGCCTTTTTTTGCAATGCCAATGTTTTCTTAAATTGTTTGGTTTTCCAAGATTTGATTCTTTTGTGGTTTTTGGCTGAAAGTGATGAGATTAAGAGAGATTATTAAGTTGAAGAAAACTGCTGTGGGGAAGTTTTGATCACTTCCCCACGGTAGAATTGATTGACTTTTTTTTATTAACATCTCACTTAGAAGTAACAAGAAGGCTATTGGTTATGTATATCACCGTTTTTGACCACGATAAAAGTAGGAGTACGTCTCTTGAGGTGCTACTCCCTCTTCCCAACTTCCACATCCTCTCATCGTGAGGACTTAATCTTACAACCCTTATAGATTTAACATGTATCAGACCCGCTACACAACGCTTTTTTGGTGGCATAAGTTCTCGAACCCACAGCTCGGCTGAAACAACATCAGCTACGCATTTGCCAACATGACCACTCAATTGCTATGCGGTTGGCATGTAATAGAAGTCGTTATTATTTGATCGAATACCATCAATGGAATTAAAAATACAATTTACTATCTTTTACCTGCTAAGTATCCTCCCAGTCCTACTTGCATGACAATCACGAATCAATCTGGATTAGTTAAGCTAGCTGACTACCTAACCACTTTTCTCTTTGTATAACAATAGTTACATATTTAATTCTAACGGAAAAATTTTAAATTTTCGGTCTGTTGATTTATATATTATTTAATTTTATAAGTAATAACAGAATGTTAGAATGTTTCTAAATTTTTTTTTGGCATCTGACTGAAGTTCTGTTTTACCAAAAACTAAAGCTTACGTTTGAAACGAGGCCGTGGTAGCCTAGTATATATAGGACATGGACTCGCGGCTTGAGTTTTTAAAGTCGAGTCATGGATTCGAGCCTTGATGCTACTAAAAACTCTCTGAGTAGCGGGTCGAGATTCCAACTCTTTCCGTTTGTATGGAAGTTTGAAGAGGGAGGTGTCATCTTAGATATTGTCCCTCTTAGGACGGTAATTGACCGAATTGACTCGTAATTGACCGAAGTTTAAAATTACGAGGTCCGTCACTAATAGCCCTCGCTTTGCTTCTAAGTACGGCGTTTATAAACCATCAATAAATTAATACTTTTGAAACAAAAAGCAGCAAATTTTTCTATCAAAAATAGCTTGAAAAAATAATAATAATTGACTCAACGGACACTTAGCTTAAAATTATAATAAATATCAGCTTAGCGAATATAGCTTCAAATAGAAATAAATAAAAACTTGCAAAAAATAGCGCAAAAAGAACACTATCCAACCTACTGCTAATGACGTTATCGAAAACTTAAATGTATGTAAAATAATAAACAAGTCTGTCTGTTAAAATTAAGCAAACGGAATAGAGTTTCATTAATTTTGATTCCCTCTTGTGTTACGAATACTGTATTTGCTAGCATTCTTACTTAGATCTGAAAATAAAAGTATTTTCAATCTCTTGTATAAAATGTTTCGTAAAATTTTATTCATTTATCCATTTTTCAAAAATTTACTGAGACCCCACTCCATATTACTCCGTAAGCCCTGAAATCTTCCGAGCGATCCTGTCTTAGATGGAAATGTTTGGCTTTTATATTATCAATACTGAATCTTTTTAACTGAATTAAGGATTTTGGTTGATTTTTTTTTCATAAAATTATCAACTTAAAAAAAGTTGAAATTATATTTTATGCTTTACTATTTTAATGTTTGGTTGCCTTTTGCGTATCCTTTTTACTTGAAAACTGTTACGCTGAACTTCATTTGAAATATTCTATTTTTATTTATTTCCTTCCTCTCGTTTCCTCAGGAAGTGTGAAGAATAAAAGAATTGAGACACATAAAGGATTCATTTCGCAAATAAAGATAATTTTTTCCCTTTCTAGAAACAATTTCGTTAATATGAACTTCACATTTTTGACCTTGATTCTACATTTTTTTGGTCGTTCCGTGAACGTGACCACATACTTAGAATTATGAAATTTTCTATTTTTACTTTCCGCATTTAGTAACTACAACAGGTTGCTTTATTTTGTTCAAATAACATTTTATTTCGAAATCATATAAGAATTCAGTTTTCGCATGGTGAACTTAAAAACGAAGCCAGATAATTCTACAACAATTAATTTAAATAAGGTATTCAGTTATATCTATGGTTAAGGAAACAGTAATTTAATAAGCATGAAAAATTCGAATACAATGTGTCCAAAATTGAATATCAATCTACTAACTTTCCTTCTTAAAGGCCTAAAATAATATTCATCTCCATAATTTTTAAGTTGAAGTTAAAGTTATGTAGGTCACAAAATCGATTATATATCTAATATAATTCCTTAAAACGTTTTCCTTTAGGGAAACACACACACACACACACACACACACACACACACAC